>JALJCO010005153.1:0-55783 GCA_023101725.1 Atherinomorus stipes
CAGCTCATTCGCTCTTAGCTTAATGTAAAGAGTGAATTTCTTCTTCTATGCTTGCATTACCAGCAGAATAGGCGCTGAACATCGCGGCTTCCGCAGTGTCGTGAACATGCAATGGCTCGCTTTGCGGAAGCTAGACGTGGTAAGCTTTAGAAATATACCAAATCATGTAATTTCGAATAAATTCTGGACGCTACCAACTCAGGAAACTTGGATTACATTGGATGAGCAGTGTGGAGGAATATTGACAAGTTTTTGTGGACTTTTATGGACCTTTTTGGCTTAGTCGTTGTGGAACTCTATTATATGAAAGTTGGGGGAATGAAAGTCATTCAGTGAATATTCTTCATAAATTGAATGTTTGTCTTTGCTAATATTAAAAGTGAGGGGAAGAAATGTCATTTTGTTAAGTTACATTTTAGATTTAGACTTTAGAAATCAACCTTCAAAAATAATTAGAAATGCTACTTTATTAGATGAACTTAAAATTTTAAGTTGGGGAAAAAAAAAAACTTTGATACTACCTAATAGTTTTAAATAAGTTCAAAGTACATTTATTCTTTGGACTTACTTAATTAAATTGCATGTAACAAAATTACAGCAATTAAATTAAGTAAGTCCAAAGAATAAATGTACTTTGAACTTACTGAAAACTACTAGGTATGTACAAAGTAAAAAATTAAGTTGAAGAAAATTAATTAAATTGCTGTAATTTTGTTACATGCAATTTAGTTAAGTAAGTCCAAAGAATAAATGTACTTTGAACTTACTGAAAACTATTAGGTATGTACAAAGTAAAAAATTAAGTTGAAGAAAATTAATTAAATTGCTGTAATTTTGTTACATGCAATTTAGTTAAGTAAGTCAAAGAATAAATGTACTTTGCACTTATAGTTTTAAATAAGGTAGTATCAATCTGAAAAATGAAGTTGTATTGATGTGAAAAATGAAGTTGTATTGATGTGAAAAATGTTGTATTGATGTGAAAAATGAAGTTGTATTGATGTGAAAAATGAAGTTGTATCAATGTAAAAAATAAAGTTGTATCGATGGAAAAATTGACTTCTGTCTTCAGTTCAAATTGCTTTTTTTGGTTTGATTCAATGTAAATTTATTTATCAGTAATAAGTTAATATTTTAATTCTTATTCAATCAAAATTAAGAGTTACTTTGAATCGAAATTGTACTTTAAGAAAAACTAATATATTTAGCTGTAACAAATTACACTATTTTTTTTAGGTTGGTTCAAAGTATCATTTTTTTCAGTGTGCTCTGCCAACGAAGCTGCTTTTATGGCTCAGCATGCTGCCACAGGTACCATAAAAAAACATATTGTATATTGTGATTTATAATAAGTGAGTAAAGTTACTGAGTATTATTGAATATTGTAAATAATCAACATGCTTTCATTGTGGACTGTATAATTTTGAAAGTTTTGTTCTTATTAAGTATGGTGTATTGTGTCAAGAGATTTTGTTAATGACAGTGAATGTTAAATTTAAGTTGTCTGACAAAAGGGTTTTGAGCTTGATAAGTTTTTCTAAACTTCTTCCAAAACTCCTTTTCGAACTGTTTTTTTTTTTTTTTAGTAATGTTGTTACTTACGCCAAATGTGAGCGTTGTTTTAATTTTAGTTCGAAAGAACCGAAATAAATAAAATAAATATAAAAAATAATGTGTTGTTTTTCATTAACTTCTGGCACACACATTCAGGTTTCACAAGACAAAAGCTCCACTCAAGAACTTACAATGCCTTTCAGTGCAAAATTCTTAGATGAAAAGAAAAAACAATCACATGATATCACAGGCAGCAATAAACATGTCTGATGTGTATGTTAAATCTAAAAGCCACATCATTTAAATACGTAGCAAGATGGTGATGTGACATTAGCAAACCACACCCACACTAAGTTCCTGGTGCAAGGCAAGAACAATTTTGAGTTCACTGATTAGCCAGTACTTTTAGAAAATACCTTTTACTACTTGGATTTATCAATAATTCATATTACCCAAAAAAGATTTAATGATTTCATACGTGTAAAACACTATAAATAAGCTATAATGTGAGGTCAATTTTCCAATCATAAAAACTAAAATCAGTCTTACCCTTCATGATTTCTACCCTCGAAGATCCTTTAAGAAACCAGCTGCAGGAAAACAGACACCAAAGATTCTCTGGTCACCTTATTGATATCATACTGTAACAGCAATAATCCACCTTTACTCTAGCTGGAGTTTCAGTGAACAGAAAACATGTCCTAGACATAAAAAAATTACCTGTTAGAATGTTGACTACTGATGAAAATGAGTGATTTTCAATTATTTTAAGTAGAAAAGCAAGAACAAGTCAGAGTTCAACAATTACAGTAATTATGGTGAACTTGAAGTCATGTCTGCTGAAAATAAATACCACATAAGTTAGGAGAGATTCTTCCCATAATGCAAATAGTAAGGAGCCCCCCGAGTGGCAGGGCCAAAAAAACAAAGAGAAAAAGCCAGTGGAAATCCGTTTGCATTGATTAAGAAACCACCTCATAATTCGTGCACACGGACTGTAAAACTGGATGCACAGTTTCTTAATCCGTGCGAATGGATTTCCACCGGCTTTTTTTTTTTTTTTTTGCCCTGACACCCAGGGGGCTCCATAAGATAGTAAAATTAACTGGAATGATATAAGTTTGTGGAACTTAGCTGAATTAGATAATTATCAGTATGCACTCCATCACTCACGTTAACAAAAACTTACTTATTTGAACCCTGTTAGATTTTACAGTGTGAAAATATAGTAATACAGTAATTAATCTTCAGTGGTTCACAAATGATGTGCTTTGGTCAACTTGTGTGTAGTGATGTAGTTGTGCCATGGGATTATGCCAACCATACAACCATACTACTAAGAAAATAAACGCATACATTTAAATAAACCACAAATTATATCTACTGAATCGGGACCTTGTTAAGCTAAAAGGCAAGTATTTTTCTCTCTTAAGAGCTAGATATCTTAACTGGAAAATAATATCTGATTGGGCAGTGCAGGCCGGTTACATTTGGAGCTTACGGCAAAGATAGAAACTACCTCACAATATCAAAGAGACATATCTACACTATGTGCGGAGGAGGTGTAATAAAGCTAAAACTTACTGAGCTTAAACAGAATCATAGACCAGGAAACTCTGCACCACTTTACACTCAAAAGAATTATTAATTGGGTAAACTCAATTAAACCGAGGGCAGTTTTTCCATCCAATAAATATATGTAGAGTGAACTCAAACTCTATACATAAATGCAACATGATTTAGTTGAGTTAGTCCAACAAATTTTTATACAACTGCTTTAAATGGAAATAACCACATTTAATAAATGATTGATGTTACTTCAACTCAAAATAATGTTGTTCAGTGGATTTAATGACTTACACTGTCTTATTAGAATTGTTTTATGTTCAACTTACTCGGTTAAGAAGGTCTTGAATCAGTTTTTTGAGTATATGAGGTAAGCTGAGCATTTGACAAAACAGATATTACTTTAATAAAAAACAGCTCTGCTATTTATACCGTACAACAACAACATTTGTTTACTTCTGCAATATATAACCTGCTTTTCATTGTGTTAAGGATGGAAAGTACCCATGTGGTGGTGTAACTTGTTTGGCTTCTTACTGTAAGATGCTGATATTTTGAGACATACAACACAGTGTGGTCCCTCCTGGATCATTTCAACTTGAATATCTTAAATGTAAAGGAGGCTGTTGCACCCATAAGAATCAAGAACAGATGTAGCAAACAGAAAACACCACCGAGAAACACCACTATGGTCTCAAACCTGAAGAAAGAATGCAGGAAAAATGAGCACAAGTGGAGGAAAACAAAACTTCAGATTCACCAGGAATTGTTCAAGCAAAGTCTGCATAATTGTAACAATGAGCTGAGCAAGGCCAGAGCTGCATTTATCTGACATGATTAAAAAGAATGTCAAGAATTGTCCCCACTCTGTTTGCTATGGTTAAAAAACGTATAAATCCTCCTAAGGAGATAAACCCAAAAGCTCCTCTCCACTCCCAAAAAAATCTAAACAATTAGATAAAACAGTAATGCCACATTGACAAACAAGAAAACAAACATCTGTGAAAAACCTAGAAATAGCTCTCAAGTTCAGCGACTCTGGTAGCTATGTCACAATTTGATTTGGCCGATTGAAAAATTCTAAAGGAAATAGTTTGGTGTCTTAAATCAACAACGTGCTCTCTGAAGACCTGAAGAGGCAGCGTTCAGTTTTTAAGCTCCTCACATGTGGAACAAACTCCCAGAAAACTGAAGGTGATAAAACTTAGTAGTTTTAAGGTTATGTCCCTGTAACAATCCATCAGTTAGCCACATCGTACTGTGATTGTTGGGTTTTACTTTCTTAGAGCAGATGTTAGCTAACAGTCATTTGAGGATAGCCTCCAACGTTTCACTTTACTACAAACACAAAAGCATTTGAACACAACACACTGGTAATCTCCACTTCACAAGTGGAAAGGATCATCTTTACCATCTCACACGAATGGCTGATAACAGGGAATTATAACGTCATTCCGATAAGTCCGATAGCATGAAGACTTACCCCGATAACTTGTGTCCCATAAAGTTGGAATTTTTAAGATCGGACATGCAGAAGTTGAAAATCCTATTTTAAGCTTTTCTCGCTGAGATATTGCGATTGGGGAAAGAAAGTTGCTGCTTCACACGGGAGGCTCTAAACTGCTTCCAAACCACTTTCCCCATCTTATTTTAGACACAAACTACCCCATACAGTTGAAATTTTATCAGTATCGGCCTTTAGGAGCTGAAATTTATCAGTTATCAGTAAGTTATCAGCATTTTAAAAAATGGTTATCGTGCATCCCTATTAAAATGTGGACATCACCACCTACTACATAGTGCAAACTACTGTACAGGAACGACCGCGTGCTATGACATGTCAGTTATCTGGGGGGGGGGCACCTGGGGGGGGGGCAATCCAATGTCAGGGGGGTCCAGTGCCCCCCCCCTCTAGCGCCGCCTATGCATGTCAGGTCTTGAGAGGTGCGTGTCAGGCCTCCTGCAGAGCCCATGCGGAGGCTATGGCAGTTTCGCAGACGCAGCTTTACAAGATGATAAACAGCAGCACCCCCCCCAAAAAAAAGTAAACCATGAATGCACCACTAAATGCTCTCTTTCACTCATTACTTGTATTTAAATAATCCTTTTCATCATACTGTTCACATTTTGACATTGTAAAACCAAAACTGCACAAGTTATCAATATTTTGATGTTGTAATGTAACATTTGTTTCAATAAACCACTCGAGATACAGGAATCATCATTGCATGATTCTACTTAAATGTCTTATATTCACAATATCAGTGTAGCAGGAATTGTTTTTTTTTTTTACATTTTCCATCAATTTTACCCAAAAGTTACACATCCCTATCTTTTTGTGATTAATGTGGTCTCCGAGCAAGTGCAGAAATGAAATAGGGGTGAGAATTTGTTGCCATGCTCCTTCTAATATTGCACACACTTCAGTGTTACTAGAGCTATCGCTCACTCTTTCATTCAGGGTTTTATAACCATTGTGATTAGGACTTGTATAAAGCTGAGGACTCATCCTGATGCTGCTCTGCATTGTAAGACATAGAAAAGGAGACAGAAAGATTAGTGGGATTGTGTGCGTGTACTGTAGTGTGTGTGTGTGTGTGTGTGTGTAGGTATGCATGTGTATGTCTGCGTAGGATTGAAGTGTGCTACAAGGAAAGATTGGATCTGACCCATTAACTTTACAGGCCATTCATTGAGCACCAGAGCAGCAGGGGTCAGTAGGGAGAATTCACTGTAAATCTCTACAACGATCACAGTGATAGACCAGGGAACTGTGGAGAGAGAGGCGGGGTTTGGAGTTAGGAGAAGCACAGCTTGCAACACTGTTTTTGACTGTTGCTAGCCACTGAGGCCAACGTGTCAGATGAACTTTATTTTCCCTTTTATACTAATGTTTACAGAAAAAAAAAAGCATTTTGGTTTCCTAACCGTTCTCTAAGCAAATGATGAAAGTATTCTTTTGTTTTCTTTAGTTCCGTCTTACATTTGTGCCTTGGGAAATGTTGTGTTTAGCTGTGGCCTTTTTGGCTGTGCTGGGTGATGGCCTGCAAACCAAAACATGACCTCAAAAAAGATACCCAGAGGGTCATTTAAGGAGACACTCAGTGCCTGGAGGAAAAACACAAACAGCAGACACGTCATGCAGAGGATTGAAAGTGAGAAGAGGGAAAAGTCACAGTACCACACAATGCAGTCCAGCAGACCCTTGATTTCATAACCACTCAGATCCTCCCTCTAACCGTGAAACTTCTCCTGTATAGTGGAACCATTCCCCATCCCTGTTGGTGTAATATTTTAGCCATTTAGACATCAAACACTGCAGCAAATCGTTCCATTCTGTCATTTGAAAAAAATATCAATCAATTACAGGAACCATCTGCTCTGAGTTCATCACTGTAGAAAATCCACATCACTTTAGGTTCCAGCATGGTTACAATTAAATACTTTTTGGTTGCTTTAACACCCCATTAAACAAACACACTGTAATCTGAACATTGAGAAGTATAGAAAATAAGATTATACTTCCTGTCTTTACTATCCTTTATGCTTCCACGAAGGTCTGAACCCTGTGGTACATGGAACCAAACTGCTGGCAGCAGTGCCTTTACAGCGTGTGAAGTGCATGTTAACATCTCCATGGCCTGAATTACTATCTGATTATCTTGAAGTCAGACTGAGATCAGGAAACCTTGAGAGTTAAATCTGTAACTTGACATTTCTGTCATGTTCCTCAAATAATCCAAAAACATTGTTGTTAAAAGGCAAAATATCCAGCTGAAAGGTAATACTAATGATATAAAATAATTGTAGTAATGCTATTTAACTTGTACATTCAAGGGAGTCTCAAGGACCCTGTATTTCCCAGCAGATATCACCCAGAAAATCACTCTGCTTCTTTCAACCTGCTTTTATTCTTTATTAGGATCTCCGTTAGCTTCCACAAAGTGTTCTCTAGTCTTCCTGGGGTCCTCAAAGTAATTCAACAACAAAAAGGACATACAAGGGTTAAAATTACACTATAAAATAAAACACAAACAAATGAAACACAATAATCAGCAGATACGTAAAGTCACTTTACATTTAAATCAAGCAAACAACCTGCCTTCTTCTTGTGCTTAATCCAGATGCCCTATGTTAACCAAAAAAACAATCAATGTTTGACATACAGTACAATACTACGGTGGCGTTGAACTGCCAGACCGATGAAATAAATGTTGGAGCCATATCTCGTTATAACGAGAAAAAAATCTCGTTATAACGAGAAACTTTCTTGTTTTAACGAGAAACCTTTCTCGTTATAACGAGATATACTTCTCGTTTAAACGAGAAAGTTTATCTCGTTATAACGACTTAGATAAAGTTGGAAAGATATTGACAGATTCGGACTTCGGGGATCAATAACTCTGAGACAAAACGTTTTTGAAACACAAATGACACCCCTTTCACGTCATAATAGCAAAGACTACTAGCTACAACAATTAAAAAACCTTATTTTTTTAGAAAAACTGAGCTGGGTGAATATCATTAATCTCTATGAGCAGGCGGTAGGAGCGAGTGGTTAGGGACCGTTTGCAAATGGCAATACAGGAGCAAGACGCTGCGAACATAAATCAATAACCCCACTGTCATACAGAACAGACTCCGAAATCACCACACACACCTAGGGGCTCCAGATGGTCATACTACAACAGCTGTTTTGGAGAAATGCAACTTCAATTTTTTAAAATTTTTATTGTTATCAATTATTGATATTTTGATATATCAATTAATAACTAGCCTACTGCTCTACAGTGCAGACATTTCCAAATCACCACACACGCCAAGGGACTTCCGCTGATTATACTACAACAGCTGTTTTGGAAAAAATACACCTTCATTTGTTTTTTACTTTTTTTTTTGTTATTAATAATTGATACAGTATCTTGCTATTTCAATCAGTAACTCCACTGTTATACAGTGTAGACACTGTAAAATCCAGTAGAAATATTTGAAATTTGTTCACCTGCACCACTGCTGCAAAAGAACTTAACTTTAAGACTTGTTAAAGTGACAAAAGCTGCTTGAGTTAATCCAAAGTAACAGGACTGAGTATTTTCAGTCCAGACTGTTGTTTGGTTGATTAAATGGGAATTTGTTCATTTAACACAAACAACTTGTGTGAGGCAGTTTTGTCAGCCTCGGGATGCTGCAGGGCACTTTAAGAATTTTCAAAATGAATTTTATCATGTTACCAGAATCAGGAGAATGGAGTTTATGTTCAAGAACTTGTGTAGTATTGCTTTGATGTCATCTTCATGAGGTCCGCAGACTGCATTCAAGGTCAGCACACTCCAGAGATCAGCCACTTCAGTTCACTTGTATCTATTTTCTTTGGTCTCAGATTGCTGTTGAGCAGCAGGGGTCTAAGTGAAGGTGAGGACTTTATTGTTTGATTTTCCTTAAGGAGGACAGGCACATTTGTATATACCAACATTTTATAATCTTTTATCTTGTGGAAAAGTTGATACTGTTGGAAAGTTGATAGATTTAGAGACTGAATCCCTAAGGAATATTTTGAAACCTTTCAATGACTGAGCTAATGACATAAAAGGCATTGTATTATTACCTTCTAATTAGTGAATACTAAAATTTGCATCCTACTTTGTCAGAAATATTTGATTTAATTAATTTTACATTGAAGCCAAGACAAGTTTAATTCATAGAGCACTTGCAAGACAGAAACAGCTGAACAAAGTGCTGTACAGAGACAACATTTAAGATGACATTTACAAGATTTGAACTGTGACTGTGTCATGAGAATATGCTGCTTAAAGCTGTTTGTTCATTGTTTGTCAGCTAAAGGTTACTGTAAACAAAAAAATCATTTGTTGGTTGAACACAATTTAATCATGGCACATATTTCCACAAAATTTGTTCATATCAAAAGAACAAATTTGGCATTTGTTTGCTGAACTTATTAGATTATGCCAGATCAGTTAGTTCCTTTTTTGTTTAAGTCAAATGTTTTATAGGGAAAGAGAACCAATTTGGTTTGAATTAATACTACATGAAACTAAATCACATTGTGTTGTATGAACAAGCTTTTGTTAACCAAGGCTTCTGCTGTTACTCTTGTTCAATGAACCAATATAAGTTTTGATGGTTCTATTCAAATGTTCTTTTCAGATTTTCTTTTATTTGATGCAAAATAATATTTCTACTTAATCCAAATATTTGCATTTTGTTATTTTTTTATTTTCATGTCCCCTTTAAGGGCTTTTTTTTAAATATATTTGCGTTTGCATTTAGGGGTTAATAGCATATCCAAGGGGCAAATTCCGCTGGAAAAGTGTGAAGCCCAGAAGTTAAAGCCTGGTCTAAACTACACGAATTTAGCCCGATTTTGGCCCGACGGAGGCGTCGCAGACAGTCGCTCACTGTCGTGCACGATTCTGCGTCGTCGGGTCGCAGGACGTCGTGTCTTCGCTCCGTGTAATGTGACACAATCAGCGATTGGCGATTTGGCGTCTGCGACGCCCCACGACCACGACGCAGAAAGACTGGCGTGTCAGAATTTTTTGGTTTTGTCCGTCTAGTGTGACACGTCCCACGACATGTCCCTTCATATTGACCAATAGGAGGACAGTGCGTCTTTCGCCTCTACCAGAGTGACGCTCAGGTCGCAGGTACACAAACAACAGTGGAGGACAGAAGGAGAGACGCAGTCCTGCTCCAGTGGAGCGGTGGAGAGATTTATGGAGCTGTGGCATCAGTTTACTCCAGAAAAAAAAGAAAAGAAAAGCAAGACTGGGTGTGCCAAATTTATTTTCAACAGTGTTAAACCTCCACGAACATTCAAAAGGGTGTATCTCTCTTGAATAAAACATTACTTTATTAACTCGAAACATAACCACACGATATGTGTGTTATCAGTAATAGTAATAGTCAACAGTAGTTTACAGCAGGTCCAAACGTGCACGAATGTGACGCTCTCAAATAAATCAATGACAAAATCACAGAAAAATCACTTTGTTTAAATAAAAACACCGCAACATAACAGACATTGCGCTCAATGAGATGAGCAAATATGACACCCATGCGCGCTCGTGCACTCAGCCGTAACTATCCACTTTACGCGTGATCATCAAAGCTAATTAACCATCTGAACACACCTTCTGGGTGCAGAATAGACACAGCGATGCTGCTGCTGCGCAGCTCTCAGTTTATCATGCGTGTGTGATTTCATGTGGTTGCCATGGTTTCCAGCGTGCGCTCTGAACTGATGGAGTTCAGTGAATGACGTGAGGACGCACCCGTATGCGTTCGTATAGAACAACACACTTTATTTCACTTTATGCCAGTTTTTTAAAAGTAGCGTCACTGGGTCGGCTGGACTTTGGTCTCGTGGCAGTAGACTGTGGTCAGACTGATGGTTTTGGCTTCGCTTGGCACCGGGCGTCCTGCGCGCGGTGCGTGATGCACCTGGTGGAAGCAACGGCGCCGATCAGAGCCCAGTTTCTCTCTTTCAAAGCTGTTTTTCAAAGATGAGCAGCGAGTCTTTCTGTGCGCATCGTGGATTTAATCCTGTTTAGTTACAAATGAAAACCCGCTCCACAGAACAACTGGAACAGGCAGAATACACACAAACAGGTCATGTTGGTCACAATAATGGAGGGAACGGTCCGTGTACCTCGCGGCCATTCGTTTTTCGTTTTGATATCAAAAAACGAAAAACGAGAATCCAACCTATTTCTGATTTTCGTTTGGAAGAAAATAAACAAAAAACGGGAAACGAGTCATCTCCCGTTTTTCGTTTTGAAATCGGAAATCGAAAAACGGAAAACGAACCGTTATCTGATTTTCTATTACAGGTTTATTTTTTACAAAGTCGGGAAATAAAAAACAACCAAAATTCATTTCTCAATCTTGCTTTGGCTTGAACCGGAAGAGCGTTCTTCTTCTGCTGCTGCTGCTGAAACTACCCTGCGGCGTATGGACCAATCACCTGGCTTTGTTCGCTCACACCCACCTCCACCTGCTGCCAAGGGGTTCGGCTGCTACAGCTACAGCTTGCCTCGGGAAATAATGGTTGATTCGTGCTTTTGATGTTCTGATCAACATTCCAGGATGGGATTTAATTTTCTAGTTCGCCAGCTGATCCTGAACGACGAGCTAAATGTGATGCTGCTATGAAACGTGGTAACTGGAGGCCATCCGAGAGTTCTCGGCTGTGCAGCAGCCTGGTAGCAGCACTTTCTCAGTGGTAAGTTTCCTGCTAATTCTGTTTTGTTCGCTTTCCAAGTATATTTTAGGTGAGCTGGTCTGAGTTAATTTAAAATGACGATAATGCATCACTAAAATGCAGCAAACCGCGGTTGTTTTAACGTTGTTACGACCAGATGCTTCACGTTTGTCGGTTGTACAAAACACGTCTGACGAAGGCATATTGTGTGTGTGTGTGTGTGTGTGTGTGTGTGTGTGTGTGTGTGTGTCCCAGGTAAACAGGTGACAACCCCCACCGAGCATTTTTTGGTCTAAAAGACGTCTATTAGACGTCTAAATGTCCTTAGACGTCTCGGCTAAAATCGGTCTACCAGCGGTCTAAAAGTGAAAGTTTTTTAGTCGTCTAAGTTTAGACTAGACGTCTAGTAGACGTCTAATAGACGGCTACGTTTATACGCCTCGTCTGTTCTTAGACGTATATTAGCCGTTATTTAAACGGCTATTTATAAACGTCTAAATTTAGACGTTTGCCAAACGTTTATTTTTATACCAAAACTATACGGCTCGTCTAATCTTAGACGTTTAAATGACTGCTAATGAACGTCTATTTATAGTCTAAATTTAGACGTTTGCCATACGTTTACTTTTATACCAAATTTAAACCCTATTAAATCCAGCCATTACAATCTGTTATTTACAATAAACCTAGGTATAGTAAAGGAAATTAAAGTTGTTGAAATCTGATGTTAAATTAAGTGGACCAAATTTAACCTGTGATCTTTACTTTGATGTAGTTCCAGGATGTTATGAAAATTTATTTACATCATGGGTTTTTTTTTTCAGATCCTTTAAAAAAGTTTCAGTAACACTGTCATCCTTATTTTTCCATTGGATATATATAAACAATATACATAGCCATTTTTAATTTTTATTTTTAAACATACATTGCAAAAAAATAAAAGCACAAAGTCAAATATACAATATTATCAAAACATAATAAAATTGTATTCTTTAAAGATTGTGGTGAAAAACTAGCAAAGTGAAATAAACAAAATTACAATAATAAAATAAAAATCTAGTTATTTGTATGTAAAACCAAAATGCAAAATATATACACATATGTATTTATTACACCAGTGGTGTCCTGGGCTGGCCCTCTTATAGCCCCCACCACCTTCAGCTGGAGCCTGTTTATAATGTATGGCCAACGCTGAGCTGATCACGTCACCCAAAGCCTCTCTGAACGTTTTCCAAACAGCTTCTGAAAACAAAGAAATAGAAGAAAGAGAGAAATTGCAAGTGTGGTTGCCTATACATGTGACCTATGTTATATGTGACAGAAATATTATCCAATAAGGAAAGGTAGATGCTTTCAAAGGACTTGACTCAGTGGACACAGGACATCACACTTTTGAGACTTTAAAGTTACAATGTAAAGAAGAATAATGAATCAATAGTCTGACTATAACTGTAGTTAGGTTCTCTTTAACAAAACTACACCAGTATTACAGAGATTACCTAGTTGGCTACAGTCCAGACAAGTTGTTTGTCAATGTGTGTCATTTAAGTCACATTTCTGACATGAAGAACTAGTTTTTCTATTTACCAGACCTAATAACAGAGAAGAAGGGCCCTCTTTCCATGTGGCCCCCCATCTTACACACTGAATTTTCACATTATGTCATTTGTGAAGAGTCTGCAACAGATTAAAGAAAAAAAAATAATTGTAAACAGTAAACTCATATAACCTGTATTACACTACCACATTGTAAACACCCACTGGTATGTGGCCTGTCCTTCAGTGCAGATTTTAGATAAAACTTTTTGTGTTATCATACCTGTCCATGGTTGGTGCACGTCTTCACATCCTCCCCCCTGACATGAGACAGCTCTGCAATCTGTATGAAATTACAAATTATCAACAGTGTCAATGTGCCTTACATTAAAAAGAAAGGAATTTTAAGAAAATAACCTCACAAACTTCCCGCACCCACATCCGTGCAACACATATAACCTTAACGTTTGTGTGGGAAGCACTTTTCTTCCAAATCCAAAAAGAAAGAAAGAAAGAAGTACGAATGAAAACAACTGCTACACGCATTTGAGGGTAACTGCAGCTGCTAGGTAGCAGGCGAGCTAACAGACGAGCTGCTAGCTAGCCTGTTAGCTTGTTCATTAATGACCAAAAACTGCAGGACAAAACAACATATCAACAACACATCCTTGGACACTCACCTATAAGCAGCTCTTCTGTGTCTTTGATGAGTTCTAGTCGACGGTTCCTTTGAAAAAACCCCGAGTTTCTCATAGTGATTGTTCGGAAGGACGCAGCTCGGCATCAGCCTGCCGAGTCCGACCGGAGCTTCCAGCGCGGTGCTGCCCCCTGGTGGGGAGGGATCATAAAGGAAACGACCGCTGCCTACTGTATCTCATCTATGTTTATTTTAATGTTTATGCAACTGTCTCCCATCGAACTGCCAAAATTTTTCTTTCTCTTCACACATACATATAGCCTATTTAATTTCGTAGGAATTTCTGGCATTAGGCTACACAATAAACTTTATCGCAAACTGCTTTTATTTACTATAGGTTAATAGTGAGAACTAATTCTAAACATATTTGGTGCAATCTATGCTTAAAAATTAAAAATGACTTAGGCTCATATAAAACTGGTCTAAATCGAGACGTTGATTAAACGTCAAAATCAAGACTAGATTTAAACCTGTATAATGGTCATTAAAATGATTTGCGTCAGATATTGGGACACTTACAGTTAATTTACAGTTATTTTTTCAACAATAGTAGTTATTTAATGTGTTTAATTCAATCGTCTAGATTTGGTATTTAAAAAAGACGTCGATATGAGGTCTTGATTTAGACATCTAAATCAAGGCTAAAAATGTACTTTACTATATTTATTGTTGGCCATTCAAACCATTTAAGTCCAATATCTGGACAGCGGTTGTGCAAGTTTTTTTGTTCAGTTGTCGTTGTTTTAAGTTTTTAATTCAATGGTCTAAATTTGGTCTAAAAAAGACGTTGATATGAGGTCTTGATTTAGACGTCTAAATTGAGTATAAATCTAAACTACTCTGTAGGTTGGTGAATGACTGTTTAAAATGTTTTATTCAACATTTGGCCATCATTTATACAACTTACAGTTTTTTTTCATGTAATATTTAACAATTAATGGATTAAATGCTGTAGTCTAGATTCGGGGTTAAATATAGACCGATTTTAGACGGGCTAATTTCGGTTTAACCCTTAGACGAGACGTCTAATAGACGTCTTGTGCTCAGTGGGCCCGCTGTCCCCAGCCGATGTGCCGTCCATCTTCGTGTTTGTCTGCGATCCAGAGGAAAGAAGAACCAGGGAAGATCTGGAAACGTTTGCAAGGACAACAAGCTAACGAGAGTTTTCAGTTCTCAGTACAAATAAAAACTTACAGACTTTTATTGTCCTTTATGGTGTCAATAAACTAAACATAAACAGCTGCTTCCTCTCAGTTCTTGTAACGTTAGCTAAATATGTCGGGACGTCCCGAATGTTTACATGGTGTTAATGTTATCTGGCTCTGCTGTTTTCATCTTTTACATGAAGAGGAAATACTTTACTTTTTTCAGTCTTTGGTTACATCCCGCATGGGTGGCAGAAACCAACCTGGCTGGGACTATGCACCCATCTGGCATTTTATGTGTAGGCTACACTCTAATATTTCGGACTGATAGGCTATGTGGAAATATATATGAGGAAGATTGTAGAAATGGTTCTATGAAAACGATATGACGATTGAGAGAAAGCTGTACTTTTGCTTTTGGGTAAATTCCACCTAAACAAAAGAGATGGTCGGACTCCAGCCCAGCTTTACACGTTTTCTGCATTAATCCATATTAAACCTTTAAAAATTACATAAATAACAAAAATGGTATCAAAACTAAGCCAGTCATTGACAAACCGGATCCGTATGTTAATTATTGAACTGAATGGGTTCTCTTATTATTGCGGCAAAACGGAACTAAAGAACCTCTGTGGGCTAAACTTAGGGTTATCTATCAGACGCGCGTGTTCCAGGGAACAACTCCAAAGCACTTCTGTCAAAGCGATGACGTTTATTCCCTTTGATTCAGCGGATTCAAATGTCCAGCTTAATCAAAGACTAAAGCGTTAGACTAACGGACTGCACAAAAAAATAATACGCGGTAAACAGAAATTAGGACTACCGCCCGGCTCATCCCACTCCCTCATCCTAACAATCTCTGTGAGTCAGGAGGTGCACCTCAAACATTGTTGAGGAGCTTAGACACACCCACCACCCAGGTGCTGATGCTGCGCGTCACCTGTCACCTAATGAATGAATATCCAATCGCCTAATATGGCTCCTATACACTTCTGATACATGTGCTTAATACCATTTGAAGTCATCTCCCCATGTTACACTACTTTTCATAGTTTGTAGGACAATTTATTAGTCTATTAAAGTTTATTTTAAAACGAGAGAGAGAGAGCGCGCGACTGCAACAGCTGTGGAGTGACTTGATGCAGGCTCTCGTTTAGGGTGGACGGTGCTGGAAGATTTTGCTCTTTCAAAGCCAATTCAGCTTTTATGTGGGCAGATCAGACAGGTATATTTTGATAAATTAAAGAAATTGCCTTTGTTAGTGCTCAAGACCCTTACGATTATCCCAAATCCTTGTTTACAAACCTTCAAAACTGCCAACAGACGGAGATATTGCTGCCTGCTACCATGACATTTACAACAACCACATCAGTCGAAAATTGCACTTCACCGGAGGAGAAATAAAATCTAGAAGTCATCAGATGTTTCTGCATGTAAATATCTGGTGCAGGACGGCATCAGACTGTCAGCTGTGAAGTGTCCCAGACAAAGTAGGCCATTTCCTCTTCATGTAAAAGATGAAAACAGCAGAGCCAGATAACATTAACACCATGTAAACATTCGGGACGTCCCGACATATTTAGCTAACGTTACAATAACTGAGAGGAAGCAGCTGTTTATGTTTAGTTTATTGACACCATAAAGGACAATAAAAGTCTGTAAGTTTTTATTTGTACTGAGAACTGAAAACTCTC
The DNA here is from genome assembly GCA_023101725.1 of Atherinomorus stipes. Lineage (NCBI taxonomy): Eukaryota > Metazoa > Chordata > Actinopteri > Atheriniformes > Atherinidae > Atherinomorus > Atherinomorus stipes. The sequence goes on from JALJCO010005153.1 coordinate 16,414, forward strand.
GTTAGCTTGTTGTCCTTGCAAACGTTTCCAGATCTTCCCTGGTTCTTCTTTCCTCTGGATCGCAGACAAACACGAAGATGGACGGCACATCGGCTGGGGACAGCGGGTTGTCACCTGTTTACCTGGGAACACACACACACACACACACACACACACACACACACACACACACACACACACACACAATATGCCTTCGTCAGACGTGTTTTGTACAACCGACAAACGTGAAGCATCTGGTCGTAACAACGTTAAAACAACCGCGGTTTGCTGCATTTTAGTGATGCATTATCGTCATTTTAAATTAACTCAGACCAGCTCACCTAAAATATACTTGGAAAGCGAACAAAACAGAATTAGCAGGAAACTTACCACTGAGAAAGTGCTGCTACCAGGCTGCTGCACAGCCGAGAACTCTCGGATGGCCTCCAGTTATCACGTTTCATAGCAGCATCACATTTAGCTCGTCGTTCAGGATCAGCTGGCGAACTAGAAAATTAAATCCCATCCTGGAATGTTGATCAGAACATCAAAAGCACGAATCAACCATTATTTCCCGAGGCAAGCTGTAGCTGTAGCAGCCGAACCCCTTGGCAGCAGGTGGAGGTGGGTGTGAGCGAACAAAGCCAGGTGATTGGTCCATACGCCGCAGGGTAGTTTCAGCAGCAGCAGCAGAAGAAGAACGCTCTTCCGGTTCAAGCCAAAGCAAGATTGAGAAATGAATTTTGGTTGTTTTTTATTTCCCGACTTTGTAAAAAATAAACCTGTAATAGAAAATCAGATAACGGTTCGTTTTCCGTTTTTCGATTTCCGATTTCAAAACGAAAAACGGGAGATGACTCGTTTCCCGTTTTTTGTTTATTTTCTTCCAAACGAAAATCGGAAATAGGTTGGATTCTCGTTTTTCGTTTTTTGATATCAAAACGAAAAACGAATGGCCGCGAGGTACACGGACCGGGGAACTGATGTCTCCGTCCACTTTCCATTTCATAAGTGACCCCAACAGTCAATTCAGAGACTCCAAACCAAGTGACTGATTGACAGCTGCTTGTCCCGCCTCCCGTTTCGTGTTGTCTTTTGCGACACCCCGCGACGATCAGACGGTTGTCTCTCTGGTGCAATCCTTGTAGTGTGACCACTCGCGAGTAACACGACACCGTACGATTTTATGACACAATTTCTGTTAATGTGACATATGACCATCGTGAACGACGGAAAAAGTCGTGTAGTTTGATCCTGGCTTAAGTTAAATAGTTGTAGCTCTTTCTTCATCCACAAGGTGCTGGCTCCAAAACAGAGCAAATCCCTATAGACTCCCATGTTGAAAAGGCAAACTACATGTTTACAGCCTGGTTCAAAAAATCATTTTAGGTAGGTCAATTTTACCTTTATGTCAACTGTGAGGGGGGTGAATTTTTCATAATTCATCCATTAAGATGGTATTTAATCTTGAAATTACACATAATTAGGGGCTTGTCCTTTTGATTGACAGGCGGCAGACTGGGTGACGGTTTTAGCCGTAGAAGCTTATAGTTAGCTGTCTGCTTGCTCGAAGGTCTCAGCCTGAAGCAGAGATGCACAACAGTGGTTTTTAGCTGTTAACAGCAAGCCTGAGCGTGTCTTACCTTTAGACCCACTGTCTTTGTCCGTTTTTGTTCACTTCGGATTAGTTCAGTTAGCATTAGCTTGGCTGTCAATAATTTGTCCCGGGGCTCAGAGTGGCCTACCTTCACCCATTTTAGTATTTTCCGGCAGTGACGACACACACGACCCAGCAAAATGGCGAAGATGGGAAACACCCTTCACTTTTCCCTATTCAGATGTTACCGGATACTACGTCCATTTCTTAGTCTTTGAGCATATCATATGCTCGTGTCCACAGCCTTGTGTAGATTTGGCTTCAGTAGAATTGGTCCTGTGGTGGATTCGTTTGAATATTTCCCATCATGCTTTGTGGCTCCATGGTTTCATTCTGCATCATAAGTTAAATGTATATGTGAACCCTTAAAGGTGCCATGACATCAAATGTCACTTTTCTGGGGTTTTGGGGGTATAATATGATCTGTTGTGCACAGGGGCGCCCGCAGAAATTTTTTTCTGGGGGTGCCCCTTTCACTGCCATATAATGGCAGTGAAAGGGGCAGAATGAATGGGCCTCTGACATTATCTGCACCAAACTTCCTTAATTTCAACAATACATTGTAAAAACTCAAATCTTATCAATCTTAATCTAATTTCTAATCAAAATATCTCACCACACTCAAAATAAGACAAAACCACCTAAAAAGAAACATTTCAGTGAGATATAGGAACTTGTTTTAAGACAAATGCATCTTATTTCAAGAAATATAAGAAAATTTCACTTGGCAGATTTTTTAATACCTATTTTAAGAGTGGCTAGGACTTTTTTTTGGTTGTAATAAGCAGTTCAGTGTGTGTGTGTTGCAAACAAATGACTACACAAAACTTCACTATGACGACTTCACTCACACTGAACACCAGAGCTGAGGATGCCTCAATTGTAATATGAACAAACTAAATGGGGGTAGAGTGGTGTTGGCCTATAGAGGGCGAGGTAAGTAGGTGCTAATGTGAAAGGGGCATTAGAAACTGGTTGGGGCAGTTCTGGGTGGCACCTTCCTGGATGAATTTGCATAAGAAAGGCTGAGTTGATTAGGCGTAACAGACCTGTGGGGGGACTACAGCAAAACATCAATGGCAGAAGGTGGTTGGTCTAGTGTAATAATTTTATTCATTTTATTTTTATTAGCCTATAAAGATTTTGACAAATATAAGCAAAGCCTGCTGCAACATCTTAGTAGTACATAAAAATTGATATAAATGAAAAAAATATAATTTTTGCAGGGGTGGCCAGTGGGATGGCCAGCTTTTTGTTCAGGGGGGCACTGGCCACCCCTTGGGGGCGTCCCTGGTTGTGCACTGATGAGGCCATGTGAATGTCGAGAGTGAGTATCAAAGTTCCTGTTTATGGTCTGTCAGCTTTGTCTCTCTGTTCAGAAACGGTTGAATCAGACAGCAGTTTATCATTCTACGTTGTTCTGTATCATTCTATGTCAGAGATCTTCAACAGGGGGTCCGCAGAGGTCACTACAAGGGGTCCCAAGAGTTTTGATTGATTAGACATTTTAAATATATTCCCTCCACAATTTTTTTTAAACACAGAAAATCGTTATGAAGATTTTTTTTTTTAAAATGGATCAATTTTTAATACGACAAAATAAGGAAACCACAAGAGCAACAGACACGATGGCCTCTACCTCAGAAAATGTATGTGAAAATATTAGTACTGAATGCAATAACAAGTCACATTTCTACAAGGACTATAGGAACAGTTTAATACTGTATAACACGAGTTCATACATAAGGAGGGGTCCTTGCACCATCTCTCCATCAATTTGGGGGTCCTTGGCCTGAAAAACGTTGAAGACCCTTGTTCTACGTAATTAATTTGCTCCAATAAGAGCACACTATGTAAACAGCCCCCCCCCCCCCCCCCCCCCCCAACGTTCTATGCACGGTCTGCTTTGCTCCCCCCCCCCCCCCCCTCCCTGTCTACTTCAACTGCAAGTGGGAGAGTGACTGCTAAGCAGTCAGGTCTGGGTTAACAAACAAATGGATTTAAATGAAAACTTCTACAGCAACACTGAAGGAGGCAACCACAAACTTGTTATTACCTGTAAGTTCATTTATTTTCTGAATGCTGTCTTGTCTGATAAATATAGCTCACTGTCTGAGGTGCCCATGTTGCTAGCAGTTAGCCTTTAGCAAACTCCGACCGCTAGGGTAGCTTGACCTACAGTAGTTTCTCTAAATAAGGTGATAGCCAAATAAGGTGTAGCCAATCAAAATGAAGTCAACTTGGTCTCCGGGTAAAACTGCATATCATAACTGGACCCAACTGTTCTACTGAGGAAGTGAGGTCTGGCGTTTCAAAACAATATACTGCTGTAAAGAATGTAGTTTTTTTCTTTTCTAGTTTTTACTGCTATGTCATCACTCCTTTAAGGTTTTTTTTTTCCAGGTATTTCCTTGTGAACTAATGTAAGTGCTTAAATGTGCACTATAACCCATTTTGTCCACATTTACCCGGCATTTAAGGGTCCCTTATTCTCATTTTTTTTAGCTAGTTAAGAGGGACATGTAAATGTCAAGTCAACAGGTAAACATACTTTTTTGCCCGGGCATAAAAGTTTTATAGTCATTCATTACTCTTAAGCTGGGCATCTTGGGGCGATTTTCCACTTCCACAACCAGTTTTCAAATTGGCCCAATTTTTGGCTTAATCGTGTGTTGTGCCTCATATTACCTACATGAGGATACGAGGAATGATCAGCACCTAACGACCAGCCCATGATCAGAAACCGTGAGTTGCAAGGAATTTAAACTTGTTTGATTTCAAATCAGGAGAACCAAAACTCATGGACACAGATATGTTTAAACACATTTCTAATGACTAAAAACTCAAATATGCAACTAATACAATACAAGGTTTTACACAGAGTTCATTACACAGGAAAGAGGATGTTCAAGATCGGTCTGTCACCTTCAAACATTTGCTTACACTGCAATAAGAACACAACAGACAGTTATCTCCATGTCTTGTGGTCTTGTCCACCTGTCCAGAGGTTCTGCCTTCAGGTATGTGATGACCTGTCAACGTGACTCAGATGTAACTTTTCTGCAAGCCCCACTGGGGGACTTGGATGAGATCAACATGGTAACCAACTATGCACATATGATACTTACTGTATTATGTATTGCAAAGAAAACTATCCTGGTAAACTGGAAATCCAAAAATAATCTGAGCATCAGCCAGTTTAGGAATTTCTTAGTAGATCATATCAGTATTGAGACAATGTCTGCCTCCTCTAAGAACCAGTTAGATGAATTCCACTCCCTCTGGTCCCCTGTGATTAGCTCCATCACTTAACGTTGGTGGAGGAGAGCAGCCTTGGTGATGTGGGGGTTGGGTGTTGGCAGGTGCTTGATGGCTGTGGGTCACTGGCAGTTGCTTGGGAGTGGGATCTTGGCTGCCTCTCTGCGGGAGCATGACTGTGTCCAGCTCAGTGGGGGGAGATGGGGGTCAGCGGTTGGGGCTGCTCTGTGGCGGTGGGCGGGTTGATGGTAGGGTCTTGACCGGTGGCTGTTGGCCAGCGCTGGGTGGTCTGGCCATCCCAGGGCGGGTTGGGCAGGGGTTCTTGGGCCCTGGTGCTCGGGGATGGCCCGGCTCGGCACTGGGTCCGGGCCTGCGGGGCATGCCTCCTCTGGGTCGGGCTGGTCTTCACACCCCGGTGTCTAGTCACTGCACCGGGGACTGGAGCGCCCCTGCTACGTGTGTGTGTGTGTAGGGGTATATGTGTTGGGGATGGGGGTTGCGGGGTGGCCAGGTCTTTTCTGCGCCGGATGCTTGTTCGGCCTGGCTTCTTGGTTGGGTGAGACTAATCGGCATGATTGAACTCGTGCGGGTTGGGTTTGCCTGGTTCGGGAGCTGGGTGGGGTGGGCTTGTGGCGTGGGGGAGGGTTGGTGGGCCTGCAGTTCCCATCCGTGGTGTGTGTGGGTGGATGTGTGTGTGGAGGATGAGTATGGGTATGTGTTGGGGGCTTGGAGCTTGCAGCTCCTTCTCTAGTCCAGGTAATCACTCAGGAGGCGCGGAAGCAAGGGTAAGAGTGAGGTGGGTGTGTGAGAGCAAATGAATGTGAGTGTGAAAGGGGAAATTTATAAGTTGTAGGATATCAGTGGGCATGGTTTATGCAGGTGTACAAGGATTGGTTTTGGAGAGAGTGAATGTCGGACAATTACACGACAGGGTTGGCATTCGCTGGTCTTGGTCCGCTGGGGCCTGGGCCCCGAGACCGCAGAGGGTTTTAGCTGGGGCCGTCCTCTGCCGCCCTGGCGCATGCATGTCCGTCCCTTTGGGGAGTGGCTGGGGTCCAAGCCTCTGGGTGGCTGCTAGGGGCCGGGCCGTGTGGGCTTCCTCCTCCTTGCAGAGACAAGGTTGCATCTGCATGACTGCATCACCATAGAGACCCTTTATTCTGCATGATGACACTAAGATACTGCTTCCCATTACACTGACTAGATTTTTCCTCTTCTCTGCATAGTTCTGCATGTGTATGTATGATCTTATTATACTTAAGCCACCTGCACGTCCTCCTGCAGGGGATTGCTAGTTTTGTTTTCCAGCAAAGACCTTGGAATTTAGGGGTGTCTGTATAAAAGCATCAGTTGACTGTGTAAGTTTTTTTTTCTCTCCTCTCTCTCTCTCTTTTCTTTACTTCTTTCTCTCTGTTCCACTTTCTATTATTGCTTCTGTTAACTTTCTTTTTTCTCTTGTCAAGCCTAGAAATATGATGTAAAATGCTGTTATAAACAAATGGTTAATTAAAGAAATAAAATGAATAAACAGGATATCAAGGGGAGCCTTGTGTTCATAAAGCTCCCCTTGGCAAAGCAAATCTCTTCAACACAATAAAGCAACCAGATCATCATTCTGCTTGCAACGATGCTGGACAGGACAAGTTAAAAAAATAAAATAAATAAATAAAAGTGGAAAAAATTATGAGAATGGAATTCTCCTGGGACTGAATGCATGCAGATGGGGCTGTGTGCTGACTAGCCTAACAGCCTTTGTAAAACACTTGTCATGCCCACAAAAATAAATAAATAAATAAATAAATAAATAAAAACAAATAATAAATTGACTTGCCCATGACCCGCCCACACCTGTAATTTATTGTTTGGTGCTTTTTTTTTTTTTTTTTTTTTTTTCCTTTACCCACAAAAATGCTGCAGCTGGTTCTGGCATCCACCTGCTAGTTGATAAAAAGCTGAAAATATATAGGGATCAGCATAGGGATTTTAGGAATGGCCAAGTTATTTTTTGCTTGTAATAAGCAAAAAAAAAAAAAAAAATGCTAATAGAACAAGCAAAATTTTCTTGATAAGATTTCTTGAAATAAGATGCATATAGGCATACAGTATACTGTATACATATATGTGTACAGTGTGTGTGCCACATACTTGGAAGTTATGAGTTAATTATTTTTCACTTCCAACGCATCAACTTTAAGAAGTGACTTGCTGCCTAATATATCTTACTCCTTGAAAGGAGCTATTATAATAGATAATCAATATTAATCAGTTCACCTGTCATGTGTATGGTTCAATAATATAGAAAGCAGGATTTTAATGTATTGGTGAGCCTCATTTTATCCACCAGAATTCATTAGCATAGACTTGTGGCTCTAATGCATCCTGCATTTTGCTTATAAAATCAGATACTGTGCATTGTAAAGGCAATCATGGTAATGGCTGCAGCCTGGGAAAACTGGACAGTCCAATCATCACCCTTGCCTGAGAGTGCCTCTTTCCATACTTGACATTTGATATGTGATTGCTGCCTCCACTCACTTTTGTTTTGATTATCAGAAAACCTCCCACACTGTTTAGAGCGTTGCTGCAGCTGTTTTACTCTCAGAAGTCTAGCTCTGCTCTTTAATGCCTGGACTTTTTCCAGATGAGATAGTCTTCAAGTTCAGCTTCAGAGGGCAAGAAACTCTGGGTCATTTCAGGGTCGGTGAGGGTGTTTGAACAATAATTTGTGTACTAGCAGATTCTGTTAAGGCTGCAGGAAACCAGATCAGCAACCATTTCCATTACATTATTTCTTTTTTGGATGTGTTTGCCATTGAGAAAGAAAATTCATGCCATCTCCATTATATGTAAACCCACATACTCTCATAAACACACACTGGGCACTTAATGAGGCAAAAGAGCAAAGGCAGTAATTACATCTTAGGACAGGTCACTGGGCTTGCGGTTCACCTCAGTCCTTAACAGTGGAGCTATTCTGGACCTGTGGGAATAGAAAAAGGGTTACAGTCAGAGGTCAACTTCAGTTACAAGGCTAAGAACATTAATTACTCATAGGGGCAACACAAGAGTGCAGATTAGACTGTAATTGGTGGGTTGCCTGTAAAGTACATGAATCACTGAGCACCTCTGCTGACCAATGTATCAGTGACTGATTATATGGGTTGAGTTATTTTACATCAAGCACACTGCAAATAGCCTTCTACCTACAGAAATGTGTGCTATTTGTTTTGCCCTCTTGTCAAAGTAATTATGCACTTGGTGGGGTATTGGAATTTCGTCGTTGTAAAATAGGAACTGTGCAGTACAAGATAGGAGGGGGTTGGGAGCATACCAGTGCTTTGTGTTTGCATACTGTGACCTGGAATTGGCCCAGATTGAGTTTGCAGAGAGCTCAGTGTTTCTGCTCTACAACTACGATGACACATCATCCCTTTTATTTTCTGAATGTTAGAGCTGCTCTCTGCATTTATTGTAGGACATTAAACTGTGACTGTTTCTGTAGCTTTAAATTTACTCACACACTTTACCAAAAAAAGTGTCCAATATCTTCATATCCTCAAACTAACTAAGAGGTAAACTCTGGGCTTTTAATGGATTTGTGAGTTTATCACACTGAGTTTGTAAAAGTGGAAATACCAAAGTGTTTCTGGCAGGCTGTATTAATTTGCAGTGTTATTTCCAATGTTGCGTAATCTGTCACAGATGATCCGCTGACTTCCCAGAAAAAGATCAGAACGGAAACCTTGTTTCAGTGTTTGCAAACCAGGCACTCACTCTCACACACAGTCAGAGTTTCAGAAAGAACGGATAACCACACACTGTAATTTCTGCCAGCATTTGCACACATGTCTTCCAACTCTTGCCATGGAGTTTCCAAGTTTAGACAGACTTCGCCCCGAGCCAATCCTAAAATGGGAGGGGATGGGCTGATACAAAAGCTGCATGAAGACTTAAAATCTGTCAGTGTAAACACTGATGAGTTAAAAAGAACAGACAACACAAAGCTGCTAATTTGAAGGCAGTTAGTTTGTAAAATTTGTCTTGAATCTGGAGACATTGCTGAATCATATTTCAACACGTGCTGATACTTGACCTGCTTGTAGCAGAGCTTTGTTCTCTCAAAACCACTGGATATTTTGTTATTTTTTGTCAGACTGAGCAGCATGTCAGAGGAGGCGAAGTCAGAGAGCCTGTCTCTGTGTGCTGTGAGTATGGCAGCTATCCGTGAACAGGAGCTAATTTGCATCTTTGGAACAGGGGATTTAGGGCGCTCTTTGGGCCAGCGTCTGCTCCAGACTGGCTACAGGGTGGTGTATGGCAGCCGCAGACCTCACAGCTGTGGTCCATTACCTCCGGGAACTCAGGTACTTTGCATGATATTTTTGCTGTTATTAACACCTGGTACTATTTTAGCAGGATGTCTTCAAAGCAGCTCTGATAAATGTTGGGAAAAGACAAACTGCATGTTGCATGTAGTGCTGGCAAAAAAAAAGAAACAGTTATCAGGCTTTTCACTCGTCAAACAAGGTCACTGACAAAACGCCTCCTCAGTGCTACATTGTGTCGTGTTTTGTTTTTATCGTTTATGCAACATCTGAACTTGTTTCTCTGAGCCAGTTGTTAGATGATGTGCTGCCTTAATTCATACCTGTGCATGACAAGAGTGTTTGTTTGTGTGCACCGTCCAGGCGATGAGCCATGAAGCAGCAGCCAAGTCAGCCAGTCTGGTCTTTATTTGTGTTCACAGAGAACACTACGATTTTCTGGAGAAACTTGCTCCTCAACTTCAGGGGAAGGTACCTTGTTGCATAGTCAGGTGTCTTTGTGTATCCTCGCAGTTGGTTCATTTCTAACTCTGCTTTCACTTCACTGATTTCATTAATTGGAAGGTGCTGGTGGATGTCAGCAACAATCTTAAGAAGAATCTATACCCAGAGGCCAATGCCGAGTATCTGCAGAGGTAAGGAGAAATTAGGCAGTAATGTAATAATCTAAAATTAATGAGATGTGTAATGGGTCATGTGGTTGGAGTCATCAGTTACTGGCACAGCATGAAGCAAAAGTTTGTTGTTTATTGTTTAGGCTAATCCCTGGAGCTCATGTGGTGAAGGCTTTTAACACCTTGTCTGCCTGGGCTCTTCAGAATGGACCCTCAGATGCCAGCAGACAGGTACCGAACACATCTGTTCTAGTGAAATATCTATGAGGGAGAAATATACAGATTTATACATTTTACAAATGCAAATATTTTATGTTTTTCTTTTGAAATGTATCCTTTTCCAACCTAATCTTATTTTTTTAAATAAGCTGCGTCTTTGACAGATTTATTTTCAGACAAGGATACGCAAAGATTATAGTTCTCTGATGTGTTCACATGGTGGGTGCTGCCCGACAAGTTAAAAATAATTATTTTTTTTCCAGAGAGGAAAACATTTCAGTCCAAATTATATTATTAAGTCATTTTGAAGTGTTCATCAAACAAAATCCAAGTGAAACAAGCCAAATTCTAGGAGTCGGCCTAATGTTTTTGTTGTGAATGCCATCTCTGATGTATCTTTAAATCAATTAACTTTGCAGTCTGGCTGAGATCTAAGCTTCCCATCACATGTTTTGCTCCCTCTCCCTTTAGTGCAAAGCTGCAGCATATGTGGGTTTTTCTGTTTCATTTTGATCTGGTAGTGCAATCCCAGAGGACAGCAAAAACCACACAGTGGTGTGCTTCTTTATGCACTGGTGTGTGTTATATTTGGAGCACCAACGGCAACATCACAAAGGTGGTGAATGAGCATTGTTATTGGTTTTACCTGCATTCTTTTACTAAATTTAGTATTTCAAACAGGAAGCCACAAGTTGTCTGTGCACTTTTATGTTCAGATCTCTAGAGTCAAATGCATCCTTTCATCAGAATGTGAGCACATGCATAAATGCATAAATGTGAAAATAACAAAGACATACACAGCACTCATCGCATTTTGGTGCAGTAGTTACATTAGATGTTTTCATGCTGCAGGTGTACCTGTGTGGGAACAGTGCTGAAGCTAAGCAGGCAGTGGCAGAAACGGCTACCAAACTGGGCTTCAGTGTTCTGGATAGAGGGTCTCTGTCTGCAGCCAGGGAGCTGGAGGACTTCCCCCTGCAGCTGTTCCCACAATGGAGGCTGCCCATGCGCCTGGCCATTGGCCTCACCGCCTTCTTCTTCTTCTATCTGGTCATCAGAGATGTCATCTATGCATATGTTACACAGGGGAAAGACATCTCCTTCAGAATCATGGTATCCCTTGCCAACAAGGTGAAAACAGATGATTATCTTAACTGAAACAAGGGACTCCAGATGTGTTCAATGAAAAATGGAATCCTGAGTGATGCTATTCTCATAATAATCTCTCGTTCAGGTGTTTCCCATTGTTTCTCTCATCATGCTGTCCCTTTGTTACCTGCCGGGAGTCATTGCAGCCTTTCTTCAGCTCTACAGAGGAACCAAATACAAGTCAGAACCTGAGATGGACTGAAATTTAATGGCTGCACAGATGTTTACAATATATAAACAAACCTTTTTTGTTCCAGGCGTTTCCCAAACTGGTTGGATCACTGGATGCTTTGCAGGAAACAGTTGGGACTTTTAGCTCTCGCCTTTGCTTCCCTGCATGTTTTGTACACTCTTATCATCCCCATAAGGTAAGCAACTGGGTGATAACCAACAGAATATTTGGACTAACATTTTTTATAAGGCCTTTAAAACTCAATCTTTTATGATAGCATTGTTAAGGTGGATAATTTTCATTTCTGCAAAAATGTAATGAATTGTGCAATTTCTTCTTAAACTCACTGGTGACCCCTTTTTCAGGGTTAAGCTAAATTGAATTCGCCATTCTCGAAAATTTAGTTCATCATAAAGAGTTGTTGCTGAACATTTTTCTTCATCTAATTGACAATTATAAATGATTCTCTATTTTTTTTTAACACCCACATTTTTCATCCTTTTGAAATTTGATTTTGGTTGTTTGTTGTATTCATCCAGTTTTAATTTGATTTGATGAAGTTGGAAGAACTTTGGACATACTTTCCCTATTTCAAAATTAAGAAGGAATTAGGACTGTTTGTAGGACTGACATGCATTGTATGTTTTCCTTCACCTTTCACTAACTTTTTAGCTTATCAGTTGCTTTCGGTTATAATAATAATTTTACATATATCACATATAGGCTATCTCACTCATAAATCATACATATTGTAAGCCTTGTGTTGCCACATATTTTTTTTTATCAAGTGTTTGTTCCCATAAATCATGCATTCTCAGTTTTACCTTTTCGGAGTATAAATTAAAGCTAAATAAAATGTTTAAATTAAGCCCTAACTTGACAGCACACAGCAGATCTAAAGGTAACAAATGGTCACTGACTTAATCAACTACAGGTAAATGGTCACCGAGTTCAATTAAATACATCTTGACATCACTTGAAAAGTAACATTTCTGCACATACTGTAAAAGGTTTGTACTCAGTCAATGAAATGTGAAAACAAGTCTGTGGTTGTCAGACAAGAGGACTCATTACATATAACAGATCTTTCTGAAGTTTAAAAAGTACAATAATTATTTTGCCAAGATTGCTTCACTAATGGAAAAATAGTTCTGCTAAAGTAATCATTGTGGTTTTACTAAGAATGAGCTATTACAGTATATGAAACAAGTCTTTGTATTTGACAACCACAGTTCTGTGCGGCCATGTTTTTTTTTTTTACAAATCACAAAGGACAAGTTTTACCTGAAGTCTTGAGAGAGCCTTGCCCATTATAATTCTGTGGTCATTAAGTGTAGGCTATTTGGTTGGCACATGGTTGGTTGGTGCATCTGGTCAAAATTAGGGGTACTCATGTCAAATCTCCAAGGATAAGAAGTGGTAATCACCACTGAGATACTGTTCTTGGTTAAAAACAGCTTCATATGGTTGTTTTTAATTTGCTTTATAAAGCAAAGCAAAAACAGTCACAAATTCATATGTTCATGTTAGTTGTCTTCAAAATTCAAGAAGTAAGGGAACAATGTAGCCAGGGCTTGTCAGAGCCTTCGTTGGGGCCCTAAACAGATTTTGATTTGGGGACCCTCACCACCACCTGAACACCGCCTGTGTTAAGCATTGTTGGCATTTCATTATTTTATGTGATGTAGTTGGCTTACGTCCTATTGGGGTCATTCTGGCTGCAGTTTTTAAAAGTTGACGCATTTTGTTTGGAAGACAGCTGAGTTTCATTGTGCAGAGATGCAGAACTGTTTACAGTGCTGCATAAAGAGAACAGCATGGCTCCTCTAAGGATGAGCTAAAGAGAGTGTGTGAGAGAGAGAAGCACACGGCATCAGCTGGTCTACGTCAGAACAGTACACTGAAGCAGGAAAAGATAGCAGTGAGAAACTGCCTGTTAAATAAACTAAATGAAATGTAATTTTTGCTCCAAGCTACAGCACATCTCTGCTGGTTACAGCAGAGTCCCATGTCTTTTTCACCAATGCTGTGTAAAGTGAAGGGAGCTAACCCTGAAGCTAGCTGCAGCTGTTGGCTCCTGGGAGTTTTCAGGTGAACATTTTCTGTAGCTGTCCCTCATTTCACTTCAAAAATATGTCCTGTCATTGGTCGCTGCCAACATTTTATAAAGAGAGAAAAGTAAGAGCTCTGAGACGAGGGAGGAAGCAGTGATTCACGTGAACGTACATGAACCCGCGACCAGACTGACTTTGCAAACATGATGCTGGAGATCAACACAGAGTGATGGTGTGTGATGTCATGCTACTCCAGATAAAAATTCACACGTCGTTCTTCACATAGAGCTTTTTAATACCTACAATCTGGGGGCATATACTGACTCAGTCCATATCTGTTGAAAAGGAAACAGAGGTGTAATGGACTTGTTCCATAAATTGACATATGGCTACTAGATGTAGCCGTAGGCATCTTTTACAGCTTCCCCATAGGTTATCAAGGATTTGGGGTATAGGGTTGGGGGACCAGGTGGTTTGAAAACTTAAACACAAGATTTCATTAAATTCACTGTACATTTAAACATGGCTTAATTTTACTGTTCCTTTTTTTCTTTGCTCTGTCTTGCAGATAATTACCAAAAAATCCACACATAATGAAGGCTTTAACTGAAAGGTTTCAATGCTCAGTGAATATTGATATTTTTCGGGTATCATTGCAACACTGTTCATTGTGTCTGCTATTTTTCCAGAATTGTTTTAACCCAAATGTGTTAAATTTTTACAGTGTGTTGAGATAACTTGTCTTGAAATTGCATGTTTTTTTTTCTCATTGTTGTTGATTGTTTAATTTTTGTTTATGTTGTTGTCTACTTTTTTTATCCCCAGATATTATGTGAGATACAGGATTTCAGCATCAACTATCTCACAGGTAACATGACAGAAAATATTTTACATTTTTGCAACGTTGTCCAGATAAACACTGAATAAACATTTCTCAAATTTATGTTCTGTCACTTTAAGATCAAGGAGAACAAAACATCGGAGTTCGACACCACCATGGCCTGGCGCACTGATTCTTACTACTCCATGGGAATTCTTGGATTTGGCCTGTATCTCCTGTTGGGAATATCCTCCCTCCCCTCTGTTAGCAATGCTCTCAGCTGGAGAGAGTTCAGTTTTATCCAGGTGGATACCGGCATGTTTATCTTTTCACAAAACAGATTGTCTGAAGTGTGAGCCTCATTGTTTTCACGTTCTCATCTTCACAGACTTTCATATCAGAACTTTATTCAGCTCTACAGCTCATTTGACCCAATCACTAACTCCTGCTCACTTCAGTTCACCTTTGTCCATTGTTGTGTCCCGAAGAATAGATTTCCACTTGTGCACACCGTAGTGTCTGTGCCTGCGTGTGCTTTCACAGAAATGAATAAATGACAGATACTGCAGTTTTGCATTTCTGTGTTTGCACTTTATTTTAATACTTTTGGGGCATTTTATACTGGAGAGCAGAAAAAGCCAGAAAATGTGGGACTGTGACACAGCAAATTATGTAAACTGTCAGAACAGCTTTCACTTCCACCCATGTACTACACACCTCAACTCAAAGTTAGGAAGCTTACGAATGAGCGCCTCAATTTTAAAATAATTCATTTGTCATTCATTTCTGGGTTAAGAATAACCCCAAAACGTAAAAAAAAGGGAAAACTGGCAGAAAACCAGTTGTTAAATCTTCGCAATGTTATGTGTTCACCAAGATTCGAGCTGAGACTGATGAGGAGCGTTATGTACTTGGACTCAGACTGAAAATTGGTGCATATGCCATACTGTACATCTGATTTCATCTTCTTGCATGAAGTCATTTTGCAGCACGCTATTAACATTCTCTTTCTCCCCTTGCTAACTTTTCTGTGATTGTTTTACCTTGGCCGACGCAGATGTTTACCTTTTTCTCCATGTTGACCAATCAGCAAAGAAATCGGCCAGACTACAGGGAACAAACTCATTCATAAATGTATCTGGGTCATGTCAAGCTAATTTTCTCACTCCACCCCTCCCCTTAACTCCAACCCAAATTAGAGCAGCTTTTTAAATGTTAAGTTATTCATCAAATGTAATTTGGAGGGCATATATTATGCTGGGCCACAGTCTTAAGGTTTTCTTTGAGCACACACACTTGTGTGTACTGTATGTGTATGCACATTCTCCCTAAGGACACACGTTGGATTATTTCTATAAAAATCTGTGTGCACAAATATACTGTTCATGTAGCCAGAAGCTTCTCTTGGTAAATGTCAGTCTGTTGCTGCAATCCTAAAAAAGTCTAAATAAGTTTTAATGGAAGTTATTTTTCATATCTGAACAATTCAAGAGAAAATCATTCTGCAATATGACATCAGAATAGACTAAATGCATAACTGTTGTCTGAGATGGTAATTATCTGATGTATCTTACTATGTTTTATCTCTTCCAGTCCAAGCTTGGATACCTGACTTTGTTCTTCTGTACCTTCCACACTTACCTGTACGGTTGGGACAAATTCCTTCGCCTCTCCTACTACAAATGGTACACTCCTCCAGGCTACATGCTCTGTTTGGTGGTGCCCACTGTGGTGCTGGTGCTCAGGCTGCTGCTCTTGCTGCCTTGCATGGACAGAAGCCTCACTCGCATTCGGCAGGGCTGGGAGAGAGCGGGTCCTGAGGATGACAGCAAGAAAACGCTGCTAACGTAGGACTGGTGTCAATATCAGACACAAATGCAGTGTTTGCTTGAAGAAGACACAGACACGGAGACTTGTCTGTTATATGCCACATGTCCACAGCTCTGTTATTATACATCTAAATAAAGTCAGTAACTAAACTGTTGACACACTTAAGCCATGTTAACACAGCTGTATCACATTACAAGCAGCTTCAGTCTGTTCTTCACCATAATACAAACACCACAGTACACAGTATACAGTCTATATTTCATGGACAACCTGTCGTTACACTATGGTGTTTGTCTGTGTTGCATGTGTTCATGTTTTTTGGATTTACCTTAATTATCTTGTCACTCTGCTTTTTATACTGTATATAAATCTTTCTATTGGACACAGTTCTCACTGGTTTCCCTTTTTCCTTAATCATAGTTAAAATACTATTAAATGAAACTGTGTGAATCTCAACAATCTTTTCCTCTTTTTATAGAACCTCTCAAATCTCTCTCATTCTGGAAGCTTTTTTTTTGTGTAAAATTATGTATTTTGTAAAAATCACAATGGTTCGTGTGACAGGTGCAATCATGGCAAAGCCAGTGTGATATTAAAGTGATATAGCTAGTTTATTGAGACCAGATGCCACGGAAGGTTGTTGATGTGTTTGTTTTTGCTATGAAGGGAAAGATGGAGGTTGTACATCTCAGTCTAATAAGGGAATACTTTGCTGTTGAACATTCTTTGCCTAGATGCCTCAGCCTGACCTTCTCCAGAGGTCATGCTGGTGGCTGATCGGGTTCTCTATTGGCGCTGAGCAAGAGCTACTGTATGTAAATTTGTCCTACCAGAATCTTTTTCTTTGGAAATATACAGTCAACATGTAGAGAACATGCAGTTAGATTATTTGAATAGGATTTAAGGAAAACCATTTATGTAATGTATATTTGGTATTATTGCTCTGAAAAAGGAGAGCATAGATGAAATAGTGCAAAAGCAAAAGGTTTTTTTTTTCATCAAGATTCTCTGTCTTAGTGAAGAACATGTCTTAAAAGCAGAAGCTTCCTCAAAGCATCAACTTCAAAGTATTTTTTCATAAATAATGAATGGTAGGTTTGCCACATGGGACGCAGAGTTCAAATGTACATCATTTAAATTTCAAGAATCTACAGCTTCTATTTTTCTGTGCTTTATCCTATGACAAACATTACCCACATTATTTTTTTAAATGTGTGGGTTATTATTATTTTCTGCACAAAACAAACTATAAATTGTTTCATGTCCTTTTGATGAAACATTTTTATTCTGATTTTAGTTTTGTAAGCTCCCTCCTATGATTTTTTTTTCTTTCATTCTGTAATCCCCAAACATTCAAAATATATTTCAGGAAAATCTTCAGTTTAACAAATCACCAACATTTATGTGACACTAACCAAATAAAGACTGGAAATAAATTAATTACATGGTTATTAGCTCTGAATAGCAAAATCACCATGATTTCTTTTATCAATACATCCAGCTACTTACAAACTGACCCAAGTCTTTTCTTTCTGACCACTCACGCACAGAGACGACAAGTTTGCCTTTGTGGTCTTTTGCCAGAAGAGCCTCTTCCTGTCAGAAACCATCTGCCAGAGAGATTACTGGGAGGAAGGTTTCTGCCAGAAAATATTCATGCCAGGAATTTGTGGCACAAAGCCCTGAAGACAAACTTGTCACAACAGCTGGCCACACCTACATAAAACTGCTTGTGACTTCCTGATCCTCAGGAACACTGCTGATCATCAGATTGAGTCCATTTGCAGGATAATGATACATGACTAAAAGCTGACTCTTCCTGGGTCTGTGTCTCGGTTGTACATTGATATATATCTTCACTTTACAGAGGAGCAGCAGGACCCTAACAGTGAGGACTTTGGCATGACATCTGCTTAAGTCCACATGATGCACTACAACATTTTCCTCTGTGGGATTCAGAACTACATATACAATCAAGTTGACACAACCAATGTACTCAAAAGGAGGGTGCTGGGTCATAGACAGCAGACCCTGAACTTTCTGATTTGCAAGGCCAAAAATGTGCTTTGGGCTAATTCATTTTTCAAACAGTTCTTTCAGAGATATTCATCTAAATATTTCCCATATTATATTTTACACAATATTAACTAGGCTTTCCACCGATCAGATCGGTTTGATCGGATCGGCCGATATTTCACATTTTTTTCATATTTTCTGATCGGCCCTTAACTTTTCATTCACCGATCCGATCAATGACGTCATTGTCATTTTGAATCTGCTCCGGTAAAACTCTCATTTACACCAATTAAACTTAGAAAACAAGCAAACAATCAAAGCAGAATAGACAAATACTCACTAGTATGTGTTTTATGTCTACGTGGCGTTTTTGTCGTGAGTTCTGTCACTATGTGCTGGACAATAAAGTTTTTACAATCCCAAATACGCCACACGTAAAGGATGGCGACGCCGGTTGCAAACATGTCCACTCTTAGACTGAAAGGACACAGCACATTTCCTGCATTTCCGCAAACAACAGTTTACCTTAAACTGTTGCAGCACAAGTGTTTGTCTCCGTGTCTCCATCAGAGACTGTAAATAACAGGACTCCAGACCACGGAGACACCCAGTGTCGAGCGCTTCGGCCGCCGCGTGCTCCAGCAGGTATGTACACAAACGCTCCTGACGCTGACGCATGCGTCCAGAGCAAATATATTCCAGCCCTACTGTAGCGATACCGGACTACTTGAGCTAAAGCGGGTTGTTCGTTCTCACGTCGAGGTTCTTCTGAGGAAACAGTCACTCGATTATTTTGACCACTGATATGACATCATCAGATGTGAGCCCCAACTTCTGAAGCAGCATTACTGCCTTCATTTGCACTGTGACTGTAAATAATTTCAGTTATGACAGTTTAAGTTGGGCTGTTATTTGTGCCACTGGCTCAAATTATTTTGTTTGTCCTGATTAAACCTGAATGCGCGTTAGAGGTTATTGATGTTTAACCTTTTCATCTCAGTCAGTTCAGGACAAAAAATGGAAACAAAAATCCTTTTATGATACTCAGTAAACTGTATAAATACAGGTAAACGAGCTATTTAAATAGATATATTTGTTTTCTCACTTGATCGGATCGGTGATCGGTTTTTAAAAACTCTCTGATCGGTGATCGGTGATCGGCCCCAAAAATCCTGATCGTGTAAAGCCTAATATTAACATATAAAGCTGAGTAATAAGACTGAGTATGGATAGTAAAGACAGCCATCTCTGCCTGAGTGATGATTTACACAGATGATGAGAAAAAATCTGGACTTTATCAGTGTCTCTATCCTATGGATGACTGCAAAATGTCAAAGTCATCTGACATGTTTTGTCAGTTTTATGAGAATTGCAACATTGTTCCAACTTTTGGGCCCACCCGAACCAGGTGTGAAAGCACCCTTAGACTTTGTCAAGCAAATTTTCTTTGTATTATGATACCACCTGTAATGACAACTGGTCTATTGAGGGAAAAATA
Source organism: Atherinomorus stipes (assembly GCA_023101725.1). Lineage (NCBI taxonomy): Eukaryota > Metazoa > Chordata > Actinopteri > Atheriniformes > Atherinidae > Atherinomorus > Atherinomorus stipes. The sequence continues at coordinate 36,005 of JALJCO010005153.1, forward strand.
GATTAAATGGTTTCTGATATTGGAACAAAATAGGTCTCCCAGAACCCCAAATCCTCCTCCTGACTTAAACTTGTGCACACAATGGTCTTTTGGCTAAAAGTTTTCCCTTCCTCCTTCTGCAAAACAACAACAAAATTCAACAAAGGGTTGAGGGTCTCTTCAGAAGGCTCTCTGAAGTAGGTGGGACAGCTTTGAGAATGAAATGATTGGTGCTGCAGAATAAAGACATTTTTGCCTCTCTGTTGTTGAGTGAACTGCTTCACCTGCACAACAAGACAATAACAATGAGGTCACCTGTGAGACCCATGAGAGGAGCTGTGTGAACACTAAACTATTTACTATCTGACAGATGAAGGGAAGCCAGCTATGACAGCCCGCAATTTAAAAAAGGTGTGAAATATAAAATATTGAACACCTTGAAATTTAACACCTTTAATATAACAGTAAATATTTAAATATTGGAAAAAGATAAAATATGTAAGCTAGTGCTTTTACTCAGTAGTTCAGGCTCTTTGTATATGATATTAACGCAATAAGCCCCAAGAAGCGGTGGGTTACAGTGGTTTTACAATGGCAGGGCATGGTGCAAATTGTTTTTAATACTGTACACATCTACTGTAGAACTTCACATTGCCTCAACTGGGAAATTATGAATTTTCATTTATTGCTCCTGTCTTTTGTTTCAGGTTTGCTTTTGGTTCTGCACCCAGTCAGATGTGCGCATACATGTCACTCACACTCACACTGCACGCATCCATCACTCCTACATATTCACACCTCATGTTAGTTATTATAGTTTAACTTTCAGCATTATTTAAAACAAAATCAGTTTGTTTGGCCCAAACCTTGTCTCCACTCATTCTTGCCATGGGCTTTGAGCTGACCTGACACTCCTTTCAACAAGGACTGTTTCAACATAGTAAAACTGGAAATTCTGATGATTAATCAAGACTCAAACAGCACTGGGCTGGTTCCTTCTATACAAAAAGAAGAAGTAGAGAAAGGAAGTTTACTTGGGGGGGAAGCAGTAGGTATAAAAGTTGATCCTTCCTTCTCAACGCTTCTCACGGAATCATAGGACCCATCTCACGGTAAGATCACATCTTTAGTTTACCAAGTTTAAAAATCTTTTCAGTGTGGACTCTGTTTCCTATTTTCTAACCATTTTCATCTGTATTGTTGGGTGGAAGTTTACCAAAACAATTTTTGGAATTTTTAATCTGCTACAGAGAGGGTTTGGGGATGAAGTCTCAACATTTCTGTGGTGTCTTTTTTTTTTTTTTTTCTTTCTTTCTTTCTAAGATGAAGTTGCTGTTTGTTCTGGTGACGATGACGGCGTGTGCTGCAAAACCTGAAGGTATTTATTAAATAAAGCCAAGTGACTTCTTGTCTTTGTTTTTATTTTGGTCAAGAGCAGTCCATACTTATGTAGCTTTATTTCCCAGAAGAAAAAGAACAAGCATGAGATTATTAAAAATACCAGCAGAGCAACAGGTTAAGAAACTAAGTGGGCTTGTAAATCAAATTACCAATGTTTTCTTTGGTCATGCACTTGTTTTCAACACTATTGTAACTTTTGCAGCTTTTTTGTTAATTCGGAGCCATAATTTTTCTTGCTAAAAATTTAGGATTGAGCATGTTACCGTGACAAACACAAAGGAGACATGTGATTATTTCCACCTCCATGTCCACATGCAGACAGAATCACATACCTGCCGAAAACTAGTTCCTGACAGTGTGCACGTTTTACTGAGTTCGACACATGGAAAGCTCAAAGATTCTCTCTTTTTAACATTTCTTTTTTTTATCTTAAGGTTCTAAGTTTTAAAAAGTAATTAAAAATAGGCTTTTCCTTTTAGAATAGAAGTGTTGACATTTTTTGTCCCGAAGCAGGGAAATGTAGAAATTCACATTTAGATATAGTTCCCTGTGTTTAAAAGGAATGCAGGTTCACAGCTTTGAAATTCATCCTGCTCACTTGCTACCTTGTTAAAAATCCTGAAACTATAATCTTGTTTTTGTAACATTAAATTTGATTTTATTATGATAATATTTAGGGTTTAAAAGAAATATTCCTCCTGTGTGTAAAGAAAATTATGCCATTAAAATGCAGCTTATTAAAAGGTTTGTAAACCAGAAATTACTGAACTTTTTTTTCATATAGCATCTTTTTAAAAGTATGCAAATACGCTGTTTTTGAATTCATCAGTCTGCATGCACAATATGATTTATTGCCAAAAATCATGCAATTAATCGGGATAAAAGAATTGGTAGTTGCCATGAGAAATGATATGTGTCTGAATAAAGTTATTTATTGATTTTAAACTAAAATACAGTTTTCACTCAAATTTAATGTACTCTAAACTTTATCAATTTTCCTACTTATCGCTATTTTTGCTTTCAACAAGCTAGTCATGACCTTTTACATTGTGGATTCTGAAATACTGAACAATTAAATATCAAAGGGGGACAGCATGACTTTTAATGAATGTGAAGAATATTTGTCTTAATATAAGAATTTTATTCAAAAAAAGGTTCGTGGTTAATGTCTGCTGCACACGAGAGCTACAGTATCTGCATAGGGAAGTCATTCGAGACCGCACACTCAGCAGATCACCGTGTGTGCCTGCTTTTCAGCAGGTTTTCTGCCGAGGCCTTGATGCAAAAATCAAACGCGTTTGATTTCTTTGCCTCGCGAGGTGAAAAACTCAAACTGTGCATGCTACTTGAGCAATCTGCTAGGGCTGTGTGATTGCCTCTAAATTTCAAATTGTATATTGTCATTGCTCAAGATTGCCAATACACGATTAAATTGGCAAAAGGGCAGGATACGTTGATCGCTACCAGTCGGCATGGCTGCGTGAATAATCCAAATTTGATTGCATGTGTGAGCTGAAACTCCTGTGACGTGGCTTTGTAATAAGTACTATTATACTTATTACATACATTGTATATGTATATGTTACTAATAATATGTATAATACTATATAATTGTATAATACTTTAATATTTTAACTTCCATGCAGGCTAGATCGCAGTAACAACTTTAAAATCAGCTTTGCTGGATGATGTGTTCATGAAATCTCTTTATGAAAGCTCTTGTGAGAACATTTCAGTCCTTATACATTAAAACAATATTTATTTGCAATTAGTCTACTCTGTTGAATGCCCCCGAAGCATAAACAAAGGGCTGCATCAGTTCGAATTGAAAAGATGCACCTAGTCACTGTCACAGGGCTGGTGAACCTGCCCTGAGGAGAGAGAATGTGGATTCTAGGTCGTTTTGTAAACGAGGCTTCTCTAACAGTCATTCCTCCAGAAACATCTCTTAATGCACGATAGAGTGCCTTTTTTTTTTTTTTTTTTTTTTTCAAAAATTGCCTTGATAAAGAGCAAATTGCCTGCCAACCTTCCAACTGCCAATATACGATTTAATTGGGGATTGTCCCAGCCCTACTATCTGCTGAAGCCAGAAGTTCCATAGTGACCAATTAAAGTGTGTCCTCTGATCACATGATTTCAAGATGGCAGCCCGCTGTCATGATCCAAAGAGTTCACAAAAAGTTTTGTGGATCTTTTTGTTAGAGACTGAATTGTGTTGTCGTATTTAATTTTTATCAATTTTTTCTTTATATAAAGTAAATTATATGCGATAAATTGGTAACCGTACCAGTTGGTGGTGGTAATGCACCTTCATTGAGTTTGCCAACCACCATTAAACTCAAGAGAAGAAGTAGTCACGTAAGAAAATTGAATGAAACTGAGACAGAGAAGGTTATTTGGATGGATGTTTTCGAAGTCCCATGAAATCATATACAGTAAATAGGTATAGACCGTCCACATTTCCACCACTACATCCTCTTAAATGTAACTGATTTTGTCACCATGAGCTGCCATCTTGAATTCTTATGATCAGATAATGCGTTTTGATTGGTCACTAAAATTTCGGTCCTCAGCACATAGCTCATGTAGCTCATGTTTTCCTGGTGAGGCAAAAGATATCAAATGTGCTTGATTTTCACCTCGAGAGGCAAAAAACTCGACAAAAATTAGGCGCACATGGAAAGCCATCTGCTGAGCAAATGGTCTCGAATGACTTTTAGCTCAGCAGATAGCTCTGGTGTGCAGGTATAAAGCCCTGCTGGGCCCTATGAGTGGGTTTTGACTGGCTACTGGCATCCTCCCACATTCAATTGTGTAAAAGATCATTCAATGAAATTAGAGTATGACACAGACACATTTTCTCCCCCCCCCCCCCAGATATGTCAGGTCAGATGTTCACCTTCCCACGTCAAACGAACAGAGCATATGTGAAGCTGAACACATCAAGACAGGATTTCAATTCTGTAACCGTCTGTCACAGGTAACTTTAAATGTGTAAAATGCTTGGAGGGATCTACTGCATTTCCATCTGGGGGATATGCATCATATTTGCTCTTTTTTCAGATCCTTTACAGACCTCAAAAGAGACCACATCTTGTTTTCTTTAGCCACACCCTCTAATTTCAATGACTTCCTGATTTTCTGGGACAATACAAACAAAGAGATGGAGCCACATATCAGAGAAGGAAGGGTAGAGTTTGGAGGACTGGACTACAAGCCAAATATGTGGCACTCTATCTGCACAACATGGGATTCTCAGTCTGGATTGGTGCAACTGTGGTTTGATGGCAAACCCTCGATCAGGAAATTTGTCTCCTCTGGATCAAACATCAGTGGACATGTTATCATCATTTTAGGACAGGTGAGTTTTGAAATATAACTTAAACAGTCTCACTTATTAAACAGTCAATTTAACAAATGTCCTAGAATAAAGTTGATATTTACTGTCTTTCAAATATCTGCATCCCTTACAGGAGCAGGATGCCCATGGCGGGGGGTTTGATGTGAAGCAGTGTTTTGTGGGCATGATGACTGATGTCCATATGTGGGATTACATCCTTTCTTCCTGTGAGATTCAAAACTATGTGGACGAACTAAATTTCACTCCAGGAAATGTGCTGAACTGGAGGGCGCTTGAGTATCAGATTGTTGACCAAGTCCTGGTAGAAAACAGAATGATGGTTTGTCACTAAATTTTCAAAAAAGATGATTTGATCAATATGGAAGATGAGTTACCTACATAAAAAATGAAATAAAATAAAATAGAATAAAATAAAATTTTATATATATATATGTGTGGGGGTGTGTATGGTGTGTGTGTGTGTGGGGGTGTGAAATCACTGTTTATGGAAGGGTACATTTTGATTTTATGTTCAATTCTACTGTAAAACAGCAATAACAGTTGTTTTGGTTCTGCTATAAGGCTTGGTTGTCCAGAAAGACTGCTTTTTAAAATGACTCTGTGTATATACAGTTGATTTCTTTTTACTAAGTGAATCATATTTTTTTTAAACAAAGAGCATTCCTCGGTTTTTACAAACAAACGGTTGTTTTCAGGTAAATCTCAGCATTTGCAGACACAAGGCATCACTTCAGGCCTCGTATGTCCAAGGTGTTCATGATGGACCAGTCCTGGGACCACTTCTATTCATTCCATATTTCTAGTCTTCATCAAAATGTTTCTAATCTGATGTACTGCTCTTCACATAAACTGTCAGGCTCTCAGCCATAGACAATGTGCATTTAATAGCCTACAGTTAGGACAATTTCTGTCAGACAGAAAAACTTATACTCTCACATTAAGTCTTCCCTCTCTGGAGCTGTGTTATTAAGATTTTATTACTTCTTGAAAGTAATTCTCTCTTGGTCACGTTTAATGGTTGCAACTAGTAAAATTTAGAGCTGAAGTTGAGTTAAAACACACATTGTAGTATGTGATGTATGTAAGAGTGATTGACCGGTAATAGTCAACGGGTAAGTGGTGAGAGTGATTGACAAGAGTGATTGACTGGCAAGTGTGCCGGAATCAGTGCACTCTCATCTGATGTTTACAGCAGGTAGCTTGCACTCATTCTGCTAGCAGTTAGTGACGTTCAGACAATGATATCCGACTATCTAAGGTCGTTTTCACACATATTTGGGTTGAGCCAGGCGCTGCTGCAGCAGTGAAAAGGTTACAATGTTTCAATTTTCAACTAATGCGGCTCCATTTCACACATGCTTTTTAATCACCGCGCCAAACAGTCATTCTACAGACTGGAGCGTTGCGTATCCATGGCAACCAGGCTGAAATATTTACGTCCTAGCTGTATAACGAGTTGTAAACAAAGCACACGTTAATGATAGAATGTGTTGAAGACGAGACGAGTTGCGTGTGGAAAACAATGTTGTCATGTGCAGGAGGTGGCGGATTTCCAGACAAACCAGAGCAAGACGCAGAATGATTCTGTTGAACCGCAAAGTCCGACCGTACGCAGATATTATCGGCGAACAGACAGGTTCTGGTGAGTTGTAAGCGTAAGCATTCATGCTTAGCCTGCTAAGCCCTTATTGGTAATTTGTCCAGTGTTTGTAAACGCCCAGTTGATGTGAACATTAGAAATACATTAGTAGCAAGCAAATACAAGATGATACTAAACGTTACAGTTAGGGATGCCGTAACCCTGTTATTTGTCATAACACTGTCAATAAGAAGGATATCCCTACAGTAAAGCTGCTTACGGATACCTGTTTAGTTAAAAAAGGCGGAGTATCTGGGCTTTAGGTCGGGCTAAAGTTGGTGCGTGTTCACACATCACTCACACCACCCTGTACAGCCGGTCCGAGAGCAGGCGAGTTACGTCAACTACGAGCGCAAGTGGCATGTTCACACAGACCCAGTCGCGCCGTGTTCGGTGCGAAAAACCCAGTTCGGTCGACCTAAATGGGTCCTGTATGAAAACAACCTAACTTGCATTTGTGTCATGATGGGAGAATATGTACCTGCTGTCTGCTAGACACCGGTGTTGGGACTTGTGACGTGTACATTGACTTAAAGGTATAGCTGGGGAGGGAGCTGTGACTCAAGCAGGCTGGTCTTGCACATACACTTTATTCAAAACTTGCTAACAGTCTCTGTTTTGTGAATTGCCACAAACATCTTCCATACCATCTGTAATAAACTTTCTGACAGCACGGCCTTCATTTGTATGATTATATATCTAAAACAATGTGGTTTTATCTGAAAACTTTGTGCTTTAAATTGATGAAATTGTGGTGTACAAAGTTAGTATCATGCCTCATACTGATTTCATTCCCACTCTCTCAAGATTTTGAATCCTCCTATTTTTTTTTCCTCTTTAATACTGGACACTCCTTTTGTCTAGATATTATTTTAGACTTCTGTTATATGCTGTGTTGTTTACTCAGAGATAACTCCAACAAATTAAATTTGATACTTTGATTCACATTGAAACTTTTGATTAAAGTTTGATGATTGTTAGAAAGCAGTCAACAGTTACCGTAAATTCACTGCAAGAACCAGGCTGCTGTCCTGCTCTCAGCAGCAGCTCCCAGTTTTTACTTGCTTCCCAGCAACTGTTGTAACCACCAATCAACAATGCTTTTAGCTGAAGGTCACCAATTCATGTAGGAACAGGCTGAAGTACAATTTAAACTACTAAGCTCCTACACACACGCCACTTTTCTTAGATACATAATGCCACACATACATAGAATACACATTTAAAGCCAATGAAATCCACTATTTCTACCATTTCTACCAACATCATGAAACTCACAGTTTGAAGGCTGCGCATGCAGCACAGCATTTCCAGTAAGACACGATGTATTGTACATTGCAAGGTACAAGAGAACTGTACAGCTACAGTTTTTTCTTTTTAAATCAAGCCCCCCCCCCCCCCCCCCAAAAAAAAATCAACTGTGTTAAGAAAAAAGACAGTGAAGGAATACTAAAAATGCCTCAGTTCAGTTTTAAATAAAAGGAACTAATGTATCAGTTTTCAGGACCTTTCCTTGGATGATTTCCTGAAGTATTTTTAGCAGCCATGTGCAGACAAGGATCCTGTCTCAAACCACACACTTGCCCGAGTGCACTGGAATTCAGTGCATAGTGTGCGCTGTGTACTTTGTCTGTAGTGCACACTATTGTCTCTAAATGCTGACCCAAACAGAGCACTGCACTTACAGGAAGTGACGGACTAGCATTGCCCGCTAACGAGAGCTAACTCCACTGAGCCAGTATAGCCGCGGCCTCAAACACATGACCAGGTCATAACTGTCATCAGGGAGTAAACAGCTTGGTAGCATGCCACAATAAACATTAGTAATTATGTCTACATCATTTCATAAACGTTACTTAAATCAAGTACAATACTGCCTCCAATGCAACAGGGTAGCTACCGCTTCGTTCATCGCCATTATTCAGCCCTGAAAGCAGTTCAAAAGTCCGGCCTCTTCCTCTATGTCAGTAAGATGGCGCCCGTTTAGTGCGAGTAGTGTGCTCCATTTTGCACTTCATTTTTGGCCGTTATTAGGGCAACATCCTGGTACTTTCAGTGCACTGAATTGTTGCTTAAATGACACCATGTGTGCACTACACACTCAAAATAGTGTTTGAAGTGCTCAAGTGCGCGGTTTGGGACAGACTCAGGGTGTAAACCAAGCGGCAACCTCCGGTGGCCAACTATGACGCTACCCGGAAGAAGTAATTTTTTGTAGTTCTTTCTTCATCTGCTAAGGGCTGGCTGCAAGATTGAGCAAATCCCCGTAGACTCCCATGTTAAAAAGGCCAACTATACAGTTGTATATAGTTGTATACAGTAATAAACATGTTTACAGCCTGGTTCAAAACATCATTTTAGGTTTAAAAGGTCAAGTTTACCTTCATGACAACTGTGAGGGAGGTGATTTTTTTTCATAACTCATCTGTTTAGTTGTTATTCAATCTTGAAATTACTCATAATTAAGGACGTGTCCTTATGATTGACATGCGGCAGACCGGAAGCCTGGCCTGCTGACTGGTAGCTCTGAGTTCCCAGGTCTGGGTTCCCAGCCAGCATTGCATGTGAGGCCCATATGGGTTCAGTTTTGGCTTGTTATGAGGGACCCAAGTGGGTTTGTCCACGGTTTCCATGGTGGCCCCCACCTGTGTTTTCCCATGTGGGCTTCCACATATGGGGCCCATGTAACTTAAACTATGAGATCTGCAAATTTGCCCACTTCAAACCCATGCCTATAGGCTATATGGGAAAACACAGGTGGGGCCACCGTGCAAATCATGGACAAACCCACTTGGGTCCCTCATATGCAGCCAAAGTTTAACCTATAGACTGATCCGGCCAACGGCCACCAGTGGACCATCCACCATTGCAATGGTGGCGTTTCTGTACATGTGTAATTAGAACAGATGAGAAATGGACTTTTTTCTGAACAATATGGAGGAAATCTAGAAGGACTGTCGCATTCCTGGTTGTTGGAACATCAGAGAAAAACTTCAATGTGATAATAAATGAATAAGAAGATCACAGACATTTATTAGATGAAGATTTCTGCCATCTGTGACAAAACTGGACACTGCTCCGTCCACTGTGTATCAGCGTGTTCCATGTGTTTGTATCAGGGAGGAATATCGGACACACAGTAGAGGAGGAATAACTTGCTGCCACAGCGGAGAAAACACTGGATTTAATCCCCAACAACAAAAACATGGTAAATTATGGTTAACACTTATTAATCTGACACACATCTATGCTCTCGAAAATGACGCATCGCATAACGTTATTATGCTAGCTAATGCTAACAGAGACAACTGTGGTGTTGCTGAGAGTTAATGACTAATCTGGGAGATATTGTGAAATATAACATTATTTGCTCTGATCAGTGTGCGATTTGTGGCCGTTTTTGAGCCGATTTTCCAGTCATGTGAAAAGTTTGGCAATTGGGCCGAGTCTTGGGCAAACCATATGTCGTGCGTCGTGTAGTATACTAGGGGGTAACAAGAGGCAATTGGCACCTCACGACGAGCTCCCAATCAGAAATCGTGAGTTGCAAGATAAATCAAACCAGTTTGATATTTTGGTCGTGGCTCGTGAGTGAATCGCATGTTGAGGTGGCGCCAGGACCAGACTGAGAACTCTTTCCTCAGAGATTTTCACATTTCACATTCACGAAACAAAAACTGAAGTAAGCCAGAGGCAGCATGGCGACCTGGCTTGTTATTTGGATGGAGTTCTCGTTGTAAAACCAACAGACTGTACAGCCCACGTCTGCTTAGCCAATTCCTCGCCCACACGCAACGTCGTTGCCTTTTATTTTTGGCAAATTCTTCACAAAGAAGAGCGCAAATCGCCAAGGCACCACAGTTTTTTTGGTGATAGCATAATGTTGCTGCTGCTGTTGTTGTTATTGTCTTCTTCTTCTTCTTCTTCTTCTTCTTCTTCTTCTTCTCCTCCGTTTTCTTCTTCTTCTACTACTAACTGTATTCATTGTGTTGCATGTCGGGATTGTTCAAGACCCCAACGTGTCTTTGAGGACGTACAGTGTGAGTAGTCAGAGCGCATCTGAGCGTTGGTTCGTACAGTATGAGGACAGACATCGCAAGCTGTGAACTTTTGAACTCTGCAACTGATTTGCACAATATGAGATGGAGCTGCAAGCAACAATTGAAAAAAATCGCAGTGTATCCCAGGCTTTAGGGGGCTTATCTTTGTTAGATCCTGTTAGTTTCGAGTTAGCTCGGTTAGCGTTTAGCCCAAAGTACGTCAGCTGTCAATCATTTGCCCCACGGCCACGCTGTGCCCATTTTAGTATTTTCCAGGAGTGACGACACACGTGACACAGCAAGATGGCGATGGTGGGACACGCCCAACTAGCTTCATTTTTAGCTCTTCAGAAACCAACGGGTGACATAGCGAGGGTTTGTCCCTCTCTATTAATGGTCTATGGTGTAAACAAACAAGTCCAAAGGTGCTTAAGCAGAAGTGAGTCACTTCTTTGATAACAAACATACTCTAATTATAGTTTTTTTTTATCAGTTCAAAAGTTATCTACCTTGATAGGATGCCAGTGAAATAATCAAACTTCTTGTGTAAAAGACTTTCCTCATCTTTACTGAAATCAGTATGAAAAGCAGCCGCATTTGTTACAAATAACATCTTTTCACTTCCCTGTAAAAGCTAAACACCATGATGAATCAACTGGCAGTTTAGACTACATGCAATTTGCAAACACTACAAAAGAAACAAACTAAGGACAAACTTTTTCCAGGCCAAACAGTTGCCGATAACTGATTGACTTCCGGGTTCTCTTGTAGCTGTCAGCCAGTATATCCAGGTGTGACTGATGAGTAATTAGCAGGTGAGGAGGGAGGAGATGGTGGTGGTGTGGTGCCAGTCCAATCAGAATGGAGGGGTGAAGCAGGATTTTCATGTAAAATGAAACAGATGAAGTTAGTAACTGGCGGCCGTAACAAGGGATGTAATGATATGAAAATTTCATATCACGGTTATTGTGACCAAAATGATCGGTTATTATTCTTATCGCAGTTTTATTGACACAGTATTATTATTGGTTTTATTTCATTTCTTTTGATTTCTAATTTCAGTCATTAAGTGATTTGCTCATATACAGAAATGCACGCCACAAAGTATGTCTCCCTGATAAAGTCATCAGTCAGTCATTTTCTGTACCGCTTATCCAATTCAGGGTCACAGGGGTTGCTGGAGCCTATCCCACCTATCATTAGGCGAGAGGCAGGGTACACCCTGGACAGGTCGCCAGTCTGTCGCAGGGCCAGCACAGAGAGACAGACAGCCATTCATGCTCAAATTCATTCCTAGGGACAATTTAGAGTAACTAATTAACCTGACATGCATGTCTTTGGACGGTAGGGAGGAAGCCGGAGTACCCAGAGAGAACCCATGCATACATGGGGAGAACATGCAAACTCCGCACAGGAAGGCCACTGTTGGAATTATTCGAACCCCCTCCCCAGCCAGGAATTGAATTAGCAACCTTCTTTTGTTTTTTTTTTTTTTTTTTTTTTTTTTTTTTTATTGTCCTGTCCAGCATCGAAGCAAGCAGAATGGACATCTGATTGCTTTGTTCTGTTGAACAGTTTTGCTTTACCAAGCGGAGCTTTATGAACATAAGGCTCCCCCTTGATATCATGTTTATTCATTTTTATTTTTTTATTTAAACATTTGTCTATTACACCATTCCATTTCATACTGCTGGGCCTGACAAGGGGGAGAAATGAAAGTTAACAGAGGTAATGATAGAAAGTGAAACAGAGAGAAAGGAGTAAGGAAGAGGAAGAGAGAGGAGAGAAAGCATCAATCCACTTCCACAGTTCACTGGTACATCTGGCACCCGATCCCTAAACAACCAGGGGTCTCTGTGGAAAACAAAATCATACAAACACACACAAACACACGCAGAACTACGCAGAGAAGAGGTACAACCTAGTCATCGCAATGGGAAGTAGAGAGGGGTACAGCCTAGTCATCGCAATGGGAAGTAGAGAAGAGGTACAACCTAGTCATCGCAATGGGAAGTAGTGTCACAGTGTCAGCATGCATAATAAAGGGTCCTCCGTGGTGATACAGTCATGCAGGTGCCTTCTCGTCTCTGCAAGAGGAGGGAGAAAGCCCGGGAGGCTCACGACCCAGCGCCCAGCAGCCACCCAGAGGCCCAGATCCCAGCTCCCCCCCCAAAGAGCGGACATGCATCCCCCGAAGGGCGGCAAAAGGCGGCCCCAGCCGGAGCCCCCTGCAGTCTGGGGCGGCCCAGGCCCCAGCGGACCAAGACCAGCAGCTGCCGACCCCACCGGGCGCCGGGCGTCCCCGGAGCGGAGACAGCGCCGGGCCCAGGGCCCAAGCGCCCAGGGGCGGCCACCCCCCCCCCGGGACCCGGGCGGCCCAACCGAAACCCAGGAGGACCGGACCCCCAGACGACGCCCCCCCGGGGCAGGCCAGCCCCCACCCCAATGTCCCTGCCCCACACACCTGACACCAGGGCGCTACCACCTCTACCACCCCCTACCCCGCCACCACGCTCACACACACACTCCCCACACACCTACCCCAACACTAGGGCTGAAAGATATACCGTCCACGCCCCCGCATCGGGACACGGGCACCCAAGACATCAATACCGCAGGCGCAACCACATACAAGATACAGATCCCCCCTGTGCCCGCCCCGCACAAAAAGCCCCGGAAGCCACAAACAAAACCGCACCCCCCACCAAAGCGCCCGGCCCCCAACCAACCCGCAGCCACACCGCACCACACCGACACCAAGATGCCCGGCTCGAGCACCGAGATACGAACCTCCGCCCACACCGCCCAGCCCTACCCAACACCTCCGTGTACCCCCCCCCCCCCCACACACACACATACACCCACCCACTCCGCTCTCCGACCTTACATACCCACACTCACTCCCTCCCTCCACCCCCAACACTCTCCTCCCTCTACCGTCCCACCTACCCCCACCTCCTCATACCCTCTAACACACACATGCACTCCCCCACATAGCTGCACCAACCCCTCCCTACCCCCCCCCACACATACGCCCCCACCTCCCTCTACCCCCAATACCCCATACAGTCCCCCCCTTACATGTCCAGCCCCGCCCATCCTCTGACCTATCACACTCCCGCCCTTCCTTCCTTCAGCCCCTCATGACCATCCCTACTAGACACTCACGAGCATGCCACTCCTTCCTCCATCCCCCCTTTCCTCCAGCCACTTACCCACATCTCCTCCCTCTTCCAGCCCAAGTTCCTCCCTCCCACATTTCCTCTTTCACACTCTCATTCATTATTCTTACATACCCACCTCTCTCTTGCCCATGCCCTCGTGCCTCCTGGGTGGTAGCTCGGGCCGGGGAAGGAGCCGTGAGCTCCAAGCCCCCAACACGTCCCCCCCCACCACCCCACCCCCCATCCCCCACCCCGGACGCAGCAGGCCAGGCATCCCCCAGGCCAGCAGATCCCCCGCAATGCAGCCAGCCTTAACCACTGGCGCGTGAAGCAGCCACTGTCCCCCTCCCCCCAGTAGCGCCCGGGAGACCGGGGTATGAAAGGACCCTGCCCCCCCCCCACCCCCCGCTCATGACTGTGTGTGTAAGATGTGTGTTGTTTGCAGTTAAAACTAAGGGGCAGTGCCAAGTCATGCCGGGAGTGGGGTCGCGTAGGGGCATGACCCCCAACCGGCCCCTCCCTCCTTCCACACACTATATGCCCCGCCCCTCAGAAGTGGTTGTGAGCTGTTGTTATTTTATGTGTTTAGGTGTCTAAGTGTGGTTAAAACTGGGGAGCAGGCTGTCTCTAGACGTGGCAAGCAAAGGCACTTTTGGTGCCCTCCCTCACCACGCCCGCTTGGCACGCACCCTCCCCAAAACCCTACGTGTGTGTGTGTGAGGTAGAGCAGGGGGGGGGGGGTCTTGGGAAAGGAGACCAGGGGGTATATGAGTTCCCCCCTGGAAGAAGAGCCGTTACCGGCATTAGGTACCCCTGCCTCCCGGGATCCCCCCAGGGCAGAAGGGGCAGGCATGGCCGCCCCACGGCCCGGCGTCTGGCGTTCATCACAGAGGGGCCAGCCTCGGCCCCTGGGGGCGCTCGACCATGCCAGGCCAGGGAGGGGGAAAAGGGACGGGAGCGGAAAGGGTCGGCGGAGGGGCCAGAGTCACCGGCCCAACATCCCCAGGCCTCGCAAACCCCCCAAGAGCGCACTTAGAGCTGCTATTTTTTTTTTTTTTTTTTTTTTTCCCTTTCCTCCCCCACTCTATTGTATCACCCTAAACCCTACTTCAAACAACCAACGACTTTACCCCCGTCAACACTCCCTCATCCCATCCTCCTCCCACCCCTCCTGTATAGCCAGTAGTCCCCGCATCCGCCCCCCCAGGCCATGCCCCCCTCCAAACCCAAGCCTGCACCCCACCCAGGCCGCGCCAAACCACCACCCACCCACCCACCCACCCACACACACCCCCCCACCCACCCAGCGCCCCGCACCTCCGACCCCCCACAGAACCATCCCCGCTCCCCACCCAAGCCCCCCAAGCCGACACACACAAACCCCACCAATGTACCCCCACCCCCCACCCAAACACCCATCATCCATGCACCCCCACCCACCCACCCATCTCCACACACACCCCCACAGGCAGCCACACACACACACAACCGCATTCACGCCCCCCCCTCCAGTCACACACCCACCCACACATACCAAGGACGGGGACCACGGGGCCCCCAGCCCCCCGCGCCACAAGTCCACCGCCCCCAGCCCCGGACCACGCGAGACCAACCCGCACGAGACCACCAGCGCAGGCCCAGCCCCCAACCGACACAGCGGCCGGGCGGGACAGGCACCCGGCGTGGAAAAGACCCGGCCACCCCGCAACCCCCCACCTCCACACACTAGAGCTGAACGATATGGACAAAACCCCCACACCCCCGACAGCCACGCCAGACACCCCAACATCGATACGACACAACACGACCACGGGTCCGCCGAAAACCAAGCACCCCGGCGGAAAGCGCAGCTCCGTCCGCGACCCCAGAGCCCCACACGCAGGACAAGCACAGGGAAATCCACACCCCCCACATAGCCGCTCCCGCGACACCAACATCCCGGATGCCCACATCCCGACACAGACACGACAACGATACATCCCCCAGCCCCACCCACACACACCCCCACCAGCACACACACCCGCACGCACACAGCCAGGGCGCCCCGGCCCCCGGCGCAGTGACTAGACGTCACCAGGTCGTGAGGACCGGCCAAATCCAGAGGAGGCACGTCCCGCCGGCCCGCCCCCCCCCAGCGCCAAGCCGGGTCCCCCGGCCCCGGAGGCAGGGGCCACCCCGGAGCACCGGGGCCCAGGACCCCCCGCCCCCCCCCGCCCCCGGGACGACCCCGGCCACCCGGCGCCAGCCGGCAGCCACCGGCCAGGGCCCCACCAGCGACCCGCCCACCGCCGCAGAGCAGCCCCAACCGCTGACCCCCATGCCCCCCATCGGGCTGGATACAGCCCCGCCCCAGCGGCGAGGCAGCCCAGACCCCCCAAGTCAGCCGCCAGGGATCCATAGCCATCAAGCACTCGCCGGCACCCAACCCCCACATCGCCGAGGCGGCTCTCCTACACCAACGTTAAGTGATGGAGCTAATCACAGGGGACCAGAGGGAGTGGAATTCATCTAACTGGTTCTTAGAGGAGGCAGACATCGTCTCAATACTGATATGGTCTACTAAGAAATTCCTAAACTGGCTAATGCTCAGATTATTTTTGGATTTCCAGTTTACCAAGATAGTTTTCTTTGCAATACATAATACAGTAAGTATCATATGTGCATAGTTGGTTACCGTGTTGATCTCATCCAAGTCCCCCAGTAAACACAGTGCGGGGCTTGCAGGAAAGTTACACCTGAGCCACGTTGACAGGTCATCACATACCTGAAGCCAAAACCTCTGGACCGGTGGACAAGACCACAAGGCGTGAAGATAATTGTCTGTTGTATTCTCATTGCAGTGCAAACAAATATTTGAAGGTGACAGACCCATCTTGAACATCCTCTGTCCTGTGTAATGTACTCTGTGTAAAACCTTGAATTGTATCAACTGCATATTTGAGTTTTTAGTCATTAGGAACGTGTTTAAACATATCTGTGTCCATGTGTTTTGGTTAAGGGTTCTGGACAAGTCAGCCTCCCACTTCGAAGTTGGAAGGAAATTGAATCATCCAGTTTTAATAATAATCTATATATTTTCGACAGTAGTTTGGGGATAGAGAGATTCAGGAATTCTGCTACCCTGACCGGAGTCTGCAGGATCAGTTGGTTAGAGGTATATTTTTGCTTAATATAGATTTAAGTTGATGGTATTCTAAGAATTTAGTACTACTGATCCCGTATTGTAAGGTAAGTGTATTAAATGACAGGAATTTTCCATTTTCAATGATATGTTGTAATTGTTTAACTCCTTTATCCTTCCAATGCACAAAATTAATCATTTTCTTGTTTTGTAAAATATCCAGGTTATTCCAGATGGGTGTGAGTTTACATGGAATAATAGAAGACTCGGTTAATTTCAGGAATTCCCACCATGCTTTCAGAGTAGAGCAGATGTTGATACTTTTAAAGCATTTATGAGATCTGACTGCTGAACTGATGAACGGCAAATCAGAGACATCCAGATCCTCACATAATGCTTGTTCTGTGTCTAGCCACGGTTCATCTAGATGGGTAGGTTTCAGCCATTTGGAAATAAATTGTAGCTTATTTGCTAGGAAATAATAATTGAAATTGGGTGAGTCTAACCCTCCCGGTCTTTTACCTGTTGTAAGGTTTTTAAACTGATACGTGATGGCTTGTTTTTCCAAAGAAATTTGGAAATGTGAGAGTCCAGTGACTTAAACCAACTGGAGGAAGGTTTGGTGGGTATCATTGAGAACAAGTAGTTAATTTTCGGTAGAACCATCATTTTGATGGTAGCAACTCTCCCCATGAGTGATATGGGTAAGTGCTTCCATCGCGTGAGATCTTCCTCTATTGACTTTAATAGCTGGACATAATTTAACTTTATCAACTCTGAAAGTTGTGGAGAAATATTTATTCCTAAATATCTGATATTACCAGACTGTATTGTGGTGTTAGGGATGTTTTGTAAAGTACAATTAACAGATAAAGCTGTAGTCTTGGTCCAGTTAATAGAGTACTCAGATATCATTGAGAATTTATTGATCAATGTGATTGTCTGGGAGAGAGATGTTGATGAGTTCTGGAGGAAAAGCAGTACGTCGTCTGCATAAAGACTTATTTTATGTTCTAGATTTTTGCCGGGGATCCCTTTAATATCTCTGTCCTGTCTTATAGCGGCTGCTAGTGGTTCAATGAAAATGGCAAAAAGTGAAGGGGGAGAGCGGGCAGCCCTGCCTGGTGCCTCGCTGTAAGCAGAAACTTGGAGAAAGCCTGCGTGTGTTAGTAGAAGAATGTCGACCTTTAATAAAACCAGTTTGATCAGGATGTATTATCAGAGGAGTTATTTTTTCTATCCTTTTAGCGAGTGCTTTGCTGATTATCTTAAGATCTACATTTGTTAATGAGATTGGCCGATAACTAGCTGGAAGTGTGGGTCTTTACCTGGTTTTAATAATACGGTGATATTTGCTGAATTCATATTTGGTGGTATTTTCTGTTTCTCTTTTATTTCTAGTATCATTCTATAAAAAGTAGGGACAGAATTGTCCAGAACTCTTTGTAAAATTCGACCGGATACTCATCTGGGCCTGGGGCTTTATTATTGGGCATATGTTGCAGAGCGTCATGTAATTCACTTATTGAGAGGGGTGAATCTAAAACCGTAATATTTTCTTGTTGTAGTTTTGGAAGAATGATACTATTAAGAAATTGATTAATATCATCATCTGTGGGGTTTATTTGTGATTTATATAGTGTTCTGTAGAAGTTTCTAAAAATGTTATTTATCTGGTCAGGATCATGGCTGATACTTCCTTCTGAGTCTCTAACGGAGGAGATTGTTGCTTTTTCCTTGTTTATTTTTAACTGATTAGCTAGAAGCTTGCCAGACTTGTTACCATGGTCGAAGTTTTCTAAACGAAGTCTTTGAACTAAGAATTGTGTTTTTTGGTCTATTATTTTGTTTAACTCGAGCTTGAATTTCCTTATATCATTCAGCATGTGTTCCTCCGGAGAGACCTGGTAGGCGTCTTCTAGTGATTTAATTCTAACTTCCAATTCTGAGATTCTTGCAGCTTCCCTTTTTTTTTTATGAGAGAAGGAAATTATTTTCCTCGCATTACTGCTTTACCTGCTTCCCAAAGGACACATGCTGGAGTTTCTGGTACGTCGTTCGTTCTCTAGATAAATGGACCATTCTCTTTTAAAATAGCTGATAAACTCAGGATCTTTCAGTAATGATGTATTAAATCTCCAACTCCTAGTTGCTGGTTTAATAGTTTTATTTCTCAGAGTTAATGATACTGGTGCGTGATCACTGATGGTTATTGGGTGGATTTCTATTTCTGAGATTTCACTCGTGAGTGAGCTGCTGGTTAGAGAATAATCTAATCTAGAGTAGGAATGGTGAACTGAGGAGAAGAAGGTATATTGTCTCGTGGTGGGGTGATGAGGTCGTCGCGCATCCTGAAATAGGCAAACTCCTTCATGTGCTGCTTAGCGATATCTTGATGAATGCCATATTTTGTTATGTCCTGCTGTGCCTGTGCCTGGCATCCATACCTGGATCACATACCATGTTGGAGTCTCCGCCCAATAATACCTGCCCTATCAGAGTAGTTTATGCAAAAGCAGAGAAAATGAGTCAAAGAATAATGGATCATCTACGTTTGGTCCATATGTATTTGACAATGCATACCTTAAGATTCTGAACAGTTAATGTGACTGTCTCATAAATCTGCCTTCTGGATCTCTGATTACATCATCAATGTCAAATTTTTAACCTGCTATTAATCAGAGTTGCTACACCTCTCTGTCTAGGGAATTATAACCAGCTGAATACACGTGTGGAAACTGTCTTGTACTGAAGGAGATCGACTGAGGAGTTTGATAAATGTGTTTCCTGAAGTGAAGACAATGTCTGCCTGAAGATCTTTTAGCCGGTTGGAAATTTTTAATCTCTTATCCCCTGTGCGAGCTCCGCGCACATTCCAGGTGACTATTATTCATTCAACCAACGCTGAAATAAGTGTTACATGCATATTAATAAAGCCGTGCATCTGTTGCGCATGTTCTGCCGTAAGTATGAATAGTAAGCTGCAGGCTAAACCAGTCTGTCTGTGTGTGCATCGCGCTGTTTCTTCCTGCAGTGTGTGTGTGCGTGCGCCTGTCTGTGTGCCTCGCGCT
>JALJCO010005154.1:0-81739 GCA_023101725.1 Atherinomorus stipes
TGTAGTATTCAGTTTGGACTTATCGGTGTAGTATTCAGTTTGGTATCAGACTGGTGTAGTATTCAGTTTGGTCTCAGACTGGTGTAGTATTCTGTTTGGTCTTATCGGTGTAGTATTCAGTTTGGTCTCAGACTGGTGTAGTATTCAGTTTGGTCTCAGACTGGTGTAGTATTTAGTTTGGTATCAGACTGGTGTAGTATTCAGTTTGGTCTCAGACTGGTGTAGTATTCAGTTTGGTCTCAGACTGGTTTAGTATTTAGTTTGGTATCAGACTGGTGTAGTTTTCAGTTTGGTCCCAGACTGGAGTAGTATTAAGTTTGGTTTCAGACTAATGTTGTATTCAGTTTGGTCTCAGACTGATGTTTTATTTAGTTTGGTCTCAGATGAGTGTAGTGTTCAGTTTGGTCTCAGACTGGTGTAGTATTCAGTTTGGTCTCAGACTGGTGTAGTATTCAGTTTGGTCTCAGACTGGTGTAGTATTCAGTTTGGTCTTATCGGTGTAGTATTCAGTTTGGTCTCAGACTGGTGTAGTATTCAGTTTGGTCACAGACTGGTGTAGTATTCTGTTTGGTCTTATTGGTGTAGTATTCAGTTTGGTCTCAGACTGGTGTAGTATTCAGTTTGGTCTCAGACTGGTGTAGTATTTAGTTTGGTATCAGACTGGTGTAGTATTCAGTTTGGTCTCAGACTGGTGTAGTATTTAGTTTGGTATCAGACTGGTGTAGTATTCAGTTTGGTCTCAGACTGGTGTAGTATTCAGTTTGGTCTCAGACTAGTGTAGTATTCAGTTTGGTCTCAGACTGGTGTAGTATTCAGTTTGGTCTCAGACTGGTGTAGTATTCAGTTTGGTATCAGACTGGTGTAGTATTCAGTTTGGTCTCAGACTGGTGTAGTATTCAGTTTGGTCTTATCGGTGTAGTATTCAGTTTGGTCTCAGACTGGTGTAGTATTCAGTTTGGTCACAGACTGGTGTAGTATTCAGTTTGGTCTTATCGGTGTAGTATTCAGTTTGGTCTCAGTGGTGTATTTAGTTTGGTATCAGACTGGTGTAGTATTCAGTTTGGTCTCAGACTGGTGTAGTATTTAGTTTGGTATCAGACTGGTGTAGTATTCAGTTTGGTCTCAGACTGGTGTAGTATTCAGTTTGGTCTCAGACTGGTGTAGTATTCAGTTTGGTCTCAGACTAGTGTAGTATTCAGTTTGGTCTCAGACTGGTGTAGTATTCAGTTTGGTCTCAGACTGGTGTAGTATTCAGTTTGGTCTCAGACTGGTGTAGTATTCAGTTTGGTCTCAGACTGGTGTAGTATTCAGTTTGGTCTCAGACTGGTGTAGTATTCACTTTGGTCTAAGACTGGTGTAGTATTCAGTTTGGTCTCAGACTGGTGTAGTATTCAGTTTGGTCTCAGACTAGTGTAGTGTTTAGTTTGGTGTAAGACTGGTGTAGTGTTCAGTTTGGTATCAGACTGGTGTAGTATTCAGTTTGGTCTCAGACTGGTGTAGTATTTAGTTTGGTATCAGACTGGTGTAGTATTCAGTTTGGTCTAAGACTGGTGTAGTGTTCAGTTTGGTATCAGACATGTGTAGTATTCAGTTTGGTCTCAGACTGGTGTAGTATTCAGTTTGGTCTCAGACTAGTGTAGTATTCAGTTTGGTCTCAGACTAGTGTAGTATTCAGTTTGGTCTCAGACTAGTGTAGTATTCAGTTTGGTCTCAGACTAGTGTAGTATTCACTTTGGTCTAAGACTGGTGTAGTGTTCAGTTTGGTCTCAGACTGGTGTAGTATTCAGTTTGGTCTCAGACTGGTGTAGTATTCAGTTTGGTCACTAGATGACTCCAGTCGCAGGAGTTCAGCCTCAGCTGATGGAAACAAACACTCGCTCTGTGTTGTGATCAGGATGAAAGCAGCAGGAAAGCGTCAGTTAGGAGTTACGTTTAATCAGCTGGTTAGATTCTGAGAGGTGGAGGCGAGGGAGACGGCTGAGACTCGTTAAACTGAGCTACAACAGCTAGCTTACTGTCAGCAGCCACATTCTTTAACTGGAAGTTGTATTTAGCTGGAAGTGCTAACTAGCTGCGGCTAGCTAACTTACAGAAGGCAGATGGACAGACGCTCAGCAGCTGGACTACAGCGCCTGTAGTTTGTATCCTGGAGGGATATGCAGCACTGATCCTCCCAGACAGATCATCAAACTGGGGGGGATCCCCTGGTAGCGGCCATCATCCGGACATAACTCCTGGATCAGGTGATGAAATTCACTGAGCTCCGAGACCTCTGGAGAATCTGCTGGACCCAAACAGGGCGGTGTCTTCAATCGGTTCTCCGACTTCCAACTCTGTCAAAGTACTAAAATAACCGGTTCTGCCATGTTCACCTGACTGAGGTGACAAACCACCATCCCCCAATCCAGAAAGTTTAACTTGATGCGAGAATGTAGCGTCTTATTTGCGCGTATAACACGCTTCATTCACGTGAAAAAAACGCCTGAATCAAGCGAGTAAACATCCAGCATTGAAATCTAGGCGTGTATGTGAATGGAGGCGTCCGGTATGAACACCAGGTGAGAATTTTCTTAGAATTTGGTCACAAGGAACACCTGTTTGCACTCAGAATCTTTGGGAATATGGCCCCTGTATTGCACCTCTGGCGACCGTCTTGTGCTTTGATTCATGACATCATCTCCAGGATTCGTGCTCAGCTCCAGTGTTTGAGTAAAAACAGGAATGAAACGGATGAAAATGCTGTTTCTCCATGTTTAAGCTGCTCTGTGAGGGTTAACCTGCACCACTGTAACTGGAGATATTTGACTTCACCTGAGGACAGCTTCTGGAAATCTCTGCGGTTCCAGTTTCCTCATAACATCAAATTAGTTTGTCGTGACAATGAATCTCAGCAGCAGTGTAATAAAGAGACGTGCGAATGAGACGGAGCTGCAGCTCCACCACGTCCTGCAGGCTTCTCTGGCGCTTTCGCTTCAGATGATGCGGAACAAACGGCTGTTTGCCAACTCTGGCAGCCGAAGCCGGAGATGCTCTGCAGGGTTGTCGGCAAGTATTCAGCTACCTGCACATCAGCGTGCAGTCAGGCTCTCGCCACAGAGGCCACGAAATGCAGGAATCACATCCGTCATGTGCGATGACACCGATGGAGCCTCCACTCACTTGTGTAGATAAATTTCATCACATCCATTGTTAATTAGCAGAGATTGGGGGAAGCTGTGATTATCAGACGGGCTTAGTGTGTTTAGCCGGGACTAATCCCTGCTTCCCTTGTTTCTGGGATTTGATGAGGACAGCGGTGAGTCAGCTGGAGAGGTGACAGAACAACTGGATTTAGGGATCAGAACCAGACTCTGGCTCAGAGCTGAGGCAGATTACAGCTCCTGCTACACCTCCCTGCATGTCAGCCTGAGGGCAGCTGGTCTCACGTTTGCCATGTTTCAGCCTCCTCGCGCAGAACAACGCTCAACGTCCTCTCACCTGGCAGCGACACCAACTGCAGTCCGCTCTACTGCAGCTCCCAAGGACTTGGGATGTTGCTGAAATGATGAAATACTTGTGACACAGCGTCTTGTGTTCGTATTCCACTTGGACAAGTTGCCTCTTAATCAGAAAATACACTCTCAGAAACAGAGGTACAGACAGGAACATTTCTGTACCTGTAGGTACATTTTTTACAAATGTTCTCTCAAAAGTACAATATTGGTGTTTCTGAGGCCAGAAGTACCTATATACTATGAAAAAGGGTCCAAAGTAATATAAAGTACACATTTGTACCATTTCAACCTAAGGGTACACCTGCAGCATTGAAAAATGTGTGCTTGGCTTGTACAATAACTATAAACAGCAATACTTCTAAACAGTAGTATAATTATAGTTATTATAATAGTTATTCATTTATTATTAGCATCTTTGATTGTTGTCATAATCTCTATTTTATTGACTTTTATTCATCATCTTTAATTGGTTTAATTGTACTTTATTAACTCATACAGCTTGATAAGGTACAAAAATGGACCATGAAGGTACAGAAATGTCTTTCAGAAAGGAACAAGCTTGTTTGGTTAATCCAGCACGGCAGAAACCGTCTGCACCAAGTTTGTAATCTGGGTTTGGTCACTGCGCTGGAGGCTCACAGCCTCCACCCTACCTGCCGCAAAATGCTGCAGAGGAATCGCTTCATTCCATCTTTTTCCTCATAGATTTGTTCCATCATTAAGTTTCCCTCTGTAGCAGACGCTCCGACACCATAGAGAATAAAAACAGCTGGACTTTGCTTTAATACATCAGTTAAAAATTACATGTTGAGGATGACAAATAAATCTGTTATTGCCATATAAACACACACAAAAGTACCAAAAACTGGTACTGTTGAGAACCGGAACCGATTCCCTGGTACCGGAAGTTGGGACCATATCGATTCAAATGTGAATGGCACCCATCCCTAACCGGAACAGACGCCAGATTCACTCGAATCTTCGAAATTCGGCGAAGAAAACTAAATAGACCACGGTGACAAGAGCTTTCAATAGTGGAAAACCAGGGTCAATGTTGGTGTGGCTTTGACCCGCTTCCGGGCTCTGAAGGAGAGGCTTGGACTGAAGAGTGATGTGGCCATTAGCCCGAGGGGAGGGGCTTAAAAAAAACCACAACTACTAAGATATTTTGGGTAAATTATGCTTAAATACCACAACATAACTTCCAACCTTAAAAATCTGTGTTTCTGACTTGCTCTGACGTCACACCAACATTCATTATGCACATTTTCGAGCTGTCGCTGCCCAGCGGCGTCCCGAGGCTCAGAAACTGCAGAATGTAAGATTCCCATGATCCAGGACGCCACCGTGACGTTGCAGCCGACTGTCGGTGGGAGCACCGCGTCACTCACCAAGTGTATCTCTCTGCGGCTTGCAAACCAGGGGGCGTGTCCTATAGTGGGCGTGTCACATAGTGGGCGTGTCGCATTGTGGGTGGGTCTGGTTAGGTTTAGGGGAAGGGTCAGGGGTAGGGCTAGATTTTACCCTGCTCTCATTGGCCTGGTGGGCGTGTCGTCGAGTAACGTCACTCTATGACACGCCCCTGTCTTGCAACCCGCAGATAGACCCTTCTCTCACTCACTAGCAAACCAGGTTAACCAGGTATCAACACCACGGGTGTTTGAACGCATCATGTCGGAGTCGGTAAAGAAACACAAGGAAACATGACCAGAGGAAAAGAGGAGAAGAAAGAGGAAGAGACAGAACAAGAGTCAAGATAAGACTGTTACTGGCTGGAGGGAATTACAGGTACGATGCAAGATGGATGCTAGTTAAGCCGCTGATGGGGGAGTCACTGAGAAAACTGATAAAAAGTTCTTGTGTTGTGTCTTTAAGAAAATTATGGCACACTCAATGTTATTGAATAGATCTAAATTTTCACAGACCTACAGACCTATTTTCACAGGCAAACAGATACAAAATAATGAATGTAAATGAGCTGAATTAAGCAAAACAAAGCTAAATTTTAAGTTTCTATCATTTATTTATTACAGTAAATCAACTGTTAATCTAGATTCCTTGAAAACATTATTAATAGATGGTTTCTGAGCAACGTCACAGATAGGATGCACGCACCTGGGGGCAGAAAACCCAGGAAAAGCATGACTGAACTATGAGAAGACGTGTTTACATGCAAGACTCCACTTTAATGCAGATGAGGTCATGATGACGTGATAGTGTCGGGAAATATAATGTTTGAGTTCTGGTGTTTGTTCGGTTACAAAAATCCAAACGTTAATGCATGTAAACCGTTACCATGGTGATAACAGGACAGTAGGTCCTGTTATTTCTGCCACCGCGGTGGCAGAAATGATTCCCGTGTTGCAGTGGGGAGACTGGTACTGGAACAATACCAGTATCACGGCCGCGACCAGTCATTGATCAGTTCACGGCTGCATCCCAACACTGTAGCTGTGATACAGCCGTCCTCTGCTCACACACGGAGAATAAAAGAAGAAGAAACTGATTGTGGAGCCGTTTACGAACGTTCACGCTGCATAACAACGCATCCCGGAGATTTAATATGAAGTATGGGGTCGTAAATCAGATGGCGTTTGAGTTTCTACCGTTAGCTTGTTAGCAGTTAGCTAGTCTATCTGCTGTCCACCAGGATCTCATCCACAATAAAGCAGAACGTTCCACAAGCAGCGGGACTTACCGATAGCAATGTGTGTTAGTCCCTAACAGCTGGAATCAGCTCCTTTCCAAACATAGTGATGATGTCATCTTTGCCTGGTTTAATCCAGACTAGTGAAAGTTGCTCCTGTATGGAGGAGGTGAAGACGACACGGAGCTGAACCTGCTGCAGACAGCAGACTGTTGGGACCATTTTGGTTTGAACAAAGAGTCGAAACCAAAGTTTAAAGTGGAAATGCAACGCTCAACCAACCTAACTTTATTTACTAGACTGAGTCCTGGTCTGATCAATAATTATATACCTCAGTGAAAAATAGAAGCATATAAAAGAAAAACGTTACGAAGTTTGACGTTTTTAGGACAAGAGTGCCGCCATCTTGCAGTACTCTAACTGTACGTTCAGACCAAAGGCGACAAAAGCGGCAAAGACGCCGGAAGTTCAGACATCAGGCGTCCTGAGCGGCAAAGCCGCCTGCCGCCGTCTGCCACGCGTCCAGGGCGACAAAAGTGGCACCAGATAAGAAGTTGAACTTCGGTTAACTTTATGCTAATTAGCTATGATGTGGCCCAGCAGCAAATGGTTTCAGCCAATCAGAGGAGAGGTGTTCATCGCTCGAGCGGGCCCCAAACAACGTATGTATCTTTTGTTACGAGAAGACACTCGTTCCGTCATGGATGCCGAGAAATTGATCACAAGTGTTCGGGCGCATCCAGTCCTATATAATGTTCGTCTTTTGATGACCAGGATCAAAATAAAAAAAAAACATTGCTTGGGATCGTGTCGCGGAGGTGGTTGGTTGGTCTGGTGAGTTCATAAATGTGTACTAGCAGAAAAATAACGGAGTGAAGTGCAGTCTGACGTAGCCTAGCATGCTAGCTTTCCTGCTCCATCTGAATGAGATGACACTACGACACAGAGCATTTCATCAGCAGAATTTGAAAACTAATGCTACGTTCCATATGAACTCGGGAAGTGGGAAGTTTTTGCCTGGAACGCCCCCCGACGTGGATTTCCCACTTGGAAAGTCGGACAATCCTGGCAGCTCTGAGTTCAGCTTTAACGATGGCCGCGCCTGGTGTTAGCAGTTGTAGAAGCTCCTGTAATGTTACATTTATTTATACTTATTACTAATATTTTGTTGCGTTAAATCAGTCATACACGTAGTATTGGTTTATACAGATGTAGTGGGAAGCTGTTGTAGTACACATTTTTCATGTGGTATATGTGAACTTCAACACCAGCTGTGCTAACAATGGCTAATAACAATAGCTTCAGCAAACACGTTTTGCTAGGCTGCTAACTGGTTTTCCGACCAGTGAACTGGAACGCAATGGTCGGGTGTGATGTGACCCCCAGTCCCCACTTCCCAGTTCCGAGGTAAATGGAAAGCAGCATAATAACTGCCTTTTAAATGGAGCAAGAGTATCTTGACGTGTACAGTGAAAAGTGGTCACAAACGTCATCTATCGACGGATCACGTTCGATTAAATATGTTTAGATTAGTGGTTTGTTGAAAACTTGATGCAGTTAAAGGTAGCTTCATTATGAATTTAAATCAGTTTAACAGGAATGCTAATCTTTTATTCCGTTTTGATTCATGTTTGCCATGCAGTTGTTTGTGTTCTCTGTCCATTAGCTTAAGATTGCAGAAAGAAGTGGAACGGTCTGAAGGACCATTAAAGAAAGGAGAAGAAGAGGGAGAAGGACAGGAGGAGAAGTGGGTCGGCTGGAGGTGGTGGTCGTGTGTGGCGCTACGCCTCTTTGATGGAGCTTTTGGACCCTTTCATAGAGGAGCACCCATCCACCTCCAACCTGGATGAGGCTCCTGTGGAGGGCGAGGACAGCGGGGAGGATGAGGGAGAGACTGAAGAGTATGGGAAGCCTTTTTAACATTTAACAACTCAACTCAGAAAAAATTCCTATTTGAACACAATATTTGAGAGTCTGATCACTACAACTGCATTCTGTTTTTTTTTAATTTGTAAAAAAAAAAAAAAAAAAAACCACAGCATCATTCTGCTTTTAAATGTGTTAGTTGGTGGGTTATCGTTGATCAAATTCAAATCACATCTGTAAATTTAGTTTTGAATGCAGAATTAAAATAGAAGCATTCGGAGAGCGCAGACCTCCACCAAGCAGCTCTCACAATGATAAAGAATCCTTCAAAACATTCCTGGATACAGAAGGTGATCCAGATCCCCACCATAATTTAATAAGTTCGTCCTTGGGCTGAGACACACAGCTGGTGAAAATTTCAGCTCAATCCATCCAGTACTTTTTCTGTAAAGTTGCTGACAGACAAACAAACCAATGCGACAGAAGACATTACCTTCTTGGTGGATGTAATAATTATGTCTTAGAGAATGACAGGACACGGTGTAACTACAGCTTGCCAAACTAAAGTTGTTCATATTTATCTGAAGATTATTTCAAATGTTTAAATTTTCTTTTAAATGTGAAACAGGCTTTCTAGAGGAGGGACCAGAGCAGGAAGAGCAGCAGGGAGGAAAGAGAAAGAGCCAGAGTCATTGCTCTGAATTGGGAGGAGAGGATGTTGAGGGCCATGGAGGCAGTAACAAACAGGGCCATCACCCCCTGCACCCAGCACCCCTCCACCAGAGGATGGGACACTCTTTTTTTTAATGCTGTTGGAGGATTTTTAAAAGCCTGTCATTTGGAACACGGCAGGAGCTTAAATTTGAAATCCTAGCATTTGAGGCAAAACTTAGGGAAGACCCCTGCGGCCAGGGAGGTAGCTCTCAGCTGACCCCACTTTAGAGCTACATCAATGAGCTACAGTCGTGCTTAAGATTACTGACACCCTCCAATTAAAAAAGGGAAAAATCAATAGTTGAAATTGACAAAAGTGATAATAAATAATTATATGAAAAGCATAACAATGAATGTGAATTGTGGTTCAAAGAAATGTTAAAAACAACTGTTAACAGGTGTTTTGGTCCCTGGCCGTTTCTCAATAGCAAGTACGCCAAGTTCGGACTTACGTACTTGTCAGTTCGGACTTAGTAAGTTCGAACTGGGAAGTCTGATCTCTCAAGGACAAGAGGGCGGAGGACGGTTATTCTGTAATTGGGACGGCAGCAAACCATGACGTCACTAACTCAGCCCGTCTGACCTACACACTTCCTGTTATATGTATATATATATTTGTGTATGTATATTTTTAAATAAAACTAACAATGGTATAAAACACATCCCTGTGTTTTTCTGTTTTCATTTTAATTTAATAAATTTTTATTTAAAAAAATATATATTTATATTTATTTTCCTGTTTTTTTGGCGGGCTTGTGGAAGGTTGTTGTCGAGTAAAGTTAGTCGAGTTTTCAGATTGAGTCGTAGGAGATCGTCAAAAAAAAATATTCAGCTGGATATAGCAAATCAAAAATGGATCAAGTCGTGACAGCTATCACCATCGGATCGCTCTACAAGGCAGCGGAAGATGAGGCTGCCGAACTTAGGAGACGGATCCGTGTGAGACGAATCAGGATGCAGAGGAGGCGGGCCATATTGGCATGTCTCTCTGGCACTGTACGAACCCCTGCATTAAACATTTTATTTAGAGATGTCGATTTATATTTTCTCAGCTGTAGTTTGTAGTAATGTTTAAATGTATTCAGTTATATTGGGTGATGTCTCTAATATTAGTCTATTCTCATTCATATAGGCTGGACAGACAGCTCTAAAAAAACATATAAAAAATACATTTATACATCACATTAAAAAAACTTGCTGTTACTATAACCTTACAGGGATTGGAACTGTAGAGCTGTTATATAACACTACACTAATAACATTAACATGGTTTAGCCCACTGTTTCTAAAACTTTTATTAGGGACCATTACAACCTGTCATGAGCCGGCTCGTGACAAACCAAAGCTCACATTATGCCTTTCAGTAAATCTCAGGAAGGGTTCATTTGTAAATGGTTACACATAGGTTATACCTATGGTTACATAGGTTAATATATTTTAACCATTTTAATGCCATTTCTGCATTATCTCATATAAATTGGAAACAAAATGCATAAAGGCCATGTAATTGTTTATATTCCTCTAATCAGTAAAATAGTAGACATTTTTAAATGTAAATATGTACTATTAATATCAATCTTAGAAAAAATTTGGCAACCTCAATAAAATTTCCTTTGATCCATCTGGGGGTTGATACTCTTATGGAATGACTGGTTTACCCTGTAGTTTATATACATACCTCTTGATTTTCTTGGTACTTTATATTAATCCAGTGGTCATCAGAGGGCACTGGACTCATAAATGTTGTATGAGGTAAATAATGACAAGTTCATTGATACAATATGTGGCAACTATTAAATTAAACTTTACTCTTTTTTATTAGTTGCTTTGTTTAATTAGTTCGTTTCGGGCTCGTGCCCTTTGTCAGACAAAATGTATGTACATTTTGTCTGACAAAGGGAAGAGCCCGAAACGTCACAGCTTAAATTCATCTCAGGGAGCAACCTGGTGTGGGGATCTCCATTTTTAGTTTAACAATCCATATCAGACATTTGAAATTTAAAGACAATTTAATAAATATTAAATAGTAAAACCACAAATATAACAATAGGTAACAAAAATTGTAAAAAAAGACTGCATGCACGTATATATATATATATATATATATATATATATATATATATATATATATATATATATATATATATATATATATATATATACACACACACACACACACACACACACATAAATAAATAAATATATAAATATATATATATATATATATATATATATATACACACACACACACACATAAATAAATAAATATATAAATATATATATATATATATATACACACACACACACACACACACACACACATAAATAAATAAATATATATATATATATATATATATATATACACACACACACACAAATACACACACACACATAAATAAATAAATAAATAAATAAATAAATATATATATCTCAATTCTTTTTTAACAGGACCAAGGCCCCTTGCAGAGGTACGCACAAATTAATAATGATGTGCCTATCCTGAGGATGTTTTTCTCTGGAGGAGATCTTAAACCAGCCTTCAGGCTATCCAGGAACAGCATCGCCATGCTGCTCCAGATACTGCCCCCGGGAAAAAGGCCATGGATGGAGTCATGAAGTTGAGGTGCTGGTCACGCTCTACTGGCTTGCCTGTGGATCATCCTACAGGGTAACGGCAGACATCTTTGCCATGCCACTCGCCACAGTGTGCAGGGTAGTGCACACCGTTGTGGAGGAAATGATGACCGTCCTCCACACAGTCATTCATTTTCCCAGAGGAGACCAGATGGAGGAGGTGGGGGGCTGGCTTTGCAGACCTTGCTGGCCATGGTGTCTTTCGGTCTGCTGCAGGGCCATTGATGGGTGCCATATTAGGATTCTTCCTCCTGCAGAGCCACAGAGGAGAGAGTTATGTCAACAGGAAGCTTTTCCCCTCCGTCATCCTGCAGGGCATTTGTGATGCCAGAGGAAGATTTGTTGACATCTATATTGGCCAACCAGGATCAGTGCATGATGCACTTGTCCTCAGAAGATCCCCGATGTACCGCGAGGCCCTGTATCCACCAGCTGGGTACTTCCTGTTGGGAGATGGAGGATACCCGTGCCTGCAGCGTCCTGTTGCAATCATGACACCATATCGCCAGCCTGTGGCAAGTAAGAAAAACTCTCACTCACACAGTTCTTACTTGAGTGACTTTCAAATACAACAATAAATGATCTATCTGAAATCTAATTAACAGGCCAAGTTGAAGCCAGATTCAACAGGCACCACGCAAGGGCACGGAACATAATTGAACGCACCTTTGGGATCTTAAAAACACGGTGGCGCTCAATTTTCTTGAGGGCCCTCTAGATCCGGCCCAGATTTGTCCCAAAGGTGGTTGGTGCATGCTGCATTCTGCACAACATCTGCGTGGCAGTGGGTGACATCTTGGAAGAGGAGGAGGAGGAAGGCCCGGGTCCAGATGATCAGGATGACCCAGGAAACGAGGCTGACGAGAGGGACCTGTCAGGGAACGGTATCCGAAGAAGGCTGGCTGCCCAGCTCTCTGCTCCAGATGAGCTGCCTGCATGTCTGGGTGAACATGACTACATCTAGACAGGAACCCTCTTCAGATGTAGTCGTGTTCACTAAAAACACAATTCACATGTTATATATACTGTATAGATTAGATACATAAGATAGATTAGATAAATGTGTGTGATTATATGAATGTGCTGAATGTTCTGGCTATTTTTAACTTAATCTGCATGACTGTAAATAATTGTAAATATTTTGTTTATTAATTTGTTGCAGTTTTCTTAATCTGATTCTGGCTCATTTATATTTAATCAGCATGACTGTAAATAATTGTATATCATTGTAAAAATATATTTTTCTTTTGTAAATATAGACAATACACCATTGCTTTCAAAAAATGAATTTCCTGGATTGAATACAGCAAGTGTTTGTGTATTTCATACATCTATTTAGCTATTTCTATATTTCTTGGCGGCACCTTGTGCAACCATGGATGTAAGTGTGCTATATAAATAACCTTGAATTTGAACTTGAACAAAATAATTTTAATAAAAAACTCAAAACTTATTAACAAGATTTTCAAACAAAGACAGGTAACGCTCTGCCCTCGCCGTTGCTGCCCTCTCTCTTTCCTCCTCTCTGGCCAGCGCCTGCCTTTCCCTCTCTTCTTCCCTCTCTGCCTGCTCCTTTAGAAAATGAAGGAGGTCATCCTCCCTCTTCCTCTTCCTGCTCGGGCCGGCCACAGCCTCTCCTGCAGAAGGGGTAGGGCCAGGAGTGCACACCACACCACCTGTAGTGGCAGTGACATTTGCTGCCACAACCAGGGGCGGAGTGATGGAGTGCTGCCCCTGGAGTGCAGCATCCATGTCGGCATACCACTGCCAGGTGGCAGCGGTCACACTCCCAGCCTCTACCCCTTTGCCCGTGGGTGGATCTCTTAGCTCCTGAAAATAGGTCATTAAATATATTGTAAAACTGACTGCCCTAGCAAACTACAGCTAAGTCTCTGACAAGCCCCTTAGTTTAATACCAAGCAGAAGAACAGACATATCACCTTGTATTTGTCTTTAAGGTTATTCCACTTCTTTTTGGCTTGTTTGGCCGTTATGGCCATGCCTGAAGTGGTCACAAAATCCCTGGGAAAAACAAATACAGGAATAAATGAGGTGCACACTTCTTCAATAAAATCTTAAACAGTACAAATCTGACCTTAATCCTCACCCAGCCATACAAGCAATGATCAGCACTCAAAATCAATACTCACTCCCATCCAGACTTCGCGGAGTTCCTCCTCCCCGTGAAAAGGGCCTCGTTGGCTGCCCTCCACCCAATTAAGGCCCGGGTTTCCTCGGTTGTCCCTCAATTGAAATATTGCCAATGTTAGTTTGAATGCACAATGACAGCAAGTATAGAAGGCTTATGCAGCATGTAAATTGACTACACAACATACATTTGTTCGACAGCACAAAGATAATACTCTAGTAAAAAATATTAAAAATGTATTACCCTTAATTTTACCACAAGCCAAAGCAATTTGCCCGGTTATTCTTTCTACTTTCTTAATCGCTGGTAGCGCTTAATAAAGTCCGCAAACCCATCTCTGGATGAACAATCAAAACAACAACGATCAGAGAGCGATGGGCTGCCACGTACCAGCGCCCGGGAAGCGAATGGTGCTTGCTCAGGGGCCGCGGTGCTTAGCCTGGGTGCCACACCGGGCACAAATAATGCATTAGTTTCCCAGAACACACAGATATCGGAGACAGTGGCAAATTTTACTTTTTTTTCTTCTTTAAAAAACAAAACAAAACAAAAAAAACTTAATTTTAATTATTTTCAATGCTTTAGCGGGGTAACATGAATGCTAACCAATCAGTCTTCTTGCTAGCTGGCAAGCTATGCTATCCCGTTAGTAGGTTGGCACATCTCCGAAAACTTCGGAACAAATTTTAAACAACCCGCTATCATCATTAACCAGCCGCAGATTTATAGTTTTAACGTTCACTTTTTCACGTAAAATCAATCTTAAATTGTATTTCGTGATACTAAAACATTAGTATTTCGACACTCAACTTACAGTTGTGGGTCCTCTCCTCTGCCATTGTTGATACGAAATGCATTCTGGGATAGGAGGCCGCCCAAAGTCCACACAAGTCACCACCGGATGCATCCTCGATAAAAAGGGCGGGGCAAGAACACATCCGGGTATTTGAGTGTACTTGGCGAGATGCGGACTTTTAATTGGAACAGTACTTGGACTGTCATTGATGACGTT
Source organism: Atherinomorus stipes (assembly GCA_023101725.1). Taxonomy (NCBI): domain Eukaryota; kingdom Metazoa; phylum Chordata; class Actinopteri; order Atheriniformes; family Atherinidae; genus Atherinomorus; species Atherinomorus stipes. The sequence continues at coordinate 14,517 of JALJCO010005154.1, forward strand.
TCTCAAGTACACAAGAACACAAGAACGGAGAAGAACGCATATTGAGAAACGGCTCATATTTCACAGGAAAGGGGCTCAAATGTGTCTGGGCCAGTTTTTTTTATTTTTTTAACTTCCTACCACAAAACCAATATTTTATTTCACTAAATGTTAACTTTGTAAATTTTATTTATTAGTTTTAGTTTCTTTTTATTTGAATTATTACTGTGAATTTAGCCTTTTCTTTAATTGGAGGGTGTCAATCTTGAGCACGACTGTATGCAGCTCCACTACTTCCTGAGCTTAAGCCGGCTCATTTGTCTCCTGTCTGTCATTATCATCATTGCACAGTAATGAAAGAAAGGAGACCAATGAGCTGGCTTAAGCTCAGGAAGTAGTATTCCTATGCATCTGTGCACTCACACACACTTATATTTTTTCATTATTATTATTTCATATCCACATTCACACTTATAGGAGGTTGGCTTTTGGTAGCAGGGTACAGCTGACAACACAGGGGGGTTTAATGACCCTTGCAGTGCTGTCAGCTGCACCCTGCTGTCCTGCATCTGCAAACACACAGACTGAAGTTCATTTATTTGTTCATGTTCATCAAATAATTTCTTACAAAAGTCTAAAAAAAATTGTTGTTGTTACTTGTAGGTCAGTTAAAAAAACAACTAATTGTACATTGAAAATATATGAATTGTAATAAATAGTAATTAAAAAAAATGAATTAACTGAAGTTCAAAACATCAATGTTAAAGTTTTAAATAAAGTTTATTTTAATTGGTCAGGAATTGTGTGTGTTTCATACAAACATTTAGCATCTGTGTCTGTATATTTAAATAACTGGGATTGGATTTAGTTATTATCGAGGATGGGAAGTTTGGAGTGAAACAGTTTTTTTCCATGTCATGTATTTGTCGTGCCCAGATACTAAACCAGGTAAGTCCAATCAGCACAATGAATTCAATTGGGCTGATTGAACTTGCCTGGTTCAGTAGCTGGGAAGAACAAATACATGACAGACTTGTTGACTCCACACTTCCCACCTATGGTTTATATATATATATATATATATATATATATATATATATATATATATATATATATATATATATGTGTGTGTATGTATGCTAGTATATTTAAATGATGTATTAGTAGACTTTAGTAGACTTTGGTCATGTCAGTCTATGTGCTTGATCACTTTTAGTTGGTAGCTGAGGAAATTTTTGCTTTTGAAGAATCATTTGGTGGCTCTTAAAAGAGCCGTTTTAAAGAAGGGCATCGGCTGTCTGCAGGCAACGTACTAATTTTGATACGTACTGATGTTGGTACGTACTGATGCTGGTACAGACTGATGCTGGTACTTAATGATGCTGGTACAGACTGATGCTGGTACTTAATGATGCTGGTACAGACTGATGCTGGTACTTAATGATGCTGGTACAGACTGATGCTGGTACTTAATGATGCTGGTACAGACTGATGCTGGTACTTAATGATGCTGGTACAGACTGATGCTGGTACATACTGATGCTGGTACAGACTGATGCTGGTACAGACTGATGTTGGTACGTACTGATGCTGGTACATACTGATGCTGGTACAGACTGATGCTGGTACAGACTGATGCTGGTACAGACTGATGTTGGTACGTACTGATGCTGGTACATACTGATGCTGGTAAGTACTGATGCTGATACAGACTGATGCTGGTACGTACTGATGTTGGTACAGACTGATGCTGCAGACCGGTCGGTGAGTGGATGTCACCGGCTGTGATATTAAAACACTCAGAGCAGCTTCAGGCTTTCGTCTGAGGATCTTTAGCTACCAGACTCCAGGTCTCCTGATCATTTTCCTCATTTTCTCCAGAAAATTCTCACCTCATTATCTGGAGTCAGGGAGGTTCCAGCAGCAGCAGGACCGGTTTCTGGTTCAGATGGAGGTTGTTAACTGTTCTGTCTTCAGCTTAAACTTTGGAAAACTTGCTTTTAGACCAGGAGGATACAGCAGTGGTTCCCCTTTTGTCTTTACTTCTCCTTTGGCTCACCAGTCTTCGTCATTCAGCTGTTATCTTTATAATTGTGGACCAGACCAGAGGACTCTCATTCAGGACCGCAGGACTAACAAATCCGGTGACGTCAGAGCTTAGAGCACTGCAAGATGGCGGCGCCCTTGTCCTAAAAATGTCAAACTTTGCAACGTTTTTCTTTTTTATGCTTCTATTTTTCACGTTTGGTATATAATTATTGATAAGACCAGGACTCAGTCTAGTAAATAAAGTTAGGTTGGTTAAGCGTTGCATTTCCACTTTAAGCCGCTTTCTAACTCAGGTTTTTCAGGCAAATTTCAAATGAGGTCCAACACGAATAATATTCACGTTTTAACTAGGAAATGGCCGTTTCCGGTGATGACTCCCGTACCAAGTTAGTGTGATGGTAATAGAAACACAAAACAGCAAAGCTGAGTCTGTATTTTTTTTATTCGTCATCAAAATACAGATTTATACAATATAATTTAAAACACAATGATCTGTGTTTGTTTCATCAGGTTACTTTACATTTTAATGAATGATATGAGTGTTTGGCCGTAGATGCAGTACAAACAGGCTTTTTGCCCCCTGGTTGCCTAGCAACTGCCAATGTTTGTAAACGGGAACCCATCTATTATCTGAGTAGAATGAATACATTTAGGGTTTTTCTACAGAATATGTAATTATTTGTGAAGTTTCCTCAGAAATTATAGGCGTCATAGATGTTTCGTTCAACAATTTTTGAAATGTTCCATTAAGTTGGGTTCACTACGTCATAAGGCCTGATTCATTAAAAGTTTAAGTGTATAAATGTCAGCAAGTCGTCTACACGTCTGCGTGACTAGATGCTGCCGTGTGATTGGCTGCTTCGATGTTTGTGTGAACTGATGAAGCGGATGGTGAGTTTATTCAGGACCGGTTTGGTACATGGTGACAGGACTCACTGTTTTCCCCTCCTCTCTTCGTTTTTAATCTCCGCTCCTCTTCTTGGTAGATAATAGCTTCCTGGGGACAGATATGTGGAACAGGGGACGCTAATGAATTCTTGTCTCACATCTGCCGAGGAGCTCCACATGCCAGCTCTTTACAGGGAGGCTGATGGAGAGCTGCACCGTCCTCTCGCAGTAATGCTGGCGCTGCCAGATGCTGCTGCTGCCTCCCGGTGTGATGGACACCACACACTCCGTTTCTGTGCAAAAGTCAAACAAAGCTTAAACTAAGCAGAAGCAGATGTGATACGTGTGTCAGACAAGCAAATATTTGTCCCGAACATGACTGACAGACCGTTTCATAATGAAGCCAGAGGAGAAGTGAGCTGTCCTGCACATTGGGCCTCATACAAGAAGCATTCGTACAAATTCTTTCTTAATTCTTTCTCCGGTTTAGGAGAAAATGCTGCATTCACCAATTTTCTCATCTTTCTAATCTTCTGTCAGGCACGAACAAATTTCACAAGTGCTTCAGACTTGACGTCGGAGTCTTGCTGTTATCCAAACCTAGTTTTCCACTAAAGGACTGTATTCATCGTTACTGGGAAGCAATTGTGTTCTTCTAAATCCATCATAAATCAGACTACATCATTATGTATCACTCTGCGTTTATAAATTACATTTTTATGCACAGACTAAGCGACTGTCGGCCACTTCACTTGCAGCCAGCATGTCGGTGAGGGGACGATGGTTTCATTTGTCATGTCATCAGTAGAAAGTGGCGTCAGTGAGCTCTGAGATCAGCTGCTATAAACGGAAATAACATCTGGAACAGAAAAAGATAAAAAAGGTTCAGCGACAGACCGCTGCAACTCTTCTAACGGTCAGACATGATGTCAGTTCACTTCATGACGCCTCGGCTTCGTTATTATGTTTTCAGAAGCGTTCGTTTGTCAGCAACTTTATGGAAAAAGTTCTGGACAGATTGACCTGAAATCTCCACCAGCCGTGTGTCTCAGTCTGAGGACGAACCCGTTACATGTTGGTGGTGATCCGGATCAGCTTCTGGATCCAGGAATGTTCTGAAGGATTCTTTATCATTGTGAGATCGGACACATTTTGGAATTGTTCCATATAACTCCGTACAACTGTTCCGACTGTTTGGTAGAAAATTACAAGAAAGGATCTCAATGATTTCTAGAATGTTTCTAAAGTTGATCCGGATCCAGAGAAAATTCCAGATACTGTGATCCAGAACGCACAAAGATGAGGGAGTGGTTGGAATTTTCAGTGCTTAAAGGTAAAAAATGAAGATACAGACATGATACGAACACCAAACTGTCGCCACGACTCTGCTGAATCGGGAGTTTGTCAACAGAACTGACGCATCTTCAACAGCAGCGGAGCTCGATCCAGAAGAAAACCGCCATCATGGAAATACGGATTTCTGGGAATAACTATTGAAGTAATGGTGATACAAGCATGATTCCAGATGCTGCTGGGATGTTTTCATGGTCAAGGATCCAATGATGGAGATTAGATAAATGCAGGAGTAGAAGTTTCTGATGTGAATCACAGTATGAGGGGACGTGAGCTGATGGTGGAGGTCTGAGCTCTCAGAGTGCTTTTCTAGTTTCACATGTGGATGTTTGAGTCTGAATTTGTCACATCAGAGTTTCACTGTTCACATTTTTATGTGCGTTGTTTGGGAGAGACGGAGAGGGCGATGGAGGGATGACAGACGTGTGCTCTGTGTCGTTGCATCTGCACACTGAAGTGTGGATTTGTCACTGCAAACGTGACAGCGGCGCGTCACATACTGTCCCGTTTCAAAAACGTCTGCAGGAGCCTACAAACTCTGTTTGGCCTGAAACCAAGGAGACGTCGCATGTACCCTCCGTAGCCTCGCCTATCCCAGAATTCATTGTGCAGAAGATGGGAGGGAATAATCAGCAGAGCTACAAGGCTAATATTTGGATATATTCATGGATTTTTAAAGTGTTAAATGAAGTGTTTACTGATTAGAAACAGAGTATCAGTGGAAAATTTAAAAATATGTGGACAAGCTTAAAAAGAGTTTTTCCCTCTGGAATGCATCTGTTTGACATTATTCAGGTGTTAACGCGCGGTTAATGTGGTGTTAACGTTCAGGTAGCGACAGATAAATGAAAAGGAATAACATGTCCAGTTCCATTTAGTTTGTACAACATATCTGAAGGAGTAAGTGGACAGAATGCCGTCACCAGGCAGCTGTGGAGTCTGCAGTTGCTAGGCAGACTGCAGCACTATGGGAAATTCTGGTTGGATAGGATGTCCCGTTTCAGGAGGCTGCTTCAGGCGCGTGGACTTCGTAGCTACGTAGTCTGCAAAAGTCGCAGTGAGCAGATGCAACATGAGACACAGCTCTGGTTTAGCTACACGTTGGCTTTTTTATCCAGCTGGGACGCACATACACGTGTGTGTGTGTGTGTGTGTATTAAAAGGAGATTTTGCAGAATGCTGCACTGTGTTGGTTGATGGAAACTCATATTAACTCATTGACTGCCAGACCTTTTCCGAGCAGAGCTCCATATTGCCAGGATTTTTAAGCATTTTCACAGATTTTGGGAGATCCACAGAATATTGTGTACAATGCCAATACAAAGCCAAGCCAAGCCAACTTTATTTCTATAGCACTTTACAACAGCCTTCACTGAACAAAGTGCTGAACAACAAAGAAACCAAAACATTAAAAGTATAATAGACATAAAATCAGATAAAAAGGTAAAAATAAAAGAGAGTAACATTAAAAACAATAAAAGACGACAAATTAGCAATTAATAGAATTTATAAGTAACAACTCATACTGGGTAAAACGCCAAAGAAAAAAAAAGCTGGGTCTTTTTTGTGTAGGTACATACCCTACACTGAATGTACCAAAGGAAAGCTTAGACTCTCTTCTTTTATCAGAAAGAAACCATTTGTTTCTAGCTTTTTCCATTCTTTAGTAATCTGCAGGAGATCATGGGTTTGTTGCAGCGAAAATGCCTGTTTCTGACCAAAAAGCTGAGAAAAATAGCTTTGAATGCTGAGGTCCGCTTCAAGTGGAAAAGTGTCTGATGCCTTTTTTTTTTTACTTTAGTAACACCTTCATCATCTGATCAGCTGTTTGCTTCTATGAAACAACAAATACAACACTGAGAAAAGAGTTTTGGAGGCAAAATAATTATTTACTAGCTGAATAAGCCACAACAAGTTTGTTTCACAACATAACATTTGACAGAAACGTCTCTCTACTCCTCCTTCTCTCCCTCCCTCCTCCCGCTACAGCAGCAGGTGCGCACCCCCCCCCCCCTCTCCTCCAGAGATTAAAACAGCTCCGCCGATTAAAACCCACAATTAACGTGGAAACACGTGATTGGCAGTTAACGTTCGGATTTGAAATAACGTGGAAACACGTGATTGGCAGCCAGTGAGTTACAGGGACTAGAGGCAGGAATTGTGAAAGAATAAACAGGCATGTCCAGTTTTTAATACTAATGGGTGATGAAGCGTTAAAAACCAAAAAGAACGTTCCCACCACGTCTCTGTTGCCTTGAACAGGCTGTGCTGCATTATGCTGAGATTCGGTGGTGAATTTCTGCGTTGTCCTGCAGATGTGACGTCACTGATGCTGCATCCGCATCCCCAACTGTTCTGATCCAGGAAGAAGACGTTACGGTGGATTCAGACTCTGTAAGGGATAGTTATGGGATAGTTATTCTGCCATCAGCAAACGATCCAGATCAACTGAAAGACACTAAAAAGTGGAACTATGAAGAAAAAGGCTTTATGTGCGCAGTAAAGAACGTTACAGCTTCAGTTTGTGCTCCTGTGCCGGCTCGGCTCGTGGCTGCAGGTACCTGCAGCACCAGTCGCGGGTCTCATTTCTTAATCTTGCTTCAGGTCCCTTTCAGCGTTTCCATCACGTATTTCACCTCTTGGTCTCCACCAGTAGTTTTCAGTGGCTGTCTTGCTTTTGTCAGACGTCTTTTTGACCATTATCAGATCAAACCATGTTTATTTTTACTTGTGTAACGGTGCGACCAACAGGTGACGCAGCATCTACAGCTCTGCTTTATCCTCCTCTGCTCGGCTTGTACCTCCTTTACTCTGCTGCTCAGATCTCCGTCTCTGAACTGGGAAACTTTCTCTTCTCCATCTTTGATGCCATTTTTCTGAATGAACACCTTCTGATAAGTGTAGGAAGTCGTGTCCTTATATGGAGTTATGGGGGCGGTAATTTACACAGTTGTCTGAAGTTGAGAGCGTTTGTTGAATCTGACGTGGCGCACTCGGAGCCCAAGGTCAGAGAAAAAGTAGAGAGAAAGATATGAAAAAAACATGAACATGTTGTTGCATGAGGCCCAATGACTGTTGGAGGTTAGATAACGGGCAGTGATGTCTGTGGTGAGGTGATGTCACCGCGCTACGTTCCCTTACATCCCCTCAGTCCTCCAGACAAATGAAAAACAAGTGAATCTGCTGAAGTTACCTGGGAAAGTTACAGGGATGTGTTTGTTTATCTTAAACGCCGTTTGACTGGATGGAGAAACTTCTGCAGGTCCAGTGATCCTGCGTGGAGATGCTGAAGTCCATCAAGCCCTTCACATTTGGATAAGATTCACCATATTCTCGCTACGGTGCTCACTCTTCCTCAGTTTGGAGAGCTTTAGGCCAGTTTTGTTTTTCTTTTCTCTGCTTGACATGTTTACCATTAATGTGTTCTGACTCATACGTACACAAAGAAACAGAGGTATGAGACGGGAACATTTCTGTACCTGTAGCTACATGTTTTACAAATGTTCTCTCAAAAGTACAATATTGGTCTGTATGAGGCCAGAAGTACCTATATACTATGAAAAAGGGTCCAAAGTAATAGAAAGTACACATTTGTACCATTTCAACCCTAAAAGTGCCTGCTGCGTACATGTTTATTTCTGCTGTAAACATGTTTATTTCTGCTGTGAACATTTTTTATTTCTGCTGTAAACATGTTTATTTCTGCTGTAAACATGTTTATTTCTGCTGTGACCATGTTTATTTCTGCTGTAAACATGTTTATTTCTTCTGTAAACATGTTTATTTCTGTTGTAAACATGTTTATTCCTGCTGTAAACATGTTTATTTCTGCTGTAAACATGTTTATTCCTGCTGTAAACATGTTTATATCTGCTGTGAACGTTTTTATTTCTGCTGTAAACATGTTTATGTCTGCTGTAAACATGTTTATATCTGCTGTAAACATGTTTATTTCTGCTGTGACCATGTTTATTTCTGTTGTAAACATGTCTATATCTGCTGTAAACATGTTTATTTCTGCTGTAAACATGTTTACTCCTGCTGTAAACATGTTTATTTCTGCTGTGACCATGTTTATTTCTGCTGTAAACATGTTTATTTCTTCTGTAAACATGTTTATTTCTGTTGTAAACATGTTTATTCCTGCTGTAAACATGTTTATTTCTGCTGTAAACATGTTTATTCCTGCTGTAAACATGTTTATATCTGCTGTGAACGTTTTTATTTCTGCTGTAAACATGTTTATGTCTGCTGTAAACATGTTTATATCTGCTGTAAACATGTTTATTTCTGCTGTGACCATGTTTATTTCTGTTGTAAACATGTCTATATCTGCTGTAAACATGTTTATTTCTGCTGTAAACATGTTTACTCCTGCTGTAAACATGTTTATTTCTGCTGTGACCATGTTTATTTCTGCTGTAAACATGTTTATTCCTGCTGTAAACATGTTTATTCCTGCTGTAAACATGTTTATTTCTGCTGTAAACATGTTTATTCCTGCTGTAAACATGTTTATATCTGCTGTGAACGTTTTTATTTCTGCTGTAAACATGTTTATTTCTGCTGTAAACATGATTATTTCTGCTGTGACCATGTTTATTTCTGCTGTAAACATGTTTATTTCTGCTGTGACCATGTTTATTTCTGCTGTAAACATATTTATATCTGCTGTAAACATGTTTATTTCTGCTGTAAACATGTTTACTCCTGCTGTAAACATGTTTATTTCTGCTGTGACCATGTTTATTTCTTCTGTAAACATGTTTATTTCTGCTGTAAACATGTTTATTTCTGTCGTAAACATGTTTATTTCTGTTGTAAACATGTTTATTCCTGCTGTAAACATGTTTATTTCTGCTGTAAACATGTCTATATCTGCTGTAAACATGTTTATATCTGCTGTAAACATATTTATTTCTGCTGTAAACGTGTTTATTCCTGCTGTAAACATGTTTATTTCTGCTGTGACCATGTTTATTTCTTCTGTAAACATGTTTATTTCTTCTCTAAACATGTTTATTTCTGCTGCGTACATGTTTATTTCTGCTGTAAACATGTTTATATCTGCTGTGAACATTTTTATTTCTACTGTAAACATGTTTATTTCTGCTGTAAACATGTTTATATCTGCTGTAAACATGTTTATTTCTGCTGTAAACATGTTTATTCCTGCTGTAAACACGTTTATTTCTGCTGTAAACATGTTTATTCCTGCTGTAAACATTATTCTGAATGAATATTGGCGCATGTACACGCCAGATCCGAATGTATTAGTTCCCATGTAAACAGCTGCCCTAAAATCCTCAATCAGAATGTTTTCAATCCGAAAGGGAAAAAGTCTCCATGTAAACGTGGCCATTGTTAGACTCTGCTCCTCCCAACTGAAGGCGGACGTTTAAAATCCACATTTTGCAGTTGTTTTGTCAGTTTTCCACATTTTTCAACTTTATGACAGTTTTAGGTACTCCAAAAAAAAAAAAAAAATCCTCTCTGATTGCTTTATTGGAGCAGCTATAAGCTGCAGACACAGAGGTGTTTTCCACACAGATATTACAGGCGACTTTCCTTCTGGCCCTCCGTCTGCATTTCGCGCGCGAGCGTCTTATGAACGTGACGTATGGTGCAAGCAACCTATTACAGGCAGGGGGAGAGAGAGTTGCATTCAAACTCACCACTGCACGCGAGTAGAGGCCCAAAGGCGGGTTTGAGATGGATTTCACTTGCACAAGTCTAACGTTTATTTTTAGGGAGGGAACTTCGGACTATACCTTTAAATAACAATCAACACGGCAAACACCACAATTTAACACGGAGATAAATATTCAGGACAAATGAAACAAAGTTTGCAGCTGCTGCAGCTTAAGGAGAACTAAAGCTGCATTCATTGTGTGTTTTTATTTCCCCTTTTTGCCAACGTGACGTTTTAACTTGAATTTTAGCGGCTGGACAGGATCACAGGATCACCTGGCAGTGTGAGCACTGAAGCCGTTGGCATTGTGCCAATGTGCACACCTCGTGCGTAATAGAGACCATGTCGGAGCTGCAGACACTTTCACGTGCTCAGCAACTCCTGATCCATGTCCTCATAAACTGGGCACTTCTGAGGCTCTGCATGGATACACATGTATGATATATTTATCATACTTATTTTAAATTATTTTAGTTTATTCCCTCCTAATATCTCCGTGTTCAGGTGGCGACCGGCGTTGTATTTCCTTTTGCACTGTTGTCTCTCGCAATTCCCCAGCTGCAAACCTTGAAACACGCGAAACATAATTGATATCGGGGCGTTTCCAACACGTTTGCACCTGCTGCCATCTGCTTCTCCATTCTTGATAAATCACTTGCAAACCGTGGTTCAGCCACTTGTGCAAAATTCCAGATTGTATGGGCAAACTACTATACGCACATTTGGATCTTGATGAATCCGGCCCTATGAGCGGGTTGATGTGCGTTTGAAAAACACATTTAAAGGACTTTACACACCTACTCCGAATATTTCGCCTGAAAGATTTGCACAGCAATAGCTTTAAAGGCCGTGTACCTGATTTTATTTTAATGTCTTTCAGAGAAATGCTTTCTACACGGTATAAATGTGGTAAAAGAGGTAATTTCATGTAAATAAATCCCTCATTGATTGCATATCTGCATGAATCCAGGCCTTTTTAGTTTAGGTTTCTAAGGATGGTGTGACGCTCTCTTCATGCCAATGCGGTTTGTTCTACATAAGTTTCGGTTTCCTATCAGCCAATCACAGCGTTTCTAACGAGGAGCGCCCTCCTCTCGCGCGTGCACGGCAACACTTATAAACAGAACCGCATGGCGTCTATTGAAGGGAAAGTGGTGATACCGCAGCAAAACAGCCTTTAAGCATCAAAACTGAGGAGGAGAGAGATGAAACGCAGGAGAGACCAAAGAAGGAATAAAGTTCGTGTTCTCGGTGCATTGTATGAAGGTAGAGAGCAGCTGGACGCCTCGGACTGAATGTGGACTGGAAGTCCGCCTGGACACGTATTTTTTTCAATAACTTTCTTCTCAGTAACATTTACGTCCTCGTCCTTCCTCTGCTGGTCTACCGATATAATAGTGATATTTACACCGTATATGATAGTGATATTTACACCGTATATGATAGTGATATTTACACCGTATACATGTATATAATAGTGATATTTACAGCGTAAAGCTACGAAGCTTTACATCACCTTTACATCATCATCATCAAAAAAAAAAAAAAAATTCTGGAATGCGCTGCTAGGTAGCTGCAGTTTGTAATAGCTCTCCCTAAACTTTTTGTGTTTTTTTCAAATATAGTTGTCTTTTTAATTGACATTACTTGGCAGATTACATTTTTCTTGGAGGATTTTTTATGCTGGTTTGAAGGCTGTGCAATTCAAGAGATTTTTTTCTCATATATTTGGCTTTTTTCACTACTTGTTATGATGTGTATCTAATAGCAACGGAAAAATTGTTTACCACCGGGATCAACTGTTAAAACTCTCCCAAATCAAGATTTTCAGCGAAATAACATGTCAAATCCCAGTGGAGTTAAAGAGAAAGAGAAGAGGATGCAGGGCAGGGGTAAGGCAGAGAGAAAAACGGTGGAGATTTTAAACGTTTCTTCCAACTGTTGTGATGGGTAATGTGAGATCGCTAGCTAACAAGACGGACGAGCTTGAAGTGCTAACAAGGTCTCAGAAAGAGTACAGAGTGCAGTATCATGTGTTTCACCGAGACATGGCTGTATGAACACATCCCGGACTGTAATGCGTCTGTACACGGCTTCAAGACGGTCCGTGCAGACCGAAATAAACAGCTCAGCGGGAAGCTAAAGGGAGGCGGAATTGCAGTGCTGGTCAATCAGCGTTGGTGCCATCCAGGACACATCACTGTCAAGGAGAAGATCTGCACAAGAGACGTGGAACTGTTAGCTGTGAGTTTCCGTCCATATTATTTACCCAGAGAGTTTGCCTGTTATTCTGGTAGCGGTTTATATAATACCAGGTACCGCACCAGAGACAGCCTGTGATGTCATCAGCTCCGCCCCTCTCTGCTACGTTACCAACTTTCCAGCAGTTTGTCAGCTGCTCCACCAGAGAAAATAAGATGTTGGACTTATTTTATGCAAATACAAAGAATGCATACAGCTCCTCTGCACTGCCTCCTTTAGGAAGATCAGATCATAATCTGGTTCTTCTCACCTCCACCTACAAGCCCATCGTTCAGCAGCAACCAGTCATTAGGAGGACGATTAAAACCTGGTCTACTGAGGCTGAAGATGCTCTGAGAGGGTGCTTTGAGGCCACAGACTGGAATGTCCTCTGTGAACCTCATGGAGATGACATCAACACCATGACTGAGTGTGTGACAGATTACATAAACTTCTGTGTGGACAACATCGTTCCAACAAGAACAGTGAGGTGCTTCCCCAATAACAAACCCTGGATCACCAGTGACCTGAAAAAGCTGCTGAACATCAAAAAGAAAGCTTTCAGGGATGGAGACAGGGAGTTACTGAAGACCACACAAAAACAACTGAAAACACAGACTAAGAAGTGAAGGAGGACGACAGGAAGAAGTTGGAGAGCAGCTCCAGCAGAACAACGTGAGGGATGTGTGGTCGGGAATGAAGAAGATCACTGGCTTCAAGTTAAAGGGGGACCAGACTGATGGAGGTCTGGACAGAGCTAACGAACTGATCATGTTCTTCAATAGGTTCAGTTCCCCCCTGCCGACAACCCAACACACCACACACCCTCCATGAGCCCACAGCTTTGCTGTCCCACCTCCACTCTGTCACCCTGCACCTCAGTCATGGACCTGAACACAACCTCCTCTCCCTCCACATCAGGACATCCTGAGACCTCCTCTCCCTCCACATCAGGACATCCTGAGACCTCTTTTGCCTCCACCTCCATCCTGACTGTCTCCTGTGACCAGGTCAAGAAACAAATGGAGAAACTGAACCGGAGCAAGGCTGCAGGTCCAGATGGTGTCAGTCCCAGAGTTCTCAAGACCTGCTAAGAACAACTATGTCCGGTTCTCCAGCACCTTTTTAACACCAGCCTGAGACAGAACAGAGTTCCTGTGCTGTGGAAAACATCCTGTCTTGTTCCTGTCCCTAAAAACCACAACCAGCTGAACAAGATGACTACAGACCAGTTGCTCTGACATCTCACATCATGAAAGTCCTGGAGAGACTCTTACTGGCTCACCTCAACAAGCAAGTGAACACCTTTCAGGACCCATTACAGTTTGCATATCTTAATGGGCTTGGGGTTGAAGACGCCATCATCTTCCTGCTTCAGAGAGCCCACTCTCATCTGGACCAGTCAGGCAGCACTTTGAGGGTCATGTTCTTTGATTTTTCAAGTGCATTTAATACTATTCAGCCTGCTTTGCTATGTGAGAAGCTCCATAACTTCCAGGTGGATCCTCCACAACCAGCTGGATTTACGACTACCTAACAAACAGACCACAGTTTGTGAGACTGAAAGGTTGTGTGTCTGAGATGGTGGTCAGCAGCACTGGAGCACCACAAGGAACTGTACTCTCACCATTCCTCTTTACACTGAACACCTCAGACTTCCAGTACAACTCTGATCCTGTCATCTGCAGAAATACTCTGATGACTCTGCAGTTGTGGGGTGTATCAGTGATGGACAAGAAGCTGAGTACAGGGAACTAGTCAGTCAGTTTGTGAAATGGTGCGGTAACAATGAGCTCATCTTAAATACCAGCAAGACTAAAGAGATGATTGTTGACTTCAGGAGGAGCAAGAATAAGCAGCATAGTCCTGTCTACATCCTGGAAGAGGAGGTGGAGGTGGTGGAGAACTACAAAATACCTGGAGTTCAGCTGGACAACAGACTCGACTGGAAATGCAACACTGACTACATCTACAAGAAAGGTCTGAGCAGACTCTACTTCTTAAGGAAGCTGAGATCATTCAACGTCTGCACCAAGATGTTGCAGATGTTCTATAAGTCTGTTGTGGAAAGTGACATCAGCTTTGCAGCATCTGTTGGGGCAGCAGCATCAGAACCAGAGACTTGAGGAAACTAAACAAGCTGATCAAGGAAGCTGGTTCTGTGCTGGGGAGAACTCTGGAGCCGCTGGAGATGATCGTTCAAAAGAATGCTGCACAAGCTGATGAAGATGATGGAGGATTCTTCCTCCTCTCCACAACACGGTGAAGAATCAACAGAGTGTGTTCAGTGGGAGGCTGCGTCAAGTTCACTGTAGGACGGAGAGATACAGAAATTCATTCCTGCAGCAGCATCACCCTGAAGGACAAAACTGACTGACTTTTGTTATGCATATACATGCAGCGGATGTCGTCGGTCTGCCCGGTTTCACGCGAATGCAGCATGAAAAGTACGAGGGAGCTGCTCCCGATTACACAATGTCCCTTTAACAGACCAGAACCTGTAAAATGTGGCTGATAAACATGAATAACATCATATAAAATATATTCTGAGATGGTCACAAACACATTTATATCACACGTATAATTCATGGAATAAAATCAGACTCCTACAAGAACAAATCAGAATTGGGCTATGAACACAAAATCTACAACATTTTACTACAAAAAGAGGAACAACAGAAAAAACTGATGGAAGCTGATTTTAAAAAGATAAAATGCTGCAGTAATAGATCACATTGGAAACAAAAAGGCTCAGTTTAAATAATCTGTAAAAACCTGGACTTCACTTTAGACAGGAAATTAAAGCACAAAAATTCATTCAACTATTTATTTATTTAAAGGTATAGTCCGAAGTTCTCCCCATAAAAAATAAACGTTAGACTTGTGCAAGTGAAATCCGTCTCAAACCCGCCTTTGGGCCTCTACTCGTGTGCCGTGGTGCGCTTGAACGCAACTCCCTCTCCTCCTGCCTGTAATTCGCTCTTTTGTATTGTTCTGTTCTGGTCGGGACGTTTCTGGGTGGAGATTTCTGTTTATATCGGCAGCCAGTGACAGAGCTAAGAGCATGACGCTGTGTGGAAATAAGCTCATGATTGGAGCAGACGCCAGTCACTCTAACTCTCCAAGGAAAAAAAAAAAAAGAAATTAGGAAAACACTGTGGATGCACCGAAGAAAGGTAAGAGCTTCAGATAATGCGCTTTGGAAAACCAGGTTAATAATAGTTTGGCTTGTAGCCGCTTCTGAGCTCTGAAGGAGAAGCTTGAAGTTGAATAGGCTGAAGAACGAGGCGGCCGTTAGCCTGAGAGGGAGGAGCGCTAAGTTTGAATACTGTTGTTTGCAAACAGAAAAACGGACTTCGGACTCTACCTTTAAACTTTTCTTAGAATTTTTAAAGAACTTCCAAACATAACAGACATTTTCTGCATCAACAGCTGATTTTCTCTCTTTTTTCCTTAAAGGAGTGATGACATAGCAGTAAAAAATTTTTTATGTTGTTGGCATTACTGCATATGTAAATACTCCAAAGAAAAAAACGGCATTTTTTACAGCGGAGTATTGTTTTGAAACGCCAGACCTCACTTCCTCAGTAATACAGTTGGGTCCGGTGATGATATGGAGCTTTACCCGGAGACCACGTTGACTTCATTTTGATTGGCTACACCTTATTTGGCTATGACCTTATTTGGAGAATCTAGGTCAAGCTGCGGTCGGACTTTGCTAAAGGCTAACTGCTAGCAACATGGGCACTTCAAACAGTGAGCTACGTTTATCAGACAAGACAGCATTTAGAAAATAAATAAACTTACAGGTATTGACAAGGTTGTGGCCCCCCTCCCTCAGTGTTACTGCACAAGTTTGCTTTTAAATCCATTTGTTTGAAAACCCAGACCTGACTGCACAGAAGTTACTACTAGCTCCATACACGCAGCTGAATCAGACAGGGAGGGGGAGGGGGGAGCGGACGGTGCATAAACCGTTAGGAGAGAGAGAAGGGGGGGGGGGGGGGCGCTGTTTACTTGATAGTGTGCTCTTATTGGAGCAATTAAATTACATACAATGATAGAACTACGTAGAATGATAGAACTACGTAGAATGATGGAACTACGTAGAATGATAGAACTACGTAGAATGATAGAACTACGTAGAATGATGGAACTACGTAGAATGATAGAACTACGTAGAATGATGGAACTACGTAGAATGATAGAACTACGTAGAATGATAGAACTACGTAGAATGATAAGCTGCTGTCTGATTCAACTGTTTCTGAGCAGAGAGACAAAGCTGACAGACCATAAACAGGAACTTTGATTCTCACTCTGACATTCACATGAACTCATCAGTGCACAACAGATCATATTATACACCCAAAACCCCAGAAAAGTGAAATTTGATGTCATGGCACCTTTAAAAATTCTTTCTTTCCAACGAGTGTTAGATGCTTGTTTCTAGATGAAACTGCAGGTGCTTCAGGGCTTCCGTTAGCATTAGCGTTAGCATTAGCATTAGCAGATGCTCCATCCATCTTCCAGCTCTGCTTTGTTATCTCCACTCACTAATCTGTATTTAATAAACTGGAGTGGGTTTTTGCCTCTTTAGGGGCGGTTTGGGACCATTTTTATCTTCATGATTTAGTTTTAATTCTTCTTTACAGCGTTAGCTACAGGCTAGCGGCTAGCTGAGTGTCTTCTTCTGCTTGTTTGTTGAACTCTGACAGATTAGCGCCACCAGGTGGGGGAGGCTACATTGCAGCTCATCCAGTCAGAAATAACAGTGGAAATATACGGTCCTCATGGCCCACATATGGAAAAAGAATGTTTTTGAGGCTCTCTAGGTGGCGCTGGAGGCTCGAGCTTTGGCCGCTTCCCCAAGGTTAAGAACCGCTGGATTAGACTAAACAATTAACCTAACATCATGTCTTTGGATGGTGGGAGGAAGCCAGAGAACCCGGAGAGAACCCACACATACACGGGAGAACATGCAAACTCCACACAGGAAGGAACTGTTGGAACTGTTCGAACCCCCTCCCCAGCTGGGACTCAAACCGAGTGACTGTTGTTTAATTGTGTTTTAGCACTGCTAGTTGCACAAGAAATTACCCTACAGGAACAATAAAGACTCCTTGAACCTTGAACGAGCAACCATCTTACTGTGAGGCTGCGGTGCTAACCAGTATGCAAGTGTGGGTGTGCATCTTTGTTTTCGGTAGCCGCTGTGTTGAAGCGCTATACAAATAAAGTTGACTTGACTTGACATGCCGCCGTGCAGCCTTTGTTTTAAGACAGTGCGTCTTATTTTAAAAAACTTTAATCAAGAAAATTTCACTTGTCCCATTGGTAGAATTTTTTTGCTTATTACGGGCAAAAAAAAAAAAAAAAAAAAATCATGGCAGCTCTTAGAATAAATAAAAAACATTTTATGAGCAAAAAAATTCTGCCAATGGAACAAGCAAAGTTTTCTTTTTAAGATTTCTTGTAATAAGATGCATTGCCTTAAAACAAGTTCCTGTATCTCACTGAAATGTTTCTCTTTAGAGGATTTTGAGTGTGATGAGATATTTGACTCGTAATGAGGAAAGTATACCTGGTAAGATTTGAGTTTTTGCAGTGTGGAAAAGCAGCTCGAGTGATGGTCCAGAGGTTTGCAGGATGCTGCATTCCTGCTTTCTGCTGAGTGAGAGGACAGTCCTCATTCCTGCAGCTTGCAGACATACTGTATCTGACTAGATGCAGAAGTGTTTAACTCTCATAGTAACAGCAGGGTCTGGCTTCATGAAGAGAGCGGTTATTCCTCACACATCCCTGCAGCTGCAAGGTTGCTCTGCTAGCTTCAGGCATCCCTCCCTCAGAACTGGAATGAATGCACTGATTAAGCTCCCCTCTGGCAGCGTGCAGCCACCGGCACCAGCGGTGTGTCCAGGCAGGTGTGTTGTTGTGTGACCCGGCAGGGCAGCACACACCCCTCCCCAGCTGCCTGATGTCTCATTACACTGACATGCAGCCAGTTTCCACCTCGCATCGCCATGGTGAGTGACGGCAGATCGATACACTCGCAGTGATCATGGCGTTCAGCCGTGTGTCAGTGAGTGTGTCTGGGGATTCATGAAGGGATTATCCTGCAGCTCTGAGTGTGTGTGTGCAGGTCAGCGTGCGTTAACACTGCGTGTAATTACCAACACCACTCAGGCTGCGGCTGCACCGCCGGCTGCAGGGAAACACGATTAACCTCTGTTGTTTGGCTGGCGTGCAGGAGGAGGAGCTGACAGATTCCAGCTCCTGTAATCGGCCGTGGGGAGCTGCCCACTACAACGGGACTCCACCGGCTGTTCCTGCACAGCCCGCGGGGGGAGCTGCTTGTTTGAACCTGTGCTGAAGGCTCTAATGGCTGCAGAGAACCAGAATGTAGCCAGGTTACTTCCAGGGTCCCCTCAAGATACAAGATGGTTTATTCTTCCAGCACTTAGACGCGTCCGGTCTTCTCAGCCCTGAAACGATAACTTTCTCTTCTTCAACCTGGACCTTATTTCTAGGAGTTTATACGTGCATTTACTCACCGGTAAGATTTCTGCATCACTTTGAGTCCTTCAGAAGATATTAGGTTGAGTCGCCCTTCAGTGTTCCTCCTGTAATAATGGGAGAGACGGAGAAGCCTCTATATCAGACATTATCTGCAGTAAAACTGCTTGATTTCAAATGAACGAACCAATGAGTACTATTGTTCCGTGACTCCAGATTTAGCTTTCCGTTAGTTATCAGGGTTCTACACACTTTTCACGATGCACGCTTCCGTAGTATGGCTGAGAGGAGCAGCTCGTTACCCAGACAACAACAAAAACACAATTTAAGAAACTCTTGAGTTGTGAAAAATTCACATCCCTCACAGTTGATATGAAGGAAAACTTGACCTCAGTCAGTCAGTCATTTTCCGTAACGCTTATCCAGTTCAGGGTCGTGGGGGTTGCTAGAGTCTATCCCAGCTGTTATCAGGCGAGAGGCGGGGTACACCCTGGACAGGTCGCCAGTCTGTCACAGGGCCAACACAGAGAGACAGACAACCATTCACACTCACATCCGAAAACTTGACCTATTAAACCGAAATTATGTTTCAGCTTGTAAACATGTATATTTCTGCTGTACACAAGTTTATTTCTGCTGTGAACATGTTTATTTCTGCTGTGAACATGTTTATTTCTGCTGTGAACATGTTTATATCTGCTGTAAACATGTTTATTCCTGCTGTGAACATGTTTATATCTGCTGTAAACATGTTTATTCCTGCTGTGAACATGTTTATATCTGCTGTTTACATGTTTATTTCTGCTGTAAACATGTTTATTTCTGCTGTGAACATGTTTATTTCTGCTGTGAACATGTTTATATCTGCTGTAAACATGTTTATTTCTGCTGTGAACATGTTTATTTCTGCTGTGAAGTTAACATGGTAGTCTGTGGGGGTTTGCCCTGCTCTGGAGCCAGTCCCTAGTGGATGAAGAGTGAACTACAATCTTTATGGTTACTTCTGGGCTTCACTCTTCTCCAGCAGTGGTGGACACACTCCTTGCTGGAAAGCTAAATCTGCATGAAAACAAATGAGAGTAAAACACTAAACAAAAAAACTAGGTTGTTCAGTTTCTGTGGGTGTGGCAGTGGATGCTGAGTTGCCACCATGTGTTGGGCTGATCAGATATGGAGGAAGTTGGAGAGGTGGGTGTGATCAGGTGGAAGAACAGCACCGTGATCGCTCTCAGCCTCACCTTGGACAGAAGACCAGATGTTGCTTATTGTCTCTGTGGTGGAAATAAAACCACCACTAATGAAAAGGTGGCCAGAACTGCTCCCACTGTTGCTCATAAAGCTGATAAATGTTGCTCACATGAAATGTGCACTCGTGCACACTCACATGGAAGCAAATGAAAAATCATTCGGGGCCAAAAACCTTGTTTTACAGCGCAGGTTAATAAATGGGATGACAGTGATCCAGAAGAAGAGCGTGATTTGGAATCTCATCTCGTGCTCGGGTGTACCCTAACAGGATATTACCTGCTGTTGCTCAGGACGACATATTTCCTTTTACCAGCTCATGCAGAGATTGGGGGTGTTAAGAGGCAACAGACCTTTTTCTTAGAGAGATTAAATTAGATAAACCTTCCTCCATTCTGGGCTGGAAAGTCTCCCACACATGGATGGAGGAGAAATTTGGCAGCCCCAGTGTGAATGAGATCAGTGAACATGTGACCTCCGATACTTTTGAACCCTGCAGTATCCACTTCTGAAAAGGTCTGAATTTGGAGGAAGTAGGAAGAGAGACGAAGTTAAATCCACAATGTAACATTCGCTGGACCGTCTGTTAGTTGTTATAGCTGCAGAAAATGTTCTCCATTCCAGTTTAGCTCCCCCTTCAGAATTCCCTAAGTATGGCCCATGACATCCTCGCTATTGACCCTAAACCTGTGTTCACCCCAGACACCATTAAAATTATTCACACAACTCAATTACATGTTAAGTCAATGCACAGACGCGAATAGACGTGCGTTTGCTTTGGGTGGCGCGTTTGATGGAAACTTGCAGTGCGACACCAGCCTCAAACGTGCGTCTCATTTTCCCAAATGTAGCGTTTTACTTGCGCAAATGAGGCGTCCTATTCACACAAATAGTGGTATCAGACTGGTGTAGTATTCAGTTTGGTATCAGACTGGTGTCGTGTTCAGTTTGGTATCAGATTGGTGTAGTGTTCAGTTTGGTATCAGACTGGTGTAGTATTCAGTTTGATCACAGACTGGTGTAGTATTCAGTTTGGTATCAGACTGGTGTAGTATTCAGTTTGGTCTCAAAATGGTGTAGTGTTCACTTTGGTATCAGACTGGAGTTGTATTCAGAATGGTGAAGTATTCAGTTCAGTCTCAGACTGGTGTAGTATTCAGTTTGTTCTCAGACTGGTGTAGTATTCAGTTTGGTCTCAGACTGGTGTAGTATTCAGTTTGGTCTCAGACTGGTGTAGTATTCAGTTTGGTCTCAGACTGGTGTAGTATTCAGTTTTGTCTTATTGGTGTAGTATTCAGTTTGGTCTCAGACTGGTGTGGTATTCAGTTTGGTCTCAGATTAGTGTAGTATTCAGTTTGGTCTCAGACTGGTGTAGTATTCAGTTTGGTCCCAGACTGGTGTAGTATTCAGTTTGGTCTCAGACTGGTGTAGTATTCAGTTTGGTCTCAGACTGGTGTAGTACTCAGTTTGGTCACAGACTGGTGTAGTATTCAGTTTGGTTACAGACTGGTGTAGTATTCAGTTTGGTCTCAGACTGGTGTAGTATTCAGTTTGGTCTCAGACTGGTGTAGTATTCAGTTTGGTCTCAGACTGGTGTAGTATTCAGTTTGGTATCAGACTGGTGTAGTATTCAGTTTGGTCTCAGACTGGTGTAGTATTCAGTTTGGTCTCAGACTGGTGTAGTATTCAGTTTGGTCTCAGACTGGTGTAGTATTCAGTTTGGTCTCAGACTGGTGTTGTATTCAGTTTGGTCTTATCGGTGTAGTATTCAGTTTGGTATCAGACTGGTGTAGTATTCAGTTTGGTCTCAGACTGGTGTAGTATTCAGTTTGGTCTCAGACTGGTGTAGTATTCAGTTTGGTCTCAGATTGGTGTAGTATTCAGTTTGGTCTCAGACTGGTGTAGTATTCAGTTTGGTCTCAGACTGGTGTAGTATTCAGTTTGGTCTCAGACTGGTGTAGTATTCAGTTTGGTCTCAGACTGGTGTAGTATTCTGTTTGGTCTCAGACTGGTGTAGTATTCAGTTTGGTCTCAGACTGGTGTAGTATTCAGTTTGGTCTCAGACTGGTGTAGTATTCAGTTTGGTCTCAGACTGGTGTAGTATTCAGTTTGGTCTCAGACTGGTGTAGTATTCAGTTTGGTCTCAGACTGGTGTAGTATTCAGTTTGGTCTTATCGGTGTAGTATTCAGTTTGGTATCAGACTGGTGTAGTATTCAGTTTGGTCTCAGACTGGTGTAGTATTCAGTTTGGTCTCAGACTGGTGTAGTATTCAGTTTGGTCTCAGACTGGTGTAGTATTCAGTTTGGTCTCAGACTGGTGTAGTATTCAGTTTGGTCTCAGACTGGTGTAGTATTCAGTTTGGTCTCAGACTGGTGTAGTATTCAGTTTGGTCTCAGATTGGTGTAGTATTCAGTTTGGTCTCAGACTGGTGTAGTATTCAGTTTGGTCTCAGACTGGTGTAGTATTCTGTTTGGTCTCAGACTGGTGTAGTATTCAGTTTGGTCTCAGACTGGTGTAGTATTCAGTTTGGTCTCAGACTGGTGTAGTATTCAGTTTGGTCTCAGACTGGTGTAGTATTCAGTTTGGTATCAGACTGGTGTAGTATTCAGTTTGGTCTCAGACTGGTGTAGTATTCAGTTTGGTCTTATCGGTGTAGTATTCAGTTTGGTATCAGACTGGTGTAGTATTCAGTTTGGTCTCAGACTGGTGTAGTATTCAGTTTGGTCTCAGACTGGTGTAGTATTCAGTTTGGTCTCAGACTGGTGTAGTATTCAGTTTGGTCTCAGACTAGTGTAGTATTCAGTTTGGTCTCAGACTGGTGTAGTATTCAGTTTGGTCTTATCGGTGTAGTATTCAGTTTGGTCTCAGACTGGTGTAGTATTCAGTTTGGTCTCAGACTGGTGTAGTATTCAGTTTGGTCTCAGACTGGTGTAGTATTCAGTTTGGTCTCAGACTGGTGTAGTATTCAGTTTGGTCTCAGACTGGTGTAGTATTCAGTTTGGTCTCAGACTGGTGTAGTATTCAGTTTGGTCTCAGACTGGTGTAGTATTCAGTTTGGTCTTATCGGTGTAGTATTCAGTTTGGTCTCAGACTGGTGTAGTATTCAGTTTGGTCTCAGACTGGTGTAGTATTCAGTTTGGTCTCAGACTGGTGTAGTATTCAGTTTGGTCTCAGACTGGTGTAGTATTCAGTTTGGTCTCAGACTGGTGTAGTATTCAGTTTGGTCTCAGACTGGTGTAGTATTCAGTTTGGTCTCAGACTGGTGTAGTATTCAGTTTGGTCTCAGACTGGTGTAGTATTCAGTTTGGTCTCAGACTGGTGTAGTATTCAGTTTGGTCTCAGACTGGTGTAGTATTCAGTTTGGTATCAGACTGGTGTAGTATTCAGTTTGGTCTCAGACTGGTGTAGTATTCAGTTTGGTCTCAGACTGGTGTAGTATTCAGTTTGGTCTCAGACTGGTGTAGTATTCAGTTTGGTTTCAGACTGGTGTAGTATTCAGTTTGGTCTCAGACTGGTGTAGTATTCAGTTTGGTCTCAGACTGGTGTAGTATTCAGTTTGGTCTTATCGGTGTAGTGTTCAGTTTGGTATCAGACTGGTGTAGTATTCAGTTTGGTCTCAGACTGGTGTAGTATTCAGTTTGGTCTCAGACTGGTGTAGTATTCAGTTTGGTCTCAGACTGGTGTAGTATTCAGTTTGGTCTTATCGGTGTAGTATTCAGTTTGGTATCAGACTGGTGTAGTATTCAGTTTGGTCTCAGACTGGTGTAGTATTCAGTTTGGTCTCAGACTGGTGTAGTATTCAGTTTGGTCTCAGACTGGTGTAGTATTCAGTTTGGTCTCAGACTGGTGTAGTATTCAGTTTGGTCTCAGACTGGTGTAGTATTCAGTTTGGTCTTATCGGTGTAGTATTCAGTTTGGTATCAGACTGGTGTAGTATTCAGTTTGGTCTCAGACTGGTGTAGTATTCAGTTTGGTCTCAGACTGGTGTAGTATTCAGTTTGGTCTCAGACTGGTGTAGTATTCAGTTTGGTCTCAGACTGGTGTAGTATTCAGTTTGGTCTTAACTCGGTGTAGTATTCAGTTTGGTCTCAGACTGGTGTAGTATTCAGTTTGGTCTCAGACTGGTGTAGTATTCAGTTTGGTCTCAGACTGGTGTAGTATTCAGTTTGGTCTCAGACTGGTGTAGTATTCAGTTTGGTCTCAGACTGGTGTAGTATTCAGTTTGGTCTCAGACTGGTGTAGTATTCAGTTTGGTATCAGACTGGTGTAGTATTCAGTTTGGTCTCAGACTGGTGTAGTATTCAGTTTGGTCTCAGACTGGTGTAGTATTCAGTTTGGTCTCAGACTGGTGTAGTATTCAGTTTGGTCTTAGCTCGGTGTAGTATTCAGTTTGGTATCAGACTGGTGTAGTATTCAGTTTGGTCTCAGACTGGTGTAGTATTCAGTTTGGTCACAGACTGGTGTAGTATTCAGTTTGGTCTCAGACTGGTGTAGTATTCAGTTTGGTCTCAGACTGGTGTAGTATTCAGTTTGGTCTCAGACTGGTGTAGTATTCAGTTTGGTCTCAGACTGGTGTAGTATTCAGTTTGGTCTCAGACTGGTGTAGTATTCAGTTTGGTCTCAGACTGGTGTAGTATTCAGTTTGGTCTCAGACTGGTGTAGTATTCAGTTTGGTCTCAGACTGGTGTAGTATTCAGTTTGGTCTCAGATTGGTGTAGTATTCAGTTTGGTCTCAGACTGGTGTAGTATTCAGTTTGGTCTCAGACTGGTGTAGTATTCAGTTTGGTCTCAGATTGGTGTAGTATTCAGTTTGGTCTCAGACTGGTGTAGTATTCAGTTTGGTCTCAGACTGGTGTAGTATTCAGTTTGGTCTCAGACTGGTGTAGTATTCAGTTTGGTCTCAGACTGGTGTAGTATTCAGTTTGGTCTTATCGGTGTAGTATTCAGTTTGGTCTCAGACTGGTGTAGTATTCAGTTTGGTCTCAGACTGGTGTAGTATTCAGTTTGGTCTCAGACTGGTGTAGTATTCAGTTTGGTCTCAGACTGGTGTAGTATTCAGTTTGGTCTCAGACTGGTGTAGTATTCAGTTTGGTCTCAGACTGGTGTAGTATTCAGTTTGGTCTCAGACTGGTGTAGTATTCAGTTTGGTCTTATCGGTGTAGTATTCAGTTTGGTATCAGACTGGTGTAGTATTCAGTTTGGTCTCAGACTGGTGTAGTATTCAGTTTGGTCTCAGACTGGTGTAGTATTCAGTTTGGTCTCAGACTGGTGTAGTATTCAGTTTGGTCTCAAACCGGTGTAGTGTTCAGTTTGGTCTTAGACTCGGTGTAGTATTCAGTTATGTCTCAGACAGGTGTAGTATTCAGTTTGGTCTCAGACTGGTGTAGCATTCAGCTTGGTCTCAGACTGGTGTAGTATTCAGTTTGGTCTCAGACTGGTGTAGTATTCAGTTTGGTCTCAGACTGGTGTAGTATTCAGTTTAGTCTCAGACTGGTGTAGTATTCATTTTGGTATGAGATTGGTGTAGTATTCAGTTTGGTCTCAGACTGGTGTAGTATTCAGTTTGGTCTCAGACTGGTGTAGTATTCTGTTTGGTACCAGACTGGTGTAGTATTCGGTTTGGTATCAGACTGGTGTAGTATTCTGTTTGGTCCCAGACTGGTGTAGTATTCAGTTTGGGATCCCCCTGGATGCGAAATTTGAGAATCACAGGATGGTTGGGGAAGGTACCACGTTTCTCACTTCTGATTGGCTAGAAGACCTCTTTTCTAATTGGCTATTGAACTTGGCCCTAAAACATCATCTCACGTTCGGGGTACCAGCGCAGGCTGTGGTCTGTTGGCTCGTTTTGTGATGCTTCCATGCTGTACGTCTTTCCATACTAATAACGTTACCGGTTCTATATATATGCATGGGGAGAGAGGGAGAGGGAGGGAGGGGGGATAGACAGATAGATATTAGTCATTTCGTGGTGTCTTGTGATCTCATGACCATCATGCCGACTTCACTTTGATGATAATTTTGGATGTAACTGTTTCATAGGTTGAGGTCATTGAGCAGGATGCAGGTTAGGACACGTTTCTCATCACCTCAGGAAGCCTGGATGAACTCTGTGCTGACTGTTATGTTAGTTACTGTTAATGTTACTCCACTAGTGTACAATAGTCAGACCTAATTACCCGTTTAACTGTATTATTTGATGAACCTCTAAGTCAAAGCAGATCATGATTATGATGTAACCTGTCATCAGTTTCCATTAGAAGATGAACTTTACCTGAAGACAAGTGTCATGACACCATAAGACCCCCCCAGTATGACTCAGATATTACAGATTTTATTGAATAAGTGTTGATCTGGACATCAGTCAGTTCTGTTCATGTGTGTGTAAATGAGTATGATGATGCAGAAGTTCCAGCTGTGTCCACTCGTTTAGTTCCCGCTGTGTTTGCCGCCAGTAAAAGCCACACTGAAGATTTCAGGATCCAGATACCAGAGTTGTTTTAGAACATAGAGACCAGAGACACGGCAAACCAGAAACAACTTTATTTTCTACACATTCCCCTTTTTGAGTAAAAGAAAAAGAAAAGCGAGTGAAGTTTGGAATTATCAATAAACTGCAACCAGGTGCAGCGAGCGTGTGTGAAGGCAGTGGATGTAAGGCAAAGTGAATACACAACAATAAATAAAACCATAAACATTTACAACTACTTTTGACTCAAAGTGCTTTTCGGTTTACTTCCTTCATCATACTGAAAAAGAGAAGGATTGCAAATAACACACATGCACACGCACACACACACTGTAAACAATCACTCACACACAAGCACAAAACAAATATCCTTGTATAGTTTGAACAGCTGCTATCAAGCTAACGTTATTGCTAATATCAAGCTAACGTTATTGCTAATATCAAGCTAACGTTATTGTGTAACGTTAATGTTAACTTGCTCCCTGATAACATTATTGATGATGTGACCGGCAGCAAAAAGTCCGTCATCATTAAACTAGAGACGATAACAAAGAACCAGGAGTTGTTTTCCTCTCAAATCTACAACTTGGCTTAAAACATTTACCTCTGCTCGGCTGCTTACCTTCGTTGTTCAGCTAACCATGCAGCTCAGCAGCACCAATCAGAAGAGAGACCTTCTAGCCAATCAGAGGTGAGAAAGGCGGTACCTTTCCCTACCATCCTGTGATTGGCAAACTCGCCTCCTGGATCAGGTGATGAAATTCACCGAGCTCCGAGACCTCTGGAGGATCTGCTGGATCCAAACACGGCGGCGTCTTCGGTTCTCTGACTCCCAAAGTACTAAAATAACCGGTTCTGCCATGTTCACCTGGCTGAGGTGGCTGACGGGTGACAAACCACCACCCCCCACTCCAGAAAGCTCAACCTGACGCATGAATGAAGCGTCTTATTTACGCGTATCATACGCTTCATTAATGTGTGTAATTTGCTCTATTCATGCAAAAACCCGCCTGAATCAAGCGATTAAACATCCAATGTTCGCGCGTTGAAATCTATGCGTGTATGCGAATAGAGTTAGTGGTTACACGTAATTTAGTCTGTTCTCAGGGGGCTTGTGCATCCGTCACTTGACACAAGAAACGGAGGATTACAGGCCCTCGCAGACAGGACGCGCAAAGCGCAGGCGGTCGGGGACAAACCCATTCATCGTGGATGTGCTACCGCGGCGGCAGCGCGTTCCGCCATGCCACGGAGCTCAGCTTTTATTGTTTGTTTTATTGTTGAAACTTAATGTTTTAAGCTGCTGTCTTGGCCAGGCTTCCCTTGGAAAAGAGATCATTGCGTCTTAATGGGACCGACCTGGTTAAATAGAGGTTAAATAAAAAACCTGACATCACATCCTGGAAGTGAACTCTGAACTTAGCACCGCCCACCACGGTAAAGTTTCAAACTCAATGGGTCTCGTTCATGAAACGTGAGCAGAGTGAATTTGTGTGGAATCTGTTCGTAGATGTAAATTTACGTGAATCTTGTATTTAGGTAGTTTGGAGGTGGGAACATCATGGTGGGGGCTGTTTTTCAGCATGTGGTACTGGCAGACTTCATATCATTGATGAGATCAAGACTGGCACACAAGATTGCAGTTCTTTCTTTCTTTCTTTCTTTCTTTCTTTCTTTCTTTCTTTCTTTCTTTCTTTCTTTCTTTTTCTTTTCTTTCTTTCTTTGTTTTAAATCAGTATCAACCCCTCTTGGACCCTCTTGTGTTTGTCCCGGTTTGTCTGCAGCTCAGTCGCTCTTAGCACGATGTAAACAGCTAATTTCTTCTTCTATGCTTGTATTATCGGCAGAGTAGGCTCTGAATGCCATGGCTTCCGTAGTTTTCGTCAGTGGCGTGCACAGATGTTTTGGGGGGGCAGGTGCTCAGTGAAAAATGAGGGCACTTTGTGCCGCATGTGAAAATGCCGGTAGACATGTTTCGATACCAATTCCGGTACTTGCGCTGTGGGTTTTGGCTGACGGAGTACTTATACCACCATGTTATAAAAAAAATATATTTCACCTGCATGACTGATATTATTATCATGATGGTAAATGTCTGGCTCAGCTTTAACCATTTGGAAAACATTAATCAATTCAGCAAACTGAACCCATTTATATTTAAATGCAGTCTTGCTGGTGGAAAATCCAGAATGAAAACTGCCACATCACCAACATGATCACTGGTTCGCTCCAGGTGTAACAGCTGATCAGTTCTTCCTCGCCCCTCTAAACCAGCAGCTGCACCACAGCTTCATCTGAGTATTCTGGGATTCATCTCCCTCATCCTCCATGCTGGTAGATGTTCTATCGCAGGAAGCACAGAGCTGATTCCTAGACTAGAAAAATAGTTGTAATAATAGCCTATTTTTAAGATTTAATAATAGCCTATTAATGTAAATACAAGATTACTGCAGGTCTTGTAACACAGCAATATCTTCTGGTTGGTACAACATCATATTAAAATAGCTTCATGCCTGATTTAGTAGCCAAACCACTTTGTGTTGTTAAAAGAAAATGTGGACAGTTTTTAAGATATTCCAATAAAATTAAAGGAACAGTTCAACTTCTGAGCTTTAAAAGGCCTCAACAGTTAACATAACTCTGACCTTCCATCTTCATCAGCGAGGAGGATGATGAAGCTCCTTTTCTTTTTTAAGCCTCTCCTTTCTTGGCATTATGCTGTAATTGGTAAATAAAGAGACCAACAGTATGAATAAGACTGATTGCACACATGACGACAAGGCACCATGCTACTTTTTCTGCATTTGTCATTTGGAAAATGAATGACTGTAATTGTTAATTATGTATCCTGATGCAGACCTAGACAATACCCTCCTAAATATTCAGCTTAAGCCTGCTGGTAGACTGACCTGCTGCACCACTGACAAACTACTGGTGGTCATGACATCATATCTGTTATTGATTTTAGCTAGCGTCTAGCTTGTAAAGCAGGTGAGCAGTCGGCTAATTTCTGCTTAGCTGTGCGGCTGTATGACGGCTGCTTCGCCACAGCGGCAAATAAATCATAAATACAAGTTACAACTTGGCAACAGAGGGCAAATGGGGGGGGGGCAAACATTCAACTCATTCATTTGTGTATTACAAATAGCGCACTTTGCTGACTGTGTTCGCTCTGCACTTCATGCTGAGCAGGGAACAGTGTTGCCAGGTGGGAAATATAGAATTATCGTAACAGAGACTCAAAGTTATCGTATTTTGAGGGAAATTATCGTACACCCGTCATAAGTAAAATAACAACCCCACTGATGCGTGAAATATTGTCACTCTAGTGTTTAAAAGCGCTCACAGGCACTCGTGACTTTGCTGTAGTAGGAATGGCTGCGTCATAATATCAGCTGTAATCTACACAGATGATATGTATGTAGGTTTATGAAGTTTCATATTTATTTTCATGACATAACTTTAACAGCGACCACCAAACGTGAGTGAGCCTGACTCGCTTGGCATGATGTCACAGGTAGACAGATTATTACAGGCCGGTAAATATTTTAACCACTAAACACAACTTATATCGATGCTCAGTCTTACTTGTGAAAAGTAACTCGTAGTTTGCTGCTTTCGATGCTCCGCCGATTACAGCAGAAGATGCTGCACAGCTCTGCCATTGTTCGTCCACCGTAGTTATTAACTGAACTGTGACTGGTCCAAGATGGTGGCCACGTTTCTCGCCCTCCATCAGTCAATCCGGCTTCTACTCATTTATTATTTATACTAATATGTCCTCCTCTTCCTTCGTGTTGTTTTGGTTTTGAATCTCGCTCACCTTCCTGTCTGAGCGTCTCCTGGGGCGGGGGCAGCTACCATGCAGCCAATCAACACATGGACGTCACTCGCATCTCACGCACAGCAAAGCATGATTGGCTGGTAACGTGTCACATGGGAGCTGATGCCTTCAGGGTTCACAAAAAAATTCGCCAGCCGACAGTTTTGCTCACATTAATATGAAATGGTCAAATTATCGTACATTTGCCCGTTTTTAGGATTATTGATCGTACATCGTACAGAGGGCCAAATTATCGTACAAATACGATAATTATCGTACACCTGGCAACACTGGCAGGGAAGAAAGGTGCAGGTGGGGGCTGGAGCAAATGTCAATTTTGGGGCATTATTATCACACTCTTTTAATTGCTGAGCTTTATAGATAATCGTGTCAGCAGGGGCCACGTACGTTGTAAAATGAAAAAAAGAGAAAAAAAAAACACAAAAAAACGAACTTTCAAAAGGGCACTTACTAGTTTCAGAGGTCAGGTGCTCCAGCACCACCCAGTGTCTACCTGTGCACGCCACTGCGTGTTTCGCAGAAGTACGATGTTCTACTGGTTAGTCTATAAAAATCTACTAAATGATGGTTTCCAGTAAATTCTGGACGCTACCCACTCAGGACACTTGGATTACATTGGACGAGCAGTACGGAGGAATATTGACAAGTTTTTGTGGACTTTTATGGACCTTTTTGGTTCAGCAGTCTCTGGTAAACTCCATTAGTCAGGGGATAACTAACCCCCCCCCCCCGGATCTCCGGCTGCATTTGAGATATTAAAAAGTGCTCCCGAGTCTTGCTCAGCATGAGGATGAGGAGAAGATGGAGGACCATCATTCTGTGGGTGTACTATTCCTAATTTTAGGGGGGGGGGGGGCACAGGGGACATGTCCCCTGCACTTTGTCAAAAGGCCGTTTTGGTCCCCTGCACGTTTTTTACTGTTCAAAACTGTTTTTTCCAAGCCGTCTTTGAACGCACCGTGAGTGCACACGTCACCCATGCTAGCGCCGGTAGGTATGGATCACCGATGGGAAAGAGCAGAGCTGCTGAACAGTGTGTCAGGAAAGTTCAGCAACACACTACACAGTTTTTCCCCCGAACAAACCAGGTGAGTCGAAGTTTCCACGCAGATAATGTTAGCTAAATAATGACTAGTTAACACAGACCAATCGATCATGTTAAGCTAGTTAACAGGAATATTTGTTGTTACGTTCCCTTGCTATTAAGTTCATGCTAGGAATAAAGCCAGTCCTCCATTTCTATAGAGGACTTGTTCTCATTGTTGCTTCCTTATATTTAAAAGAAATCTTTATTACCACATTACATGGAGCTGATCAGGCTCTGACCCACTGCTGACACAGTAAATACAATATATAGGAAAAAAATGATATACAATGAGGGGTTTATACATCCAAACTCGTGATAATTGTGAAGCTACATATTTATCCCTCTATATATCAAAATTTATGGTTGTTGCACCCCAAATTGCCTAAGTGCTCATGCCATGCATGAATATATTATCGTCAGGTGAAGGACAGTACGGATGCAGGAGGAAACGCTGGAGGAAGGAGAGTAGAAGCTGAAGGAGGTGGAGGAGAAAAGGCTGGAGGCTCATAGGTGAGGTTGAAAGAATAAAGGTGTTTGTCATGAGATGATGCGTTGTGACAGATGTTAGGAGATAATCTGGATCAGAGCTTTCAAAGTTCAGACAGCTGCATCTACACTCATTTATACTCTCCAATTAAATAAAAGGGTTAAATTCACAACATTAATTCAGATAACAAGAAACCAATAATGAATAAAAATGTAAAAATTATAGTTTAGTGAAACAAAATATTGCTTTTGAATTGTGGTTGAAAATAATGATTAAAAAACAAACAAACAAAAAACAAGCAAACAAAACCGTCCCAGACACATCAGAGCATCTTTCCCATGAACATGGACCAACATACCTGTCAGCAGGTGCAGACGTCTGATTGGACGTTACAGAAAACACCTGATTGCAGTGATTGTCTCAAAGTGTTGCTTAACAACATTTTAGCTGCAGAGCTCCATCATGCTTGTTTACTTGTTTTATTTTTTTTGTTAGTTTTTAATATTTCTTTCAAACCACAATTGATAATTAACATAGTGTCGTGCCTCCGCTGCTGGTATGACCCCCACACCTGGGACTCGTTCTGCTGGTGACTGACAGCTGGCTATTTAAGGACTGGGTTTCCTCCTGCACAGCGCCAGATTGTTAGGGATGGTGAAAACGAAGCTTCATGAGACACTGAGACATTTTGACACAGCTGCCGAGAGATCGACACGAAGTCTCGAGACATTTGAGAGCGTGAGCGTGAGCTCCATCTGCTGGCCGTGGATGTGTACTGCAGCTGAGGGAAGCGCTGTCTGGAGCCGTCTGTCTCTGACTCGGTGGATAATAAAAGATACGTTATCAACCTTCAGTTAGTGTTTCCTTTGTGGTTAATATCTTGGAATTGTCCTCTGTGATAAATTAACTATTTTTCAAATAAATTCCCAAGCGATTGGAAACTGTATTAAGCACTGACAGATTAATAAACCCAGTCTCTTCAAGATTTCGGCTTCGTTACGGCGGATGACGTAACGAGGCCTCGGTTTGTGTGGTCACGTGGCTTTCGGCATGCTGACACTTCCACCAGAACAGCGGTAGCGAGACTTCCGGTTCATAAGATCAAGGCGGAGTCGAGCAGACGAGCTCGAGCAGAACATTCCTACTTATTGTAGATTCTTGCATCTTTTAAGTCTGTTTTGACCATGTCTGTTCAGGATTTGCTGTGTTTTCCAGAAACCCCCCCTTTTTTGCCCTCAGGAGGCTGCCTGTTCCCACCAGGAATCCCAGGACTTGTTTTGGAGGCAACCAATAAATCATTTTCCCTGTTCAGCTGCTTGTTCTCAGGGTCCTCTTTTCCTGCTGCGTGACATATAGTGATTTTCATGGAAGTTTTATTTATATCACTTTTGTTAATGTCATCTTATTTTTCCTTCTTTCATTGGAGGGTCGGAATAATTTTGAGGACGACTGCATTTTGCCAGATGAAAGAAGCAAACAGGCAGGTTCAGTGTTTCACTGAGGCTGGTGAACTAAAAATGCTGTGAACGTGTGAACAAATTATTTTATTGGTCAGAAATAGAGAGCGACTAGCAGTGAGTTCATGAGCTGGTCAGAAACTCACAGTCGGAACAGGAACTAGTTTATTTGGCAGTATTTTTGTCATGTAATTACGTAACTTAGAAGTTGCTCTTAATATTCCACCTTTTGTTACGTTTGATCTTAACTGGATCAGCTGCTGCAGGTTTATTACTAATACTTGTGCCCCCCCACCTTTGACATCAAAATTTCATCCTTGTGTCTTTAAATAAATTTCAGTAAGCATATTCAATACTTATTCCCTGTGCCATTCCACTATAATACAGATAACTTCATTCATGGACATAACTGAAAGGATTATTTGGGTTGTTGCCGACATCTGGTAAAAATGTCATGTCAATATCTCTACTAGGAATTGTAAATTTGACTGGGAGCCAGTGAAGGTTTGATAAAATGTGGGTGATGTGGACCGTTCTGGGTGAACCTGATTAAAGATTTCTGCTGCTAGACTTTGATCAGCTGCACCAGAACGGTCCACATCGCCCCTATTCCATCAAATCTTCATGGGCTCCCAGTCAAATTTACAATTGATTTTAAAATCTAAATTTTGACCTTACAGGCACTGCATGGCCCCCGGAATATTATGGATTTGCTGTGTCCCTACACTTCAGGGCGCACCCTTCATTCCTCAGGCCAGAGTCTCCTGAAGGTCCCAAAGACCCGTTTTAAAACCCAGGGGGACCTGGCTTTTAAGACCGTAGCCCCCACACTCTGGAATGACCATTCCCTGTCCCTCCGTCTGGTTGACTGTATTTATGTAGGAAAACTTTTGGTTGACTTGATTGTGATTGACTAGGTTTTATAATTTTATTATGTTTTCTTTTATCTGTCCTTTTAATGGTAATTATGTCACTTTGTTGTACCATTTACCCTTTTATTTACACCACTTTGTGATTTTTATCTGTGAAAAGTGCTTTATAAATAAATTTTACTTACTAGAAATATATATCCTGAGAAAAATGTTGACATGTTCAGTACTTTTTACCCCTGATATATACATATATATATATATATATATATATATATATATATATATATATATATATATTTATATGGGAAAATATGTATTGGAGTTTTCAAGGTTGAATCTGGGTGGAAGGTTTCAGGAGTCCGACAGGAATCCAGGCTTTGTGCATACAGAGCGATTTTATGTGACTGCTTTGGCTGTGGAAAGTAAAAACATCTTCTTTTACATTATCTTTAATCATGTTAAACCCTAAAATGCACTTCCCATTTTCTGTTCATATCAATTTACTTTCAGCCTGATACACTCATATTATGAAACATTAGCTGTGTTTTGGTTGATGTACTTCTTTGGATGCTTTCAATTTATATCAATGTCACGATGTCAGCATGTACTCAGTGCATGTATATTATGGTTATTTAAAGCTGCAGTGAACTGCAGTGAATTGTGTGTTGACGTAAATGTAATTCCTGGGCCCATGTCTCCTCCTACCACTGACCTTGTAGCTTTGATGCAGTCTTCTTGGGAATTTCAGTTCAAAGACGTTACTATAAACCCTGATTTGGATGTTGATGGTTCTGCTGAGTTTTTGTTCATAAATGAAGACTAAAGCTTATGTTACATACACACTCAAACACAGAGGTACGAGACAGGAACATTTCTGTACCTGTACGTACATTTTTTTACAAATGTTCTCTCAAAAGTACAATATTGGTCTTTATGAGGCCAGAAGTACCTATATACTATGAAAAAGGCTCCAAAGTAATATAAAGTACACATTTGTACCATTCCAACCCTAAGGGTACCTGCAGCATTGAAAAATGTGTGTAGTTTGTACAATAACTATAAATAGCAGTACTTCTAAACAGTAGTATAATTATAGTTATTATATTATGATTTTCATAATAATCATAGTAATAATTATATGTATAATTATATATGTGTTTGGCCTAATATTTCTATAATAATTATTCATTTATTATTATCATCTTTGATTGTTGTCATAATCTCTATTTTATTGACTTTTATTCATCATCTTTAATTGGTTTAATTGTACTTTATTAACTCATACAGTTTGATAAGGTACAAAAATGGACCATGAAGGTACAGAAATGTCTTTCAGAAAGGAACCCCCCCCAGCAACAAGCTTTGGACCCTTTTAGGTACAAATTGGTACCTGTATTTTTGAGTGTGTATGTTTGAATTATCCATGCTTACACTGACGTATTTCAGGCTTATCTCAGTTCTCTGCAACACTGATCCACACAAATTAGACATGCAGGGCTTCTAAAGCTAAAAGTACACTTCTAATAAAAACAACCGTCAGAACCTCATGCTGTTCTATATGACAATCCAGTTCCAGCTCTGTCCATAGTTTAGGATGATTGGACATCACTGCTGATGGTTGATTGATTTTAACATTATCCAAACAGAATACCTCAGGACAACATGAAGAGGCTCCATGAGGACTTCTACGCTCTACCCGACATCATGAGAAAGTCATTGTGAGTGTGGATAACCCTGGTCACTGGGATTAAACAACTGTCTTAAATCCTGGTGTCATAGATCCAACCAGGTGGAAACATTTCTCAGAGATTTAGCTCCATGCTGATGTGATCGCATCACACAGTTGCTGCATATCCATGATGAGAATCTCCCGTACCACCTCATCACAATGAGAATCTCCGGTTCCAATTCATCGTGATGAGAATCTCTTGTACCACCTCATCACAATGAGAATCTCCGGTTCCAATTCATCGTGATGAGAATCTCTTGTACCACCTGGTATCTCCTGTACCACCTCATCATGATGAGAATTTCCCTTTCCACCTCATCATGATGAGAATTTCCCTTTCCACCTCATCGTGATGAGAATTTCCCTTTCCACCTCATCGTGATGAGAATCTCCCGTACCACCCCATCGTGATGAGAAACTCCCGTTCCACGTTATCGTGATGAGAATCTCCCGTTCCACCTCATCGTGATGAGAAACTCCCATTCCACCTCATCGTGATGAGAATCTCCCGTTCCACGTTATCGTGATGAGAATCTCCCGTACCACCTCATCGTGATGAGAAACTCCCATTCCACCTCATCGTGATGAGAACCTCCCATTCCACGTTATCGTGATGAGAATCTCCCGTTCCACGTTATCGTGATGAGAAACTCCCGTACCACCTCATCGTGATGAGAAACTCCCGTTCCACGTTATCGTGATGAGAATCTCCTGTTCCACCTCATCGTGATGAGAATCTCCCGTTCCACGTTATCGTGATGAGAAACCCCCGTACCACCTCATCGTGATGAGAATCTCCCATTCCACGTTATCGTGATGAGAATCTCCCGTTCCACCTCATCGTGATGAGAATCTCCTGTACCACCTCATCGTGATGAGAACCTCCCATTCCACGTTATCGTGATGAGAATCTCCTGTTCCACGTTATCGTGATGAGAAACTCCCGTACCACCTCATCGTGATGAGAAACTCCCGTTCCACGTTATCGTGATGAGAATCTCCTGTTCCACCTCATCGTGATGAGAATCTCCCGTTCCACGTTATCGTGATGAGAAACCCCCGTACCACCTCATCG
Source organism: Atherinomorus stipes (assembly GCA_023101725.1). Classification (NCBI taxonomy): domain Eukaryota; kingdom Metazoa; phylum Chordata; class Actinopteri; order Atheriniformes; family Atherinidae; genus Atherinomorus; species Atherinomorus stipes. The sequence goes on from JALJCO010005154.1 coordinate 51,501, forward strand.
TGATGAGAATCTCCCGTTCCACGTTATCGTGATGAGAATCTCCTGTTTCACCTCATCGTGATGAGAATCTCTCGTTCCACCTCATCGTGATGAGAATCTCCCGTTCCACAACATCGTGATGAGAATCTCCTGTTCCACCTCATAGTGAAGAGAATCTCCCCCTTCCATCTCATCGTGATGAGAATCTTCCGTTCCACCTCATCGTGATGAGAATCTCCCGTTCCACCTCATCGTGATGACAATCTCCCGTTCCACCTCATCGTGATGAGAATCTCTCGTTCCACCTCATCGTGATGAGAATCTCCCGTTCCACAACATCGTGATGAGAATCTCCTGTTCCACCTCATAGTGAAGAGAATCTCCCCTTCCATCTCATCGTGATGAGAATCTTCCGTTCCACCTCATCGTGATGAGAATCTCCCGTTCCACCTCATCACGATGAGAATCTCCTGTACCACCTCATCGTGATGAGAATCTCTCGTTCCACCTCATCTTGATGAGAATCTCCTGTACCACCTCATCGTGATGAGAAACTCCCGTTCCACCTCATCGTGATGAGAATCTCCTGTTCCACCTCATCGTGATGAGAAACTCCCGTTCCACCTCATCGTGATGAGAATCTCCTGTTCCACCTCATCATGATGAGAATCTCCCGTTCCACCTCATCGTGATGAGAATCTCCCGTTCCACCTCATCGTGATGAGAATCTGCTGTTCCACCTCATCGTGATGAGAATCTCCCGTTCCACCTCATCTTGATGAGAATCTCCCGTACCACCTCATTGTGATGAGAATCTCCTGTTCCACCTCAACGTGATGAGAATCTCCCGTTCCACCTCAACGTGATGAGAATCTCCCGTTCCACCTCATTGTGATGAGAAACTCCCGTTCCACCACATTGTGATGAGAATCTCCTGTTCCACCTCATCGTGATGAGAATCTCCCGTTCCACCTCATTGTGATGAGAATCTCCTGTTCCACCTCATCGTGATGAGAATCTCCCGTTCCACCTCATTGTGATGAGAATCTCCTGTTCCACCTCATCGTGATGAGAATCTCCCGTTCCACCTCATCGTGATGAGAATCTCCTGTTCCACCACATCACGATGAAAATCTCCCGTTCCACCTCATTGTGATGAGAATCTCCCGTTCCACCTCATCGTGATGAGAATCTGCTGTTCCACCTCATCGTGATGAGAATCTGCTGTTCCACCTCATCGTGATGAGAATCTCTCATTCCACCTCATCGTGATGAGAATCTCCCGTACCACCTCAAAGGGGAACGCAGGTCATTACGGATCGACAGGGCGAATGCAGATCCTGACGCGAAGCGGAGGTACTTCCCCATAATGACTGGCATTCCATACATTATCCCTTAACTTTATACATAGGGGAGAGCGGGGTAATGTGGTACAGTTTTTACATTTGCTCCCCTCTCGCCAAGACAAAATGATATATCGATCAAATTTTCACATTTCCCATTAATTCAGGATGTTTTCTAGTTATGGAAATAATCAGAATGTTTTTAGGACAAAGGGAAATGAAAATATGATTGCTTTAAAAAAAAGTGGTCTTGTGTCTCACTTTAGCCCAGCCTCGGGGTAAAGTGAGACACACATGAAAAATCAGTGGGGTAAAGTGAACCAGTTTGTGGGTAAGCTGGTCCTCTTACATTTCCACTTTAAAACTACCATAACAACCTATTTTTAACTATTATAGCTGGACCGACAACCGCACGTTCCAAAACTACTGTCAGAAAGGTAACAGAATCATGGGGATTTTGGTCAAATAGGCAAATTTTTCAAACACTTGAAATTTATCCAAAGTAGGGCTGCCATGATAAATCGACTAATCAACTAATTATCGACAATCAAAATAGTTGGTGACTAATTTTATAATCGACAGATCATTTAATGATTATAAGCTTTGTTTTTCCTCTAAAAATTGCCACTGTACCTTCTGCTGCCTCGTTTTTCAGTCTATCAGCTTCTAGAATTGTATATTGACATAAATGAACATAAACACGACCAGAAAAGCTTGAACCTATTTTTCCATTAGATTTAATGAGAGAGTTTCCAAACTTTTGACTGGTTCTGTAAATATGCTACAATTTCTGTACCATCGGATTAGTCAACGAATCGTCAAAATAATCGGTGACTATTCACATTCAGTGTGTGGGACCAGGACAAAGGACAATCAGAACCAGCTAGTACGCAGCCTCTGGGTCAGAGCATGGAACCATCAGAACCTGTTAGAAGAGCCTGGGACTCTAAAATAAAACATATGTAACGTAATATTACACAAAAACATGTTTAAGACTAAACTAAACTTGTGCTTCAAGACAGTGTCTCACTTTACCCCAGAGACACTTTTTTTTAGAAAAAACAACATATCTGCAATTCCAGCTAATCTTTAACCAGCATCAAGTACATGGTTTTACATGTTAGAAGTTCATCAACATGCTTGATAGAAGTTTTTCTACCTGAATCAATTTGCTTTGACACAACAGCTGATAAAGTTCACGGCAAGAAAATTTACTTTTACATGCAAAAAACACATTTTTGTGAAAAAAAAAAAAAACATACTTAACATAGCACGAGCACAACTTCTCCTTCCTGGTAAGTGGGTAATGGGAGGAGCTTGAAAACATACTGGTCGCCTGACCACAAATGTGTTTATTTGCCGAGAAATAGCGGGTGTCTCACATTACCCTGCTCTCCCCTATATAAACAGCCATTTTAATCATCTGCAGCCATTTTAATTTCAGTGCAGCATTCATCACTTCAAAATCAATAATGTTCATCCCCCCATCTGTTACTTTTCTTTTATCAAGGATGGAGCTTTTTATTTTTGTAAATGCAGCAGATTCAACAGGGAACCTAGAAGTATTCCTTCCTGCACATGTGCAGATGAGCTGACGTTACGGATTGTGCGTCCTGAACAGATCGTGCAGCGGCAGGAGACACGGCAGCCAGCTAGCAGCTAGCATCATAGCAGCTAGCAGCTGTGACTCTGACCTAAACAAACATAACAGCCTCCATGTGCTGCGTCGGCATTGCGTGATGTCAGTTAAAGTGGCAGCATAGAAATACACTGAATAGATCTGCACCTACGGATCGGGCCGTGGATCGGCTCAGTTTTACAGATCTAGGATTTTTTTGCTATATGGGAGCCGATCCCGATCTGAAGATGGGATGGTGCGTTCCTAGTTTACGGTGTATCCTCGCAGCTGGAGAAGGAAAGCTTCCACTCATCACCGGGAAATGTTGCTGTCGTGCAGCGGTTGCTGCATCCTGCTGCCTTCCACACAAATAAGAAACGTTTGAAACAGTGCTTTCTGGTCGCTTGTGTTGTTTTTGACTAAAGCCTTCCTGTTTGTTCTCTGCAAAGCTTTGTGGGTTTTGTTCACCAGCAACTATTCGGAGCAATTTATCCAGATGGTGCGGTGCTTACACACTCAGCTTAGAACAAAGCTGTTTGAACTCCACTAAGACTGCCTCTCTCTGACCGTCTGTCCTCTTTCAAGAAAACGATGTGCAGGAGAAGGAGAAAGACGGTTTGATGTGTTTGTTACAGAGACATACAGAGCTGATACAGAGAGAAATAAAAACACAGACAGCCTGGTTTCCAGTGTGAGGACTCCATCACTCCGACCTGACTGTAAGCAGGAATGCCAGCGGCATGTCTGGAAGTCTGGAGAGCTTTAATCAACCCCACTTATGTGCTTCTACACACACATATGATCATGTATAAAGATTCAACACAAACACACAGCGACATGCACTGTAAAAAGAGAATCTGGGCTGTAGTTGATATGAAGGACTATTTTACGATGATCTAACTTAATTATTTTGGTTTGGTGATGAAATCTACTGTTTTTGAGTTAAATCAAATTAAAAATCACTCTCTAGTCTGAAATAAGTTTTTCTTTCACTCAAAGTAAATTTTTTAAGTTGTTTCAACTTTAGAACAAAGGGGGCGGAGCTATTTTCAGTACCCAACATATCCAGACCACAAAGGCTCATGGGAAATACAAATTCAGCAGGAATTTAACCTTTTATGATTGTTATCCTATAAATCTGAGTTATGAGCATTACTGCCTTTGTTTTGTTCACATTCAGAGAAAGTTGTTGAGAAATTCTGATCTATTTGGACGTTAAAGTTGCACCATGAGTGAAGGACAGTAAAAGGAGATAAAGACCCAACCATATGCAATTATTACATTTTGTGTGACACAGAACCAACGTGACGTGTTTACTGTCTGTTGCTGTTCAGTCACAGACTTGTACTTTTAGTACCACTTTGGCTTCTTACTAAATATAATGTATTGAGAAGTTATAATCAAAATTTTGTTTTGTCCTAAATAATATAAATCTGTGGACATAGACACGTCACCAGGTGCAAGGCTACTGCCGTAGTCATGTCAAATCAAAGAAAAAGCCTGCACACTTAAATGCAGCTGCATTTATTCCAACGTTTCGATCGCATCGGATCTGGAAAAATGCAACAAAATTACAGTAATTCAATTAGTTTATTCTAAAATAAAAACTGAAGTTGTAACAAAGTAAAAAAAATGCTAACTCTTTGTTTTAAATGATATTTTCACTTTGTATCAAAGCAATTTCTTTGTTTTAATGTGAAAAATAGATTTCCTGTAAATCAAAATTAACGGTTTCTACCAAATCATAAATTTAGTTTGAAAAAAACAAAAATAGATGTGACAAGTTGTCGCATGCACATATTCATGCACATGTTCATTCACACGTGTGCCTATATGTGTCTGAATTTGACATTGTCTCAGCCAGAGGAGCTGATTTCTGGCATGCAGGCGTTTTGTGGCAGCGATGAACTGATCCTCCTCATCCTCCTTACTCCTGAAAGTTTCCCAGCCTGACGTTTACAGGATGCAGCAGGATGAGCATCCGCTAAAGGAACCACTCAGTCCTCCGTCTGCATTCTGGGCCACTCTCCGCCAGTCGGTGGCGGGAAAGCATTCATCCCAGCCTGCCCACCACCAAGGACACGAATGAAGCAGCTGCAGCGTCCACGTGATGTCTGACGGTGACCAGAGAGGATCTGGAAGTTTGGTATTACAAACGCCGACCACAGAACACAAGTTTATTAAAAGGTGCTATAACCTGATTTTGCACATTTTCTAACCGTGTAGTTTGAACTGTAAGCCCCGCTCCTACCTGTAAGCCCCGCTCCTACCTGTAAGCCCCGCCCCTACCTGTTTCTCCCAGTGAGAAACGCTCCTGCTCTCGTTTTTCTCTCCTCCCACTCAACATGCAGAGAAAACTTGCATCTTCCAGTGAAATTCCTGTTCTGGTTGCAGTAAACGGCTGCACATCAGCTAAATGACATTTTCTACCATAACCGGTAGTTTACCGTAACTACAGTTATGTACACAGATGCACAGTTATGACGAGTTATGATGTCATAGGCGACGTTACAACATGACAGCCTGATAAAGTTTCTAACCGGCCACTTCAGAAGCAGTAATGTAAAGCTTCATGTGTTACTGTGTAAATATCACTGTTATATACGGTGTAAATATCATTATTATATACAGTATAAATATCACTGTTTTATACGGTGTAAATATCATTATTATATACAGTGTAAATATCACTGTTATATACGGTGTAAATATCATTATTATATACAGTGTAAATATCACTGTTTTATACGGTGTAAATATCATTATTATATACAGTGTAAATATCACTGTTATATACGGTGTAAATATCACTTTTATATACGGTGTAAATATCACTGTTATATACGGTGTAAATATCACTATTATATATGGTGTAAATATCACTATTGTATACGGTGTAAATATCACTGTTATATACGGTGTAAATATCACTATTATATACGGTGTAAACATCACTATTATATACGGTGTAAATATCACTGTTATATACGGTGTAAATATCACTTTTATATACGGTGTAAATATCACTGTTATATACGGTGTAAATATCACTTTTATATACGGTGTAAATATCACTGTTATATACGGTGTAAATATCACTGTTATATATGGTGTAAATATCACTATTGTATACGGTGTAAATATCACTGTTATATACGGTGTAAATATCACTATTATATACGGTGTAAATATCACTATTATATACGGTGTAAATATCACTATTATATACTGTGTCAATATCACTATTATATACGGTGTAAATGTCACTGTTATATACGGTGTAAATATCACTGTTATATACGGTGTAAATATCACCATTATATACGGTGTAAATATCACTGTTATATACGGTGTAAATATCACTATTATATACGGTGTACATATCACTATTATATACGGTGTAAATATCACTGTTATATACGGTGTAAATATCACCGTTATATATGGTGTAAATATCACTATTATATACTGTGTAAATATCACTATTATATACTGTGTCAATATCACTATTATATACGGTGTAAATGTCACTATTATATACGGTGTAAATATCACTATTATACGGTGTAAATATCACTATCATATACGGTGTAAATATCACTATCATATACGGTGTAAATATCACTATTATATACGGTGTAAATATCACTATTATACGGTGTAAATATCACTATCATATACGGTGTAAATATCACTATCATATACGGTGTAAATATCACTATTATATCGGTAGACCAGCAGAGGAAGGACGAGGACGTAAATGTTACTGAGAAGAAAGTTATTGAAAAAAATCCGTGTCCAGGTGGACTTCCAGTCCACATTCAGTCCGAGGCGTCCAGCTGTTCTCTACCTTCATACAATCCACCGAGAACACGAACTTTATTCCTTCTTTGGTCTCTCCTGCGTTTCATCTCTCTCCTCCTCAGTTTTGATGCTTACAGGCTGTTTTGCTGCCGTATCACCACTTTCCCTTCGGCAGACGCCATGCGGTTCTGTTTACAAGTGCTGCCGTCCACGTCAGAGAGGAGGGCGCGCCTCGTTAGAAAACGCTGTGATTGGCTGATAGGAAACCGAAACTTATGTAGAACGAACCGCATTGGCATGAAGAGAGCGTCACGCCATCCTTAGAAACCTGAACTAAAAAGGCCTGGATTCATGCAGATACGCAATCAATGAGGGATTTATTTTTTATGAAATGACCTCTTTTAACACATTTATACCGTGTAGAAAGCATTTCTCTGAAAGAGATTAGAATAAAATCAGGTACAGGGCCTTTAACTGCAGCGCCTTCATCTCAACGTCAGGCCACATCTGCTGAGGCCGCCGTTTCACATTTAACACCTAGCTTGCTGCAGACTGCGAGCTAGGCGCTCACTTTTCCTACGAATGTGATCAGAGATCAGAAATTTTGATTGATATTTTCACTACACAAATTTTATATATAAACATACAAAATATACAGTAAGTACTGTATACCTGTATATTACTTACTCATATTATTCTTAATGTGTGTATACATTTTTTCCTATTAAGTTTTATATGTATTATTAAAACAATTTTTATGAAACTGATCCACTGAAAACATTTTAACTTAATTTATATGAAATATATTTGATATTTTATTAGATTTCTATTCTTCTATATATGCCACTTTTTACTTTCTTTAATTTAATCATAATTTTTTGTATACATATTTTATTTATTTAACATATCTGGACATATATTAAAACTTCCATATAACATGGAACCATCTACATCCAAACATTTAATCTCAGTGAAGAGAAAAATCCCGGATTCCTCATCATGATCACGGGAACTTTTTCAGAAAGATGATATTCTAAATGTACATACATGTACATTTAGAATATCATGTGTGTAGAAATCCTGACTCCCTTCATCACTAAAGTCACATCTAAAAGTCAGAAAGATAGATACGTTAGAGCAAGTTATTCCCGTTTCTCCTACGTACCCCTGTTAGAGAAACACGGCTTTTTACAGGAATGTCATTATGGAACCGAAACATATGCGGATATAATTTCTCACAGCCCTAATTCATGCTGTTTTCATCTTTATTTATTTCATTTATTCATATTTATTCCATCTTTATTTACAGGATTCCTACCAGTATGAAAGTATATACAGACCATAATAAAGAGAAGCAGCTGTAGGTGCAGCGTCGGACTAAAGTCGTCGTGTTTCTGCTCTCAGAGTGAAACAGCAGAACCGAAGCTTAAGTTAGGCGAGTTAATCCGTGAGCTGCAGGCCTCAGCTGCCATCGTCAGCCCGCCAGGCTGAAAATAATTACATTTTAAATGGCTATGCAAACAACAGCCTCCACATTAGCCAGTTAATTCAGGCCAATCACTTTTAGCAAAGAAGAAAAGGAGCAGGAGGATATACTGCCTTCATTCTGTCGCCCTCAGACTGATAAATGCACGCTAATCTGCCGTGCCTCAGGTCACCATTTATAACATTTGATTATTTATTTATTTCTCTAAATCTGCATAATCATTTTGGCTATAGGTCATACGCGGACAAGATTGGAAGCTGGGAAACAGTTTGCATTATTCATGATTTGCTGTGTACAGTGGGTGCCAGGGGTATACAAGATTTATAGAGAGATTTACTAGGTTCATGCTTTTCTTTATCATACTAAAGCTTTTGGCCTGGGAGTGTGCAGGACTCCTCCACGTACAGCAACCCGGAATAAGAACGTGACCGATGACGTCAGAGTGCAGCGTCGGTACCAACACGTGATGATAACTTTGATAAGACTAATAAACCTGTTTGTGTGACTGAGTTAAGGGAAGAGGCTGTGTTACGACTTTACTTGGCTGTAATAGACCCTCTTCATGATTTCTGCATACGTCACTCGTGCATGCTCGCAACTGCCACTGAGGCTCAGAAAGCTTTGGAGGCCCATTGCAGTAGAACAGAGACTGGTCTGTACGGGGTTAATCACAACGATCCCGGACTCTTTTTGTATTTCTGACTGCTTTAATGGACGAGGGGAGAACCGGGGAAAAAGTTTTTACTGGTTTCCACGAAGAAACACCAGCGATCGGCCTGGATTTGTACGACCGTTAAAACTGGACACATTCATTGCAACTCCGCTCTGCAGCCTCCTGCTGGCGTCTCACAAACGTGGAAGATACCGGTAACTTTTTATGGAAAGAAGGACAACGAGAGACAACAGCTCCGGTAAGAGGTAACACAGGGTCAGTCTTCAGGAAATTAAGAAGGTAAGCACCGGTGTTCTGTCAGTTTAACATACAATGTCAGATTGGCATGTCGCTCGTGTTTAACTGTGGTAGGCAAGCTAGCGGTCCCGTCCGGGTCGCTAGCGGTACCGTCCGGGTCGCTAGCGGTACCGTCCGGGTCGCTAGCAGTCCCGTCCGGGTCGGATAGGGTCACATGGACACTTTTGTCACGATTAAAACGTTCTCAAATCCAGAAAAGGGATTACATCCATATTTTTAGCGCCATGTGACCGCACCAAAAGTCTGGAACAGTTGTCAGACGGAACGGTCGGAAGACGCCGTCTGCACGATTGTAGAGTCCGGAACATTTGACTCCACGGGGGGCCGGGGGGGAGAGAGGGGATAAGGGTGGTGTTGGATCTCTGGCAGCGGTTGTTCGTCTCTCGCCGGAGCTCCCTTCGTGCCGGCTCTCTCTCGGTCAGCATGCTCTCCTGCACTGACGAGCAGCCCTTCTTTATTTAAAGGTATAGTCCGAAGTTCCCCCAGTAAAAAATAAACGTTAGACTTGAGCAAGTGAAATCCGTCTCAAACCCGCCTTTGGGCCTCTACTCGTGTGCCGTGGTGCGCTTGAACGCATCTCTCTCTCCTCCTGCCTGTAATTGGCTCTTTTGCATTGTTCTGGTCGGGACGTTTCTGGGTGGAGATTTCTGTTTATATCGGCAGCCAATGACAGAGCTAAGAGCATGACGCTGTGTGGGAATAAGCTCATGATTGGAGCAGATGCCAGTCACTCCAACCCTCGAAGGAAAAAAAAGAAAGAAAGGAAACACCGTGGATGCACCAAAGAAAAGGTAAGAGCTTCAGATAATGCAGTTTGGAAAACCAGGTTAATCATAGTTTGGCTTGTAGCCGCTTCTGAGCTCTGAAGGAGAAGCTTGAAGTTGAATAGGCTGAAGAACGAGGCGGCCGTTAGCCTGAGAGGGAGGAGCGCTAAGTTTGAATGCTGTTGTTTGCAAACAGAAACACTGGAGGGACTTCAGACTCTACCTTTAAACATTTAACAAAGAACATTTACAGTCATCAACTACGACGCACGTACGTGCAGAGATTGTCTATTAGTGACAGACGTCTCACTCTAACAGGTGGTGATGCCACCAGCTGGACTGCAGTTTAGCCGTCTCTTTCTACTTGCGTGACGGCGTAATGACGACGGTTTCGTCCTCAAAATGTTTCAGAAAACAACGTGAGACTGTGCAGACCTGTCGGACCCCTGCTGCAAGAATCCACATCGTTCAAGTCAAGTTCGTTTGAGGAAACTCATGAGACCGTGCCCTTCAGCACTGGAAAAGAAAAGGAGGAAGAAAAGAAAAGAAAAACGTTTAAACGCCCACCAGACTGCTAACGGGGAGCTTTCAGCCGGCGATGGCGAACATTTCCCTCTCTTTCTTTTTAAAAAACGGACTTGAGGCAAGATTAAGAAATGAGACTCGCGACTGGCGCTGCAGGTAACTGCAGCACGAGCCAAGCCGTCACAGGAGCACAAACTGAAGCTATTACGCTGTTTATTACGCTGATAAAGTCTTTTTCTTCGTAGTTCCACTTTTTAGTGTCTTTCCGTTGATCTGGATCGTTTGCTGACGGCAGAATAACTATCCCATAACTATCCCTCACAGTGTCTGAATGCACAGCAACGTCTCCTTCCTGGATCAGAACTGTTGGAGACGCAGATGCAGCATCAATGACATCACACCTGCAGGACAGCGCGGGAAATCCACCACCGAATCTCAGCGTTATGCAGCACAGCCTGTTCAAAGCAACGGAGAGAGACGTGGTGGGAACGTTGTGTTTGGTTTAGCGCTTCATCACCCGTTAGCATTAAAAACTGGACATGTTCATTCTTTCACCGTTCCTGCCTCTGGTCCCTTTAAGGGTTGCGTTTGTTGCAGAAATGGGTCAGTTGCGTGTTCAAACACACTGAAGCTGTGCTGACCTGAAATCCCCGCGAATGACTCGGTTCTGCCTCCTTCTCATGCCGTTGTCTCTCGTCGCTCCACAGAAACATTATCTTCCACGTTTGTGAGACGCCAGCAGGAGGCTGCAGAGCGGAGTTGCAGTGAATGTGTCCAGTTTTAACGGTCATGTACAAATCCAGGCCGATCGCTGGTGTTTCTTCGTGGAAGCCAGTAAAAACTTTTTCCCCGGTTCTCCCCTCGTCCATTAAAGCAGTCAGAAAAACAAAGAGTCCAGCATTGTTGTGATTAACCCCGTAAAGACCAGTCTCTGTTCTACTGCAATGGGCCTCCAAAGCTTTCTGACCTTCAGTGGCAGTTGCGAGCATGCACGAGTGACGTATGCAGAAATTATGAAGAGGGTCTATTACATCTTTTCAACATGAAGTGACTCAGATGAAGCAAAATTAAAAAGCAGATATAGAAGAGCATTTGATCATCTATGCTCTTCATATTACTTGTCCTGACTCATCCTCATAATGCTTGAAATCAGAGGACAAGAGTGTGCAGCTGCTGTGCCTGCTGGTGTGTGCGTGTGCGTGTGTGTGTGCGTGCGTGTGTGTGTGTGCATGTGGGTGCGCATGTGTGTGTGTGTGTGTGTGTGTGCGCATGGGTGGATGCCCTGATAGTAGAGACTTAGATCAGAGATAAATGACTTCATTAAAGTGTAAGTCTCAGAAAGCTGGAATGAGCCACGTCTCCTCCCTCTGTGCCACTGCAGATTATGAACTCCATAAATCAATACATTTCTATAAAAGGATAACATTCCCCCTCCCGCTACTTCCAGCCTCCAACGGGGGCTGACACAGCTAAGGACTTTCACATTCTGTCATGATCTCTGCCGTAAGGACGCTGGGGATGCAGGGATGTCAGGTTTGGCCTCTTCTGGTTGCAGAGGTGAAGAATGTGCGGTTACGATTTCAATGTCTGATAAACTTCAGTTATTAATTCAAACTGAGGCCGCATTCCATTTCTGACAAAGAGATGAGAAAGTCTGCCAGAAATGTGAGTTTAATGGGGATGCAGTTTATCCATCCATCCATCCATCCATCCATGCATCCATCCATTCATGCATCCATCCATCCACCTGTGCATCCATCCATGCATCCATCCATCCATCCATCCTTTCATCCATCCATCCATCCATGCATCCATCCATTCATGCATCCATCCATCCACCTGTGCATCCATCCATGCATCCATCCATCCATCCATCCTTTCATCCATCCATCCATCCATGCATCCATCCATCCACCTGTGCATCCATCCATCCATGCATCCATCCATCCACCTGTGCATCCATCCATCCATCCATCCATTCATCCATCCATCCACCTGTTCATCCATCCATCCATCCACCTGTTCATCCATCCATCCATCCACCTGCTCATCCATCCATCCATCCATCCATCCACCTGTTCATCCGTCCGTCTGTCCGTCCATCCATCCATCCACCTGTTCATCCATCCACCCACCTGTTCATCCATCCATCCATCATCCATCCATCCATCCATCCATCCACCTGTTCATCCATCCATCCACCCACCTGTTCATCCATCCATCCATCCACCCACCTGTTCATCCATCCATCCATCCACCTGTTCATCCATCCATGCATGCATCCATCCATCCATCCACCCACCTGTCCATCCATCCATCCATCCATCCATCCATCCATCCATCCATCCATCCATCCATCCATCCATCCATCCATCCACCCACCTGTCCATCCATCCATCCATCCATCCATCCATTCACCTGTCCGTCCGTCCGTCCGTCCGTCCGTCCGTCCATCCATCCATCCATCCATCCACCCACCTGTCCATCCATCCATCCATCCATCCATTCACCTGTCCGTCCGTCCGTCCGTCCGTCCGTCCATCCATCCATCCATCCATCCATCCATGGCGGCTGTAGCTCAGGTTGGAAGAGCCGTTGTCCTTCAGGGTTGTGGAATTGATTGCAGGCTTCCCCAGACTACGTGCTGAAGTGACCTTGGGGGAGACACTGAACCCCCGTTACCTCCTGATGTGCGTATTGGTGTATAAATGTGTGTGTGATGTGTGTGTGACGTGCAGTGTAACGCGGTTTGAGTGGTCCAAACAACTAGAAAAGTGCTATATAAGCACATTCCATTTACATTCTGGGTCTGCTCTGTCAGGACACATCCCAACCAGGCGGCTCAGTCCCCTCACAAGGTTTCCTCCACACCGAGAGGAGCCGATATCTGCTGTTCTGATCGTTCGGACACAGCTCGTGACCAAAGGAACCATCATCCCATAATTTGAGAGCTTCACCATTCGGCTCAGCTCCTTTCTGACCAAGACCGACTGATGAAGATTCTGCAGCACTGATCCGCACGTCAATCTTCCCTCAGCTGGACAAGATACTTTATCTCCTCTGACCCCCAGGAAAATTGGGTAAACACTACGTTTCCTCGCTAACCAGTTACCCAACCGATCAGCTCAGACTTGTAGGTTCACTCCAGAGTGTGTGCACATACTGTGTCAAACTACTGACATACCAGAGGAGTGTCATTAATGAGTGGAATGATGATCATGGCGAGTTCATTCTGGACTCCTTTAACTTGCCATCAATGTTTCTGACACAAGTGCACGGGTATGTGCTCATAAACTCACGATTGAACTGCTGCATGTGGTTGTGTGGTCAAAATGTGAATCTAAGCTAACGTTTGACTGATGGAAACCATAGATATAAACACTAGATGCTGCCTTCGGACCCGCAGCGTTCTTCGGCTCGGCTGCCATCTTGGGTAGGGGTTTTTAACAAGCAGTTAGGTCCATATCTATGGTTAGGTCCCGTTTTGTGTCCCGTTTTGTGTCAGACTGTTCAGCCGACACCAAACTGAGACTTTTCCTCAATTGACCTATGGCTTAACCACACCCCCAAACGCGATGAGCCACACAGCTGTCCCATACACTCGGACATTCTCTGCTTGAACGTCCATTGAAATGCATTGAAGTGTTTTTTTCAGTTTAAAATGGTCAAACGGTGTGCATGGGGAACATGCAACTCTGACACTAGGTATCCTGAGAGGCTGGGTGATGGGGTGTATTTTTTGCCTTTTACCAAGTCACATCAAGCCAAAGTTATGCAGCAGACCACAACATCAACTGAACGTGGATAAAATGAACAAGGATGTCTACATCTGTTCTAAGGTAAGAAAACATCGTATTTGAGGAAACATGTTGTCACTTTGCTTGAAAGAAATATGAAGTTTCCTTCCCTAACGGTAGTTTAAGTTGGCTAACGCTAGCTAAACATGCTAGTTTTGGTACGTGGTAACAGTATATATGACGCTGTCATGCAGTAAAGGTGTCGTGTAGTAACGTGGATAACGACGCGCCTCTGGCTTCCAAGCTGCAGCCAGACTGCTCCGCTTCCGTGGCTGTTAGATCAGTTTTTGTCAGATGATCACTTTTTGGCACAGCAACGGCAGCCATGTAGCAGTTTGTGCAAGAAACTGAGGGAGCGACACGAGTCACATCCAGAGATTCACAGGCTGATTTCTACTCCCAGTTTAAGACTTCTGAACAATTTCTATTTGTTTGTTTTGTTTTCATGTTTTTTCATTTATCTTGTCATGGTCTCTCTGTCTGATCCTGCGTCTGCTGTCCGTGTTGACAGCTGTCATCTCCCGAGATGTCACATAGCGCCTGTCACCGAATGTTGTTTGTCTGAATGAGTGGAGGGGGCGTGGCTTAGCCATAGGTCAATTCTGTGCCGTGTATGGAAGTTCTCATGATAAAAACAGCAAAAATAAAGGGAACGCACGTTTTACAAGTAAGAAGTGGTTTCATATCATTCAACTGTTCTGAACACGTTGAATTTTATGTCTCTTAAGCTAACATTTATTAAACTAGCTTATGTTAACAGTAAGATGATGAAAGTGACATTTGGTAATTAGCCATTGTTTGCAGCTGGGTTTGGTCGGCCGTGCTGTTCTTATTAAATCAGTTTCATGGTTCTAACATTCGTGTTAATTATAAATGTAAAGTCCGTTCATGTCCTGGATTGGGGTTGTAACTACAGAAGCACGGAGAGCTGAGCGTTGTTCAGACGTGGTTGCTCTGTGTGCAGGTTTCCAGAGATAAAGGAAGGATGCCGGCATGGTGGCAGCACTCAGGAGGAGAGATTCTGCTGAAACACTGTTCAGGCGTCTGCAGCTCATTTCAGACACGAAGACTTGGACAGAACTGGACAGTCAACTCGTCTGAAAGGAGCGATACTGTCTAGTTTTATCCTCACCAAAATATTTCAGTGCCACGAAATGATTATAAACAAAACGGTTAGAAATTTTTCATTTTTAATTCATCCTCATATAAACATTTAAAACTTAGTTACCTAGTGTCACATCCTTGGTGTTAAAATGCAATATTCTGAGGAGACAATTTTAAACATCACATGAATGAGTTATTCTTAAAGGCAGCCTCTGACGTTTCCCCCTGAAAATAAACGTTACGCTTGTACAAGTGAAATCTGTCTCAAATCGCGTCTTTGGGCCTTTAGTGGCGTGCAGTGGTGCGTTTGAATGCATCTCCCTCTCCTCCTGCCTGTAATTGGCTCTTTAGCTTTGTTCTGGTCTGGTCGGGACGTTTCTGGGGGAGATTTCTGTTTATATCTCCAGCCAATGACAGAGCTAAGAGCATGATGCTGTGTGGGAATAAGCTTATGATTGGAGCAGACGCCAGTCACTCCAACTCTGGAAGGAAAAAAAGAAAGAAAGAAAAACGGCAGATTCTGCACCGAAGGAAAGGTGAGAGCTTTAGATGCACGCTGGAAAACCAGGTTAATATTAGTTTGGCTTTTACCTGCTTCTGAGCTCTGAAGGAGTCATTGAAACTGAATAGGCTGAAGAACGAGGCGGCCATTAGCCTGAGAGGGAGGGGCTCAGTTTGATACTGTTGTTTGCAAACAGAAACGGTGGGGGGGGGGGGACTCCGGACTCTACCTTTAAGTACCTGAATTATGTAGAATATTAATTATTTATTCAGACTTACCAGAAATGTGAAAAACAAAATTATTACACCAGGTAGCTAAAATCAGCTGGGATCTGGGCCTCTGGGTGGCTGCTGGGGGCCCGGGTCTCGGGCCGTGCGGGCTCCCTCCTTTTTGCAAAGACGAGGCTGCATCTGCATGACTGTATCACCACAGATGCACCGGTGAACTGTGGAAGTGTATCCTTTTTTTCTCTCCTCTCTCTCTTCATCACTCCTTTCTCTTTGTTCCATTTTCTATCATTGCTGAAACAAAACAAAAAATAAAATAAACAAATAAAATCAGCTCACATTTACCTGAAGCAATGCTGGATGATGGGCATGAAGAGAATGAATAAGTTCACATAGATTATTCTGTTGTTATATTCCATTGAACCTGTTTTCAATGTGTTCAAATTTGTAGTTTTACAGCAACAGAAAATGAACAAATAAAGGTTTTATGTGTTTGGTTTTGGTAGTACTTATTACATTTTTTTTCATTATGGCAATTTGTGAGTTTTGTTCTGTTTTATGATCTGAATTATAGTTTATTTCTTTATTCATTATATTTGTCATCCACTACCATATACATACATACACATAAAATAAATAAATAAAATATATATATATATATATATATATATATATATATATATATATATATATATATATATACACATACATATATATATATACATATGTGACAGATCCCACTTCTCTGAGGAAGGCAGCTCCACACTACTGTGGCCTCACAAATGACAGCTGACAACCAGGTGGATCACGAAGGGTTTATTTGTCCTGCAACACAGCAGGCGACACAACAACGGCGCAGGTTATCGTCAGTCTCCGGACAATATGAGTCACAGCAAGATCGTCTCTCCTCTGTGCTCAATTCAGCAAACAAAGATAATTAAATCTTAATAAAATAAAACATAAACAACAGGCAACATGGTGATCGTATAGTGTATTTTGTTCTAGAAGACTTGTATTAAACCCCCATATGGTATTATATTGTATCACACATTTAACATTCACAATAAAATGAATGCAAGAAAATAACTCTGGCATAAACTACTAATTCAAGGCAAATGAAAGGATTAGCCCTTTTACTGAACATATAAAATAAGGTCACAGACATAATATAAAGAACAGACGTCATAAAAATAATATAAAAATGTACATTACATTACCTGCAACACAGCAGGCGACACAACAATGGCGCAGGTTATCGTCAGTCTCCGGACAATATGAGTCTGGACACGTGAGATCAGAGTGACATTTAAGCTAGGTTAGCTTCATTAACAAAGTTCCCAAACAACGTTTTATGGGCTACAAATCACAATCAATGTTCAGGCAGGTTAGAGTAAAACACAACGAAACTATACACAGTAAGATGTTCACAAAAAGCACATGAAATATTCCAGAAACTCAATAATTGTTTCGGACGATGCGAGAGCATGTCTTACCACAGCAAGATCGTCTCTCCTCTGTGCATTTCCCACGCCCCTCACTACGTCAGTAGGTGGCAGTATTGCGCCTGCTTTGCCATAATTTAACATGGACTTTACTACTCCGTTACACATATATATGTATATACATATATATATATACATATATATGTATACATATATACTGTTTCTAACAACTGCAACAACATGGATGTGAGATTGTTGAGCTGAAGCTCCACCAACTCTAACGTCCTCCGTCGGAGAACTTCGGTTTGGACGAAGACGGAGCTGAATAACAGTCGGCATCATGAAATCAGTGTGTGGACGTTGCAGAACTGCGGTCGCAGTGTTTCCTCATCAGCATCTCAGCATTGGGAGGATGAACGGCAGTAAGTGTGACAGCCGCTGTGTTTATAACCTACAACTACAAATCATCTCTGCTGAATGATGCATTCATGAACTCTGTAACAGCAACCGTCCAGTTACAGCATTTCAGTGTTAATCAGAATAAATAATCATAAGCAGATACTCTGTTCAGTCACGTTTCCAAACTGATAAAAACAGAGAAAACAGAGGACAGAAAAACGTAAAGGATTATATAATCCTGATAAAACTCGTTTCATTCCATGAAGTCGTGCTAAATATTCTTAAAGTTCACATCTAAGGTGACGTGCTGTCATAATAAAACGTGATTTAAAGGCGGTATCAGCTGTGCGCGTTCCCGCGACGTGCGCGCTCTCATAAGCAAGTGAAGAGGAGGCGAGTGTTTCCATCTTCATCTCCTCAGTAGACTTTAAACTGATATCTGTGTCGGAGTTTCAGCTGGTTGACGTGTTTTCAGACGTGCGCTCTGTCCGAGGCGCCGTGCACGCTCATCCCGTGGACGTGCGCGTGTCTGTGGGCATCACAGACAAACTCAGAGCAGCTATGACATGCTGTCATGGAAACCTGATAACTAACATCAGTTATATTTAGTTTTTAGTCCAAGAGCTCAATATAAACCTGTTCTAGAGGAAATGAGATTTTAAAACCAGTTTGTGAGCTGGTGCTGGATAGAAACCAGATCAGGATCAATGAACCTGACTTGTAAGCGGTGCTGGATAGAAACCAGATCAGGATCAATGAACCTGACTTGTAAGCGGTGCTGGATAGAAACCAGATCAGGATCAATGAACCTGACTTGTAAGCGGTGCTGGATAGAAACCAGATCAGGATCAATGAACCTGACTTGTAAGTGGTGCTGGATAGAAACCAGATCAGGATCAATGAACCTGATTTGTAAGCGGTGCTGGATAGAAACCAGATCAGGATCAATGAACCTGACTTGTAAGCGGTGCTGGGTCTGGTAGGGCGGCGGCCTGCCTATATAATGGTGGGAAACACTGGTTCTGGTATGTAGTATGAACTCGGCTGTGATGTTAAAGTTTAGTGAACTTGATAAAACACAAGACAGTTAATATTTGTGGAATTTTTCTACATTACTGTACTGAGGAAAAACCGAACCGTGACCTGTGTACCGTTGCAGCCTTATATATATATATATATATATATATATATAATCATAAATATATATATAAAAGTATAAATGATCATAAAAATCAATAGTCTGGTACATCAGCGTGATCCACGCTTTGTATGAGACACATGGCAAGTCAGTCACTGTCCAATGTTGTAAATCCAGATATTCACGCTGCTTTCCGTGTTGGCAGACACGAGATCATTGGGACTGGTTGCCCAGGCAACGGCGGTGCTGCAAGATGGCGACACACAAAATGCTCATTGTATTAGTCTATACATGCTGGACCACTGTGAATGGAACAAGATCTCACGAGATTCTGCTGTTTCATAACAAAATCTCACAAGATCTTGTTTTTAAAAATATCGGTCCAAAAAAACCATACCGATATTTTCCGGTTTCACATTTTAATGCCGCATCCTCAGCAGTGTGTTATCAGTTGTACAAGTGCAGGACGATGTGACGTGCGACGTGGTGGCGAGCCAGCGGAGGTCACGGCGGCATTTCACCGCGAGCATCCATCACCTCACAAGCAGACGGTCCTGATGGGATGTGATCTCATATCCAGTATCAGTTACTGGTAAGCTGTGGTAATGTGACCCGAGGCTCCGGGACGAGCTGAGACGACGGTGCATCATCCTTACCGCTGTCTACTTTCTGTTTAAAAAGTAAGCAGAAATATTAAAGACCAAGCATTTAAACCACTTTGCTATGTTGGCTTGGTTTTTGTGGAGTCTAAACTGATTTAGTGAGAGAAATCAATGGCCAAGCTTAAAGAAATGGCACGAATCCCCTGAGATCTGAGTTCAGAATGTAATTTAGCCAAAGCAAATTCATTTAGTAACGCTGCACTTCATACCCTGAAACCCTGTAGGAGAGTGGAGGCCCCCGTTCCTTCAGGGCCCCGGCGTGCGGCGAGCACCTCACCCGTGGCTATCCGCTGATCGAACACAAACTTGTGTGTAATTGTATAGAGCTCCTCTCCCGACCTTCTCTGTCAGGACAGAAATAGGGGCCATCATTCATCCCTGCCATTACCAGCCTGCCTGCCGTGAATAATGCAATTTGTATCCTCTATGGAGTGCATCCAGAACAACAGACACTCCAATAAACAAACAGCAGATCGCAGTAGAAATCCACTTACAGGGCAGCCCGGCCAAAGCCACGGCCATTACAAGCCCACTCAGCCCCCATCATCCCAGCCCCCGCCTTATCTGCTTCAGAGGAGGCCTATGATAATGAGCCTGCCAGCTTCGTTCTGCTGAAGTGCTGGATCACACACACACACATGCACACGTACACGCACACATACACACATGCAGCTGCTGCAGGAGGGATTTGTGGTACCTGAAAGTGGAGGTAAAGGTCAACCGTTGACCTTTTGAGGGAACTAACAGCAGCTAGTCAGGACTGAAACGGATCAGTCAGGCTCAGGATGAAGAGAGTGTGTGTGTGTGCATGGGTGTGCATGTGTGTGTGTGTGTGTGTGCGGGGGGGGTTGATGGATAGGAACAGGGAGGATATTAAAGGCATGCAGCTTATAATTGGAGGAGATGAGGTGTTTTTAAGAGGCTGATGTGTGATTTAGTTTTTAATTAACTCAGATTTTCTTTTCTCTTATTGATTTTCTGTCTTTTCATCTAGTTTTTAAAAATCTATTTGTTTTTATTTAACGACAGTTTCTGCTCGATAGATGTGCCGTTGATTTAATATTAACACAACTTTTAAACCAAATCACAGGCACTCCGAGTTGGACTGCTCCAACTTAGAATAAAAAATGTTCCCGTCTCGTGCCTCTACTTTTGAGTGTGTATATACAGTAGCTAGATACTGTATATTATGTACAGTATATATATATATATATATATGTATGTATGTATGTGTGTGTGTGTGTAGAAACTAAGCAAATAAACTAATAATAAATTAAAATTAACAAAATTATTATTTTGTGAAATATAACATTGCTTTTGAATTTTGATTGGAAATTATAATTGAGAAAAAATAAATAAATAAAAGTGTACCAGAAACATCAGAGCATCTTTCCCATGAACAGTGGACTAAAATACGTGTCAACAGGTGCAGACTTCCTTCTGAACATCAGACAAAACCCCTGATTGCAGTGATTGTCTCAAAGTGTTGCTAAACGACATTTTAGCTTCAGGCCCCGTCATGCTTGTTTACTTGTTTAATTTTTGTGTGTTTTTAATGTTTCTGTTGAACCACAATTCAGAATCAGTCTCATGATTTTCATAGAATTTTTATCTATTTATTACTTTGTCAATTTCATCTCATTTCACTGACAGATGATCTTTTTTTCCTTCTTTAATTTGAGGGTATGAATAATTTTGAGTACTGTGTGTGTGTTTATTTATATATATATACATATATTATATATAATATATATATATATATATATATATATATATATATATATATATATATATATATATATAAACACGCACACACACACAGACACACAACCATATTTATGCATATACATAGAGTTAGGGATGTAAAAGGTTAATGCTATGCTGTTATTTAATCATGAACATAGAACATGTAGTAAAATCATTCAGCTGTGAGCGCCCCCTTGTGGCAGAAGTGTGCAGCTGCTACTGAGCACATGATGTCAGGATGCAGAAATGAAACTTATGAGCTGTAGTGAGCACGAGGAGAGAAGACTGTTGGACAGATTTCCATTATGTGAAGATGGTGAACTGTGTGCGTCTGTGAAGAACTGGAAGTAACTAGTTGTATTTCTGCCTGAACAGGATGTTTATTTAGTCTTTAATGTTATTTAGTTGATCTGCTTATTCAGAAGTTTCCTCCATTCACCATGAGCCTTTTTATGCTATCTTCAATAGGTTCAGTTCCCCCCCTGCTGACAACCCAACACACCACACACCCTCCATAAGCCCACAGCTTTGCTGTCCCACCTCCACTCTGTCACCCTGCACCTCAGTCATGGACCTGAACACGGCCTCCTCTCCCTCCCTCATCAAGACATCCTGAGACCTCCTCTCTTACTCTTACTGGTTCACCTCAACAAGCAAGTCAACACCTTTCAGGACCCATTACAGTTTGCATATCGTAATGGGCTTGGGGTTGAAGACGCCATCATCTTCCTGCTTCAGAGAGCCCACTCTCATCTGGACCAGTCAGGCAGCACTTTGAGGGTCATGTTCTTTGATTTTTCAAGTGCATTTAATACTATTCAGCTGCTTTGCTATGTCAGAAGCTCCATAACTTCCAGGTGGATCCTCCACAACCACCTGGATTTACGACTACCTAACAAACAGACCACAGTTTGTGAGACTGAAAGGTTGTGTGTCTGAGATGGTGGTCAGCAGCACTGGAGCACCACAAGGAACTGTACTCTCACCAATCCTCTTTACACTGTACACCTCAGACTTCCAGTATAACTCTGATCCTGTCATCTGCAGAAATACTCTGATGACTCTGCAGTTGTGGGGTGTATCAGTGATGGACAAGAAGCCGAGTACAGGGAACTAGTCAGTCAGTTTGTGAAATGGTAACAATCAAATCAAATCAAAGATACTTTATTGATCCCCGAGGGGAAATTCATGTTTCAGTACAACCCGTCCAAGACACATAGACAAAACAAAAAACATAACAGGACAGGATCAGGCAGACCGTGGTCAAGCAGCCCCTTCGGCGCACCTTCGCAGAAAGAAAACGGTAACATGAGGAAAGATGGGTAGGTGGTAAAAAGAGGTCTCCAAACTCTCCACGTACACATGTGGAGACCTTAGAGACAAAAAAAAGACACACCAATACATAGAAGCACAAACTGATGACACACACTGTGGGCAGAAGGGAGGTGTATCCCTCCAGACAGCCAGACGGGGACGCTCATGCACCCTCCAGGCCCAGTCTGTCCAGAAAGGCGGGAAAAGAGAAGTGAGCAACGGAAGTGGAGAGTCTTAGGGTTGTGTGTGTAAGGGATCTTGTGTGTCCCTGGATGCAAATGCGTGTGTGTGTCAGGGCTGTGAACCCGCCTGAGTTCACACCCAGTCTCTGTCCACAGATGTTATGGTGGCCTTGGGGGGGCTGGCCAGGTGGTCCACTTCCTGTGAGAGATGTACGGGGGGGGGGGGGGGGACAGGAAGGGATGCTGAGAGTCCATTCACATAACTTTCTCGGGGAGTTTGCAGAGACGGCCCGTGTTAACCCAAACACAGGCCTCTCCTCAGGGTCGCCAAAGCAGACAGCAGAAGATGTTTTGAAACAGGTCAGACGTGGTGGTGTCTGCCTTCAGTCCTTAACAGGTCTCCATGGCAGCATCAATCAGCCGAATCAGGGGTCAATTTTCCAGGAGACGTGCCAGCTGCTCCACAGATGTTCCCACTTCGCGGACGAGATTCGGAACCGCAGCCAGCGTGCCGAGCTGGGCCTGAATGGCATCTAGCTTGCGATGAATCTCATGCAACGCCAGAGTCTGAGTGTTGATAGCACGGCTCATCCCCACACAAATGTCAGGCAGCGTGCCAGTAGCTGCCAGCAGCCCTCCAACTTTGCGATAAACCAGGAAAATGCCCACACCAATCAGCAGGAACCCGGCTATCATAAATCCAAATAGGTAGAGATCTTCAACGTCCTCGATGGACAGCACCGACAGACACATGATCTTCCATTTGCCCCAGGAGTCAATCACATATCCCGCCGGGTGCGTACCGTCGGGACAAGGAGCGTCACCCCGTCCCGCTCTCCGGGTGGAAAAAATTTGATCAATTGCATTGAGAGACCAGTTGACCAAATCCATCGTAGTTGTTGTTTCAGATTCAGAAAGTTATGTAGACAGAGGCTCAGAGAGTCGACTGGACAGGTCAGGACCGAATCAGCTCATCTTAGATACCAGCAAGACTAAAGAGATGATTGTTGACTTCAGGAGGAGCAAGAATAAGCAGCATAGTCCTGTCTACATCCTGGAAGAGGAGGTGGAGGTGGTGGAGAACTACAAATACCTGGAGTTCAGCTGGACAACAGACTCGCCTGGAAATGCAACAGTGACTACATCTACAAGAAAGGTCAGAGCAGACTCTACTTCTTAAGGAAGCTGAGATCATTCAACGTCTGCACCAAGATGTTGCAGATCTTCTACAAGTCTGTTGTGGAAAGTGACATCAGCTTTGCAGCATCTGCTGGGGAAGCAGCATCAGAACCAGAACCAGAACCAGGACCACGACCAGAACCAGAACCAGGACCAGAGACTTGAAGACACTAAACAAGCTGATCAAGAAAGCTGGTTCTGTGCTGGGAATAACTCTGGAGCTGCTGGAGCTGATCGTTCAGAAAAGAATGCTGCACAAGCTGATGAAGATGATGGAGGATTCTTCCTCCTCTCCACAACACGGTGAAGAATCATCAGAGTGTGTTCAGTGGGAGGCTGCGTGAGGTTCACTGTAGGACGGAGAGATACAGAAATTCATTCCTGCAGCAGCATCACCCTGAAGAACAAGACTGACTGATTATTATTGTTGTTTTATTATTCATATATACACTGCCCGACCAAAAAAAAAGTCTCCACCTGGATTTAACTAAGCAAAACAGGTACGAGCCTCCTATTGGATAATTACTGCATGGGCGATTATCTTTTAGCTGGCAACAAGTTATTTAACCCCAACTGCTGCAATGATTTGCTTCTCATTTCCTAAACAACCATGTGGAAAGACACATCCGTGGTCGTGGAAAAGATGTTAGTCTGTCTGAGAAGGGTCAGATCATTGGCATCAAGAGGTGAAAACATCTAAGGAGATGCAGAAACTAAAACTGGGTTCAGAACAGTCCAACGCATTCTGAAAAACTGGAAGGATGGTGGACCATCGTCTTCCAGGAAGAAATGTGGCCGGAAAGGCAGATGAAGTGATGCAGCATCATGCCTAGTGCTACTGTATGAGCCTGTGGGGGCAGTGTGATGATCTGGGGTTGCTGCAGTTGCTCAGGTCCAGGTTCAGCAACAGTATGAGCTCAGATAATGAGGTCAGCTGATACCTGAATATACTGAATGAGCAGGTTCTTCCATCAATGGATGTTTCTTTCCTGATGCCACGGCCATATTCCAAGATGACCGTGCCAGAATTTATCGGGCTCAGATTGTGAAAGATGGTTCAGGGATCATGACATCATTTTCACACATGGATTGGCCCCCACAGAGTCCAGACCTGAACCCCATTGAGAATCTTTGGGATGTGCTGTGGTCAGACTCTACAATCATCATCAAGATCTTGGTGAAAAATTGATGCAACAGGATGCAAATAAATCTGGTGACATTGCAGAAGCTTCTGGAAACACAGCGAATGCTGCCGCAATCAAAGCTAAAGGCTCCAACCAAATGTTACATGTTTGACCTTTTTTTGTTGGCGACTTTTTTTTTGGCCGGGCAGTGTACGTTATATTGTTAAAAAAAAAGGATACTGAATTTCCCTTCTGGGATAAATAAAGTATTTTTCATTTAATTGCCTTTACACCATTTTCCAGATGGAGAGTTGCAGTTTTCATCCTCTGACGACCGGTAGTTTGGTGTTTGACTCCACGGTGACTTTTGTTGCTTTGTTCCTGAGCCGGAGTTTTTAATCAGCGCTTGGCGTGTTCAGCGTATACGAGCCGAGCACGATCGCTAGCACGGCTCTCCTCCTTTGTTTGCTCTGCTCTGATTCAGACTGTTTTCCGACAGCCTCTCAACACTCCAGCCTGCAACAACAAGATAATCCTGCCGTCTCCCATAAGATGGCGGCATCTGTCATCTATAATAATTGCGATGAGCTGGCCAAGGAACAGTCAACAGGAGGCGTTGGGGGAGGGAGGGGGTGCTGAGCCACATTCCCAATGTGATAGTCAATTAGAGGGAGTATTATCTTCTCATGTGAAGAGGCTTTTAGCCCGCTGACCGTCTTCTGGCAGGGGACTTGGACGGGCTGCAGGACTGGGAAGCAGGGACAGACAGTACTGCGTGACACTGCCAGGACAGAAAGTGAAAGTAAAGCTATTATTTTTCCTTCATCGGGCACAGCACGAGCTTGTGAAAGGAGCCAAAGCGGTGCCCTGGAGGACAGAAATCCTGGACATGGCCTCATTGCCTCACAGTGTTTTAAATTCACATCAACGCTGCAGCTCGCGGGCGGCGGAGTTTCTTCACCTCTTATCTGATTGATTTTGCACACTGTGGACTCAAATAAATCACCGAGCTGTGTGGCTGTTTGTGTCTACCTCTCCCTCCTGGAGCTTTTTCCCCTTTTAGTTAGTTTGTTGCTGTATTTTTCACACTCTTGTGCCCCCCTGCAAAAAAAAAGAAAAGAAAAAAAGAAAAGAAAAGACATGACCGCACTTTAAGGAAATTCCAACAGTTTCTGTGGAGTTTCTTTGAGAAAACGTGCAGATAAATCCGTAGAAGCCGTTTTTTCTGAGGTCACCTGGCAAAGAATGCTCTTGTCGTGAGTCTCCACCCGTGGAACCAGGTGGATGGGACCTGCAGGCATGTCTACGGCCAGCTTTCAGGCAGGTGTTGTGCCGCACGTGTCAGGCCAGGACGGCTCAGAATGGACAATTTCACACTTGAGAGCAAACAGCAAATGACTAAATTAAAGCAGCCAGAGGAAAGAAGTGATAGGTGGACTTACTGGGACCCGGTTTGTGCCCCGCTCCGGGTCCCAGCGGGGGCAGTGTGTCTGTAAAACATAATTAACCTGAGATGTCTGAACCAGCCAGACGGGGGCTCGTCCTGTTCTGGGGGCGTTTTCAGATCCTGGATTCTAAATGAAAAAGGTCTTTTCTAAGCTGTTAGTCCACTACAGGTAGCTTTAAAGTGCTGATGACACGACCTTAACTTCCAGTAACTTTGCCATACAACAACACACCAAGATAGTTATGTGCAGTTAGAAGTTAATCAGACGTGTATTTACGTAAATATCTGATGTTAAAGTGAGCTTTTACAATACTGAATTTCCCTTCGGGGATGAATAAAGTATTTTTCATTTCATTTTTCATTCATTTCATTTCATTAAAGAGGCACGGCTAAGCGCTAATAGCTTTTCAGTAGAGAACCTAGCCTCTGTGACGTGACGTCAGTGAGATACAGAGTTGTGGATGGCTCATTGACTTACACATATAATCAAAGTGGTGGAAAACGTGGAAGAGGCTCCAGAACGGCTGGACTGGAACTGGTTTGTGATGGATCATCACAAGTTCAAAAGAGTGACGATGATGATGATGAGGAATTTGGGGAAATCAAACTTTACAGAATAGAACCGGACTAGAACTATAGTCAGCTGTCTACAGTCTGTCTCCAGCCTCAGGTCCACTGGTTCAGATAAAAGCTGCGATGCCGACACACTGAGCGACTCAGAACTGGAAGGAGCTGCACCGGTTTGACAGAGTCAGGCTGGCAGAGACGAGGCGCTCGTTCCCTGCATTAGCTCATGGCTAACGGCTAGCTGTGGTAAATAATTAGCCTTTAAAAATGAGAAGATAACAACTTTCACGGTTCCAGTGGAGTTTTAAATAGTTCTCGTTTATGAGGATGAGGATGGAGGGAAGGATGCAGCTTTGGAAGCAGCTGGAGGAGATCTGATGAAGGAGACGTCCTCATATAACCGATGTTATACGGCCGTAGAGCTGGCTGTACACCAACGGACACCACACCCTGGAAAAGACCACAGTTTAAAACAAGTTTGTGTTGTGGCACACTCAAAACATACATGCCCATGCCCACAACAGGAATGTTTGAGCCAACGGCAGATCCATCAGAGAATGGCAAGGCAGAGGCCACAATGAAGGAGTCAAAGGCACCAGTGTCACGCAAAATCCTCACGCGCACCCGCTCATCACTGCCCACCAAGGACACAAAACCTTGGGTGATAAAAGGCAAATACGACTCCATCCCAGGTTTAACACCAGCCGTAACCTCAGCCACCTCCCGCTTAACAGATGCAGCACACATGACCGGTGTGGCACCACCAGACCCCTGTTTAGGACGAGACTTCAACAAATAACAGTCACGTTTCCAGTGACCCTGCTTCCGACAGTAATGACAAACCTTGTCAGATTCACGGGTAAACCGGCCATGCCGTAACCCAACCTCAGGTGCCCTTTTAGGCAAGGCTTCACGAGAACCAAAAGAACTACCACCACCACTCGATGAATGAGTCAAGTGGAAATCATCAGCAAGCGCTGCAGCCTCCGCCACAGTCTTAGCCCCCCGCTCACCAATATACGTCGCCACACGCTCCGACACAGAGTTTTTAAACTGCTCCAACAGCACCAACTCCCGGAGGCCTTCAAAAGTGGTGACACTAGCAGAGGAACACCAACTATCAAAATGAGTAACCAGATCCCATATAAACTCCAGATGAGACCTGTCACCCCGTGTATAACCACGGAAGCGCTGCCTATACGCCTCCGGCACCAGCTCATAGGCTTTAAACACAGCTGTTTTTACCTTTCGGTACACAACCGAGTCAGCAGCAGATAAAGCTGAAAAAGCCCGCTGAGCTTTCCCCGTCAGCACACACTGCAACAACAATAAACGTGTAGAATCCGACCAACCACGCGTCACTGCTAACCGCTCAAACAGAGAAAAAAACGTCTCCGGATCCTTCTCATCAAACTTCGGAACCAGTCTCAAATCACTCAAATCATCCGACCTCGTTCCAGACGCGTCCCCCAGGAGGCGCGCATCACCACCTCCCAGCTGACCGCCACGCATAAGCTCAAGTTTCTGTCTCTCCACATCCAATCTGGCTTTCTCCAACTCCTGACGCATCCTCTCATTTTCCTGCTCAGCCTGCAACTTCAACAACAGCAATTCCTTCTGCTGCTCAAAAGACAAACCTACTGCATCCGCCTTCGGCGATGCCGCCGAGCCCTCAGGCCGACCAACCTCACCTGCTTCATGCGTCAACACACCAATCTCCAACAACTTGCACCGCAGACTACTTTTAACTTGCTCTTTAAGCTTCTGCGCACTACCAATGTCAACCTGATAATGCTCCGCAAGCTGTAGCAGCTGCTTTTTAGTACAAACGTCCAACCCCGCATCACACGGCGATTCCACAAAATCCTCCAGGACATCATCCATGGCTGACAAGAAGTAAGCGACAAACGTCCAGGCGCGCACACACGGCCCCAACAGCCACACAGACAAAAATGTTCCCGCTAACTACCTAATCAACACCTTACAAACTCACCCCTAGTCTTCGTGAGGCGTGGCGGTGGGTATTTATGCATTTACAAACCAGTGGCACGTTAAAAGCGACCAGCAAGCTGGTAACTCCACGAAACCACGGAATGCTCCCGAGCCGACGTAAGGGAAGGGAAAAAAAGGGAAGCTCTACCCGCCGTACCTCCACACTAGAGAACAATGCAGAGAAACCCCTACTGGGAAACTCCGCCAAACCTACAAGGGAACACCCGTCCAAACCACTAGGCGTGCGCTCCGCAGACGACCAACACTTACCTTCAATGCCAGAAAAGAAACCAACGCCGCCCCAAAACGAGGGAAACCACGGTCACATACCACAAAAGCACAAACCGCCTACACCACCGGCAAGACTCCCAAGAGCGCGCACCTCACCAAATAAGGACAATGACGTCACGGGCCTCCCCCCAGCAAACGCCAAGCCAAACGCGCGGACAACAGAACAAAGACCAAACGGCACAAAGACACTCGAGCTATCCAACGCAAAACGAGCGCACAGAAACAACCAAACAAAACGCGGCAGCCCAAAATGGCAACAACACAACCGGGAAACACAAACCAAACCGCAGAAACCTCAAACGGTACCAAACAAATTCCGAAATTCACACGACGAGCCCCCAATTTGTTATGACCGGCTCAGAGCCATAACAAAGAATGGGAGACCATGCCGGGGAAATATGCTTAAAACCAGCTTTTATTTATCAAGACTATTTAAAAAGAGTGGTAACCGCGACCAGGCCCAGCCACGCCGGAGCAACAACCTCCCAGGTGTAGAGCAGAAGGCAGAATGAGCGCACAAGCCCTCTAGCAGGCGGAGCTTTAAGCCCGCCGTGCCCGGAAACCGCGCCCAGACCTGCACACAGAAAGAGGAGGAGCAGGAAAAAGGCAAACACATACCAACCCCAACCCACATGGC
>JALJCO010005155.1:0-75434 GCA_023101725.1 Atherinomorus stipes
TGTTACATACTCCACGAGAAGCAAGAACTTTGTTCTTGTTCTCGAGGCTGCAAGAACAAGAAAAAAAGTTCTTGTTCGGCAGGGCATATTATACTCCCCGAGAAAAAAAATCTCCCCGAAGTCCTCATAGAGCCCGCCCACTCCAATATTTGACGCTGAATAGTAGTGGTCGATAGATGGCAGAAGCACGGGATTGATGCATCTGGATAGTCAAAGACGCAGAAGAAGAAGAAGACGCGCTAAGCATTTTGGGAACCTGATCCAAACAAGTAACAACACTTTGGTAGCACGCTAAAGGCAGCTATGGCAGTTTATAAGTTGATGGAGGAAGAAGAACAAGAGGAAAGAAACATGTTCTACGCAGAAGAAGAAGAGGATCTGTTGTTGTTACTGTCGATTGCTGAGATGAAAAAGAAAAAAAGGAAACGTAGGTGGCATGTTCGACCACTCAATACAACGAGGGCTGAGCAAGGCGAGTACAGCGTCTTGGTACAACAGATGAGGGCAATGGACGATGAGAGACACTTTACTTACTTCAGAATGTCTGCCAGGCGTTTTGACGACCTCGTTCATCGAATCACGCCATTCATTCAGCATGCACCCACACACAGCATCCCGATCTCTATCCAGGAGAGATTAGCAGTCACACTGCGGATATTAGCTTCTGGGAGCTCCCAGAGCAGTGTGGCCGCCAGTTACAAAATGGGGTTGACGACCGTGTGCTCCATTGTTTCTGAGGTGACCAAAGCTATCTGGTTAGCTTTGAAGGACGACTTTGTGGCATTCCCCTCACCAACACAGATGATCGATATCGCTCGGGACTTTTGGAGGTGTTGGAACTTTCCCAATTGTGTCGGGGCCATCGATGGAAAACATGTGAAAATTAAAGCCCCACCACAAGCAGGAAGTGACTATTATAATTATAAAGGCCACCACTCTATTGTGTTGATGGCGGTGTGTGATGCACGCTATCGATTCACAATGGTGGATGTCGGTGCCTACGGCAAGGAGAGCGATGGTGGAGTGTTTGAACAGAGCTCCTTTGGGTCTGCACTCAAGAAAGGGCAACTTCCTCTGCCACCACCAGCACATCTCCCTGGCACAACGATCAAGGCTCCACATGTGTTTGTGGGAGATGCTGCATTCCCTCTGCATGTAAACCTCACCCGTCCTTATGCAGGTATGTTGTTTTTTGGTTTAATGTAAACATATCAAAATGATTGTAATTTAGTTAAGTGATGTAATGAATAAAACATGGAAGTGTTAGCAAATCTGCATCTACGGTGGAAGCTGACTTATGCTTGATATGTAACCACAAAATTGGTTTGAAATATGCTGCTCATTTATGTATTCATTTTCTTTGTCTTGTGTACAGATCGGAATCTCACAACAAAGGAGCTTGTCTTCAATTACCGCCACTCCCGTGCCAGGCGTGTGATTGAAAATGCATTTGGAATCTTGGCAGCAAGATGGAGGATCCTTGGGCGTCCAGTGGAGTGTTTTCCAGATAAGCTTGGGGATATGGTCAAGGCCTGTGTTGCCCTTCACAACTACCTTGCCTGCACAGATGCTGCTAATGCTCCAGGTGTGAGATACATCGCTGCAAACTTTGCAGACTCTACTGCCGTTTCTGGAGAGCTGCAACATGGGGAGTGGAGGAGGCAGGTGGAAGGAGACAGCAATCTCCAGGATGCAGGGAAACTCTCTGGAGTCAGAGCATCTAGGGCAGCACACGCCACAAGAAATGACTTCTGTGAGTTCTTTCAAACACCTCAAGGACTTGTGCCATGGCAAGAAGACATTATCCGGAGGGGGTGTCTGCAGTAGTTAATAACTAAAACATTTTCAAAAGTGACTGTGACTATTACTGTTAAGCTTTGCCAAGAGGAAAATGCTTATTCCCCACAGTCTGTAATTTTGGTTGGTTCCAAAAGGTATTAAATTTGTATTTTGAAAACGAAGTCTGACTACTCTTGCTTTAGTAAGTTTGCTCAGTAAACCAAATTTTCACAGGTTTGTCGACATGTTTATAGACCTTGTAATGAATGAAGAGGTATAATTTCAAAGTCAAGAGT
Source organism: Atherinomorus stipes (assembly GCA_023101725.1). Taxonomy (NCBI): domain Eukaryota; kingdom Metazoa; phylum Chordata; class Actinopteri; order Atheriniformes; family Atherinidae; genus Atherinomorus; species Atherinomorus stipes. The sequence goes on from JALJCO010005155.1 coordinate 2,076, forward strand.
TTATTTTTTCTTATGTAGTACCGAATCACTTTCACACTGAATAAAAGAACTTAAAAATAGAACACACACAAAAAAAAAAAACTAATGAATAACTTGTAACAACATAGTGAAAAGTATCAAATAAAAATATGTGGCACATGGTGAATACTTCGCTACAAGTCAGTATAGTACACCCCAACCTGGGAACGTTTTTGTTCAGTCTCGTACATAAGGTTTTGGAGTTTCCATTTAAACTCGGATACAAGTTCTGGTGGCAGTGAACGCATGAAATCAGCCACATGCAAGACATATCTACCACATGGGTCCATTAGCTGCAACATGGATTCTCTTCTCTGCCGCCCTTCCTCCACTGCAGCTTCACGTTCAGCTCTTCTTCTATCCAGTACAGCTAATGCAGCTTCAAAATTAGAGATTGGCTCGCTCTCACGCTTCCTCTTTTTAAATCTTGATCTTCTTGGTGAAGTAGGGGATGTAGAGTCAGTTGAAGGAGTGGGAACTGGAGTTGATGATCCAGAAGGAGGATTGGGAACTGGAGTAGATGATCCAGAAGGAGGGTTGGGAACTGGAGTAGAAGATCCAGCTGTACATAGTTCATGTGTGGGTGGAGCATAAAGCTCTGAGGACTCCAGTGCAGAGAATTCAAGATCCCTCATGCAAATAGAGTCATTATTCAAAGAAAGGTTGCATGAAGGTCCTTCTTCAGGGTCTGGATCCATGTCCTGAAAAAGCACGAGTTGAAAAAGTATTAGAATCAAGCAACAAATAAAAAAATAATAATATAAGATAAAATACACATTTCAAACAGTGGTGGCGAGAGATCATTGGCATATTTTACTTTTGAGTACATTCGCACCAGTCCTTCTGAGTCGTGTGCTCATTCACGTTAACCAAATACATGAAGCTGATTACAATGCAGGGCATACATATAATCTTGAAAACTTCTGGGTATTAATGCATGCTGAGATTATATGGTTGGAACGACAGCTTACCTCTAGAGAAACTGTAAAGTTGGTGGTCGTTTCACGGTGTTTTATGTGTCTGTCAAGCCACTGCAAGGACACATAGAGAGCTGGTACTGCCGTTTTTCCTCCGGAGTCACCACTCTTCTTCTGCTGGACGCGACGTTTCGCCTTAGCAAATTTGTCACGGAGGTAGCGCCATTTTCTTCTACAGACGCTTTCGTCGGTGGACAAAGTCTGAGCGATCTCCTTCCACGAATTGTTTGCCATTTGTATGTCCTTATATGATTTTATTGAAGTGTTGTAGAGATGATCATACTTCCTCACCGCCTCGGCTAGTTGTTCCTCAAAGTTATCCATTGTTTACTTCCTTGTGTCGACGTAAGCAGGTCATGTCGGTCCTGGGCTTCCTCCCAGCAAAATAAAGGTTCCGGCTTGTTCATAACCACGCCCTTCAAGTTTCTGACCAATCATGTAATACTTCTCGGATCCCCCACGAGAAGAAAGTTCTGCCCGGCCGAGGGGACAAGAACAAGCCGCACGCTGTCCTCAAATACGTCCGCGAGAACAAAATGACGTCATTTTGTTCTCGCAGCTCCGAGAACAAGAAAAAAGTTCTCGCTTCTCGTGGAGTATGTAACAAGCTTGAGAGCGAAACATGAAGCTTTGAGAGTCAACTGTGGTTCCAGTTACGCAACATTACTCTGGTGGTCTACCTGCAGGGCTCTTTGGAAGTAATCAGGTGTGGAAACAGTGGAAATATTGTAGATTAACACCAGTAACAGTGGAGGCGGATATAAATGAGTCTTCTCTCAGGATGCTGCAGATACACTGTAAAACAAAAAAGTGAAAAATTATAACATTGTGGCAGCTGGAGCCTTAAAAAATACTGTAAAAACATGGAAAACTATTTATACTTTTACTTCTACATGATATCTTTTGTTTTATTGCATTTATAGTTATGAAAATATCTACAAATATGGTCAAAGATAGCAAAACTATTAAAAATGACACATCAGATTTATTATTTTTATTCAGAAATTTTTGCTGAAGATTCTTGTATTTATTAAATGATGTTAGAAAATGATTTATTACTGTACTACACTGTAAAATATTACAAAAGAGGATTAGGGCCAATGAAGAAAAAAATAAAATTCTGAGAAAAATGTCAGAATTTTGAGATTAAAGTCTGAATTCTGACTTTTTCCAAGAACATAAAAAAATGGAGGGTTTTTTTTTCAGTTTTTGAGAAAAAAGTCCGAATTCTGACTTTTCCAGAAATTAAACAAAAAAGAAATCTTCCCGAAAAAAATGTAAATGTTCTGGCAAAGAGTCAGAATTCAGACTTTAATCTCAGAATTTTTTTTTTCTTCAGTGGCCCTTATCCTCTTCCGTCAAATAGAACTAGGCTTTAATTAAAAAAAAAAAAAAAGAAAAACTTGCTACCTTAAAAAAAAAGGTTTTTATTATTGGGAATGCCGAAGTAGGATCAACGAGACTGGTTCAAGTGGGTAGAACTTTGTTGAACATGATAAATTTGATTTTTTTTTTAAAAAAAAGTTTCTTTTTATCAGGAAGTCAGATTCTGACTTTTTTTTCCAGAACATGAAAAAAAAAAAAATAGGGATTTTTTTTTCAAATTTTTGAGAAAAAAGTCAGAATTCTGACTTTTTTAGAATTAAAAAAAAAAAATCTCCCCCAAAAATGAATATGTTCTGGGAAAAAGTCAGAAATTCTGAGTTTAATCTTAGATTTTTTTTTTCTTCACTGGCCCTTATCCTCTTCCGTCAAAAATAATTCATTGGCTTTAATTTTTCTTTTTTAAATATGAAAACCTGCTACCTTAAAAAAAAAAAAAACAAAACAGGTTTCATTAATGGGAATGCCGTAGTAGGATCAACTAGAATGGTTTAAGAAGGTAGAACTTTTTTGAACTTGATAAATTTGATAAAGCTTTAAGTGAATGAGGTTGTGGAAACTTGTTGTGATTAATGTCACATAAATTAGAAACAAACTTTGTTTTATTTCATTTGTTTTATCTTTTACCAGCAAGATTGTTTCAAGTTATTTTACTAAAAGTAATTGATAAACTCAAAATTGTTCTTGCTATGTTGCAAGAACTTAATCTGGGTATTAAACTAGTGTCAGACCACAGACGTCTCTGTCTCTGTGCAGCAGCTGCTGGGTAGTATTATACACAGGAATAAACGATAAGCTAAGAGCATTTATAAATCCTTCATTTGTCAATTTTCTCAAATTTGTTGTTTAAAAAAGTGAACTGCATTGTGGGACACCTGATCCCTCACCATCACTAATTTACCTGTACTCATTTTAATTACACTGATTCAGTCCTTCATTTTCTGTACCACTTATCCAGTTCAGGGTCGCGGGGGTTGCTGGAGCCTATCAGGCGAGAGGCGAGGCACGCCCCTGCCCAGGGGCCCTCGACAGAGCTGTGACAAAATATCAATACACGATATATCATGATATTTTTGTTGCAATATTGTATTGATAGTAAAAAGCACTGTTGTGTAACAGTTGTTGTGTAACTCCACGTTATTTAAGTGAATGAATCCCACCAGACGCACCATCCTTTACACCTGGGGTGGGAACCTTCATCCTGCAGGTCTTCCTTACTCCTTATACGTCAATATATATAAATATATATATATATATATATAAATATATATATATGTATATTATTTCTTATTTACGTATTTTATTTATTTGACATACCGTATTTACACATTTCTGTATTTACTCATTTCCATTGTGTAGTAGTTTTAACCACCTCATCATGCAAACTGAAGTCAGATTCATTTAGTAAGAAAGATAGAAAAGATAAAGTAAGTTATCACCCTGTTTTATTTTCTCATGTGCCCCCTGGAGCGTCTCCACGTGTCCAGCAGAAATCCTGCCCCCGGCCAACACTGCATCTATATGTAGATTATATAAGAGCATGAATATTCCTCGTAGAATAACAGGGTGATGACAGTATTACATTTTAATTTAGCTGATTAACATTTTTCTTAAATATTTTATAACTATATAGAAATTTAACTTGTTATCATATTTCCAGGCTTTTGTGTTATTTTCCATGTAAATGTGCAGTCTATTTCTGTAATCTTATCAATACTATGCCATACTTTTAAAAAACAGTAAAAAAAAAAAACTTTTCTTTTTTTAAAAAGAGAAGAAAAAGTAAAAAAAAACCTCTAAATTACAGTTTTTTTTTTTAAAGTGTGCAATCACTCCAATTTCCCTCTTTAAATTGAATTAATTAACTACTTGAACTATTCAGCACTGACATCTACGTCACATGACCTGAACGAGCTTTATTTAGCTGCACAACGCGGGCATTTGTGTAAAGTTAGTGGCGTGAGCTTACACCGCAGCTCCAAACTCTTCAGCAACATCTCGGTTTGTGCAGCGAGAACGTCTTCAGATGTTAATCACTGCTACGTCTAATGAGTCCAAACAGCACCGACGGGAACTCCAGAAGCAAACTCAGGGAAACATTTACTGACTGAAACATCTCACATGAAGGCTCTGAAACTTGTGGGCTAAAAACCCGAGAAGCTCTGCTGTGCTTCAGTCTAAATGACAAACATGTCTAATTATCTCAGGAGGCTTTGCTAATGCCTGTAGGACACAGCGTAACGCCGTCCCTTCAGGGTCCATCCCGGCTTATCGTCTGACAGGGGTGGCCCTCACCAGACTGACAGTGATGAGAGGATTTAATTTGCTTGTGTGAACAAGAGAAACTACATTTTTAAATCTCACTTTTGGGGTAAAAATGGCACATGATTGATAACGCTATTGATCCTGAGCTATAAAAGCAGATGTGATTTTGCTCTGACAGAGACAATGCTGCACATGTTTTATCTCGCTTGTTCTTTCTGGAAAGCTGCTGATTTTTCTCTTCCTCTGTTACATCACCCAGCATCGCTGTAACAGAACCTCGGAGCCACATCCCGTTTCCTCTTTCATGCTTTAGAGTACTTTGACATAAAAAACAAACCACGAGGCCAGAAAGTCGACAGCCGACAGTGAATTCAATCATTTTTTAGACAGCAAACTCACAGTGATGTCCTGCTGATGCACAGGTGTGAAATCTAGGGATAAACCGATACAGATTTTTGGGGGGCCGATACCGATACTAATATGTCTCATTAGCCTCAGCCTCAGCTGATGAGAAAATATCGGTAATGGGCTACAATCACCTGTGATTCACAATATTTATCAATGGCCGATACAACCTGTCAATATTTGGGGCCAATACTGCGTTTGACTAACAAATCGATATAATGAAGGAGACAATAAAAGCTAATTTTAGGACTCTCTTTTTAATATAAAAAAGAGCAAAGCACTTCAAATGAATACATTAAAAAGAAGTACAATTATTTTATATATATATATATATATATATATATAGGTTTTAGCCAATACATCAGCCAAAACGTGACGTATTGGCCGATGCCGATTCCAGCAAAAAACAAACAAACAAAAAAAACTAAAACGCAAATATCGGGCTTAAAAATAATAAAAAAAACAGTTTTTATTTGAGTCTTGATGACAGCTGGTGGTTAAAGTTCATTTTTCTCATCTTTCTTTCACAATAACATATCGTGATACGATATGTAACACGATACAGGAGCAGAGATACAGTTATAATGTGATACAGTGCGATACCATAAGAAGACTATATGTTGTGATATTGCATTTACAGCCCAGTACTCAAAGCTATGTGTAAAGCAGCGGTGGGGAACCCTGGTCCTCGAGGGCCGGTGTCCCTTCAGGCTTTCCATTTCTCCCCACTCCAGCACACCTAATTCAAATCAAATGGATCCAACAGCCAATATATACATAAATAAATAATATATATATATATATATATATATATATATATATATATATATATATATATATATATATATATATACACACACAGTTGTGTGCACTTCCTGATTTCTTATTTTTGTGCATGTTTGTCACACTTAAATGTGTAATATTTACATCATCAAACAAATGTAAATATTACACAAACATCTACAGTCGTCCTTTAAGGTGCCATGACATCAAATTTCACTTTTCTGGGGTTTTGGGTGTATAATATGATCTGTTGTGCACTGATGAGGCCATGTGAATGTCAGAGTGAGAATCAAAGTTCCTGTTTATGGTCTGTCAGCTTTGTCTCTCTGCTCAGAAACAGTTGAAACAGACAGCAGCCTATCATTCTACGTAGTTCTATCATTCTACGTAGTTCCATCATTCTACGTAGTTCTATCATTCTACGTAATTTAATTGCTCCAATAAGAGCACACTATCAAGTAAACAGCCCCCCCCCCCCCCCCCCCCCCCCCCCCCCCCCCCCCCCCTCTCTCTCTCCTAACGGTTTATGCACCGTCCACTCCCCCCTCCCCTCCCTGTCTGATTCAGCTTCGTATGGAGCTAGTAGTAACTTCTGTGCAGTCAGGTCTGGATTTTCAAACAAATGGATTTAAAAGAAAACTTCTGCAGCAACACTGAGGGAGGGGGGCCACAACCTTGTCATTACCTGTAAGTTTATTTATTTTCTAAATGCTGTCTTGTCTGATAAACGTAGCTCACTGTCTGAAGTGCCCATGTTGCTAGCAGTTAGCCTTTAGCAAACTCCAACCGCAGTTTGACCTAGATTCTCCAAATAAGGTCATAGCCAAATAAGGTGTAGCCAATCAAAATGAAGTCAACGTGGTCTCCGGGTAAAGCTCCATATCATCACCGGACCCAACTGTTTTACTGAGGAAGTGAGGTCTGGCGTTTCAAAACAATACTCCGCTGTAAAAAATGCCGTTTTTTTCTTTGGAGTATTTACATATAAAGTAATGCCAACAACATAAACTAGTTTTTAACTGCTATGTCATCACTCCTTTAAAATCATTCATACCCTCCAAAAAGCTAAATTCACAATTGTAATTCAAATAACAAGAAACTAAATAAACTAATAATAAATAAAAATTTACAAAATTATAATATAGTGAAATAAAATATTGCTTTTGAATTGTGGTTGGAAATAATAATTTAAAAAATAAACAAACAAAACTGTCCCAGACACATGAGAGCACCTTTCCCATGAATAGTGGACTAACATACCTGTCAACAGGTGTAAAAGTCTTTTTGAACATTACAGAAAGCACCTGATTGCAGTGATTTGCCTCAAACTGCTGCTCAACAAAATTTTAGCTTTGGAGCCCCATCATGTTTGTTTACTGGTTTTATCTTTTGTGTGTTTGTTTTCTAATATTTCTTTCCAACCACAATTCAAAATCAGTGTCATGATTTTTGTAGAATTTTTATTTAGTTTTACTTTTTGTCAATTTCAACTTATTTCACTGACAGCTGATTTTTTTCCTTCTTTAATTGGAGGGAAAGAATAATTTCGAGGATAACTGTATATCTGGTGGCAAAGCAGCTGAATATTAATGTTTTTCTTCTCTCTTTGTTTACTGTGTAACATTGAAATGTATCAACTTATTGACAAATAAATCAAATCTAATTGTGAGGCCAGTGAAGATTCACACCTCCCCACCACAAATGCACCAAAGATAATCAACCATTCTCTTCTCCTTTTGCAGTATGACACTTTTTCAATTAATCTTCCTCCAGACACGAGCAGCCACCTCTCGGCTGTGCAGATGAACCACGTCTCAAAGAAAACGTGCAACAATGAAACTGTCTGCAAACCAACAGCTGATCAAGCTGCTGCATTTGTTTGCAAGTCAAACATTAATTGCCATGTTCATCTGAGTACCCCCCCCCCCCCTCCCTTCCACATATTCAGAACACACATGCTTTGATAAATGAGGTCTGTCCGCACACACACACCCACACACACGGCTTAAAACAGACATATACTAAGTTAAGCTTCAGTTAATTGCTTCTATTGTAGAGAAGTGTCAGCAGCATCTGTGCAATCCTGCAGTCATCCTAGAGAGGATAATCCTAGATACTGAGGCAGGCACCAACAACTCACACTGAGCCACACACACACACACACACTTCCAAAACCTTTTAAAAAGCCAGAAGAGTGTGTCACAAAGGTCCAAGCAGGCCTGCAGAGGAGGAAACATCAGCGCTGCAGCCTCAGGCGTCCTCCTGAGGAAGGTCAACAGCAAGAAAACACAGCAGGGATGTGCGTGTGTGTGTGTGTGTGTGTGTGTATCTAGCCACCCCCACCCACCTCCCAGCCGTCCCCCGGATTCAGAATAATTCTCTGGGATGTTATCGCCTCTTGTAAATTTGTTGTGGAAGCGCGGACCATATGTCGGACTGTGTGAGGGACCAAAACAAAGCTGCAGTTCTCACTTCTGATCCGAATGAGTGCAGGGACTAATTGAGAAGGCAGATTGTGCCGCATGTACGCTCCTCCAGCTGCAACAAACACAAACAAGCATGCACACGCTCTGACAAACAAATCAAAATGCAGAGAGAGAGGGGAACCAGATGTGTCTGACTGCAGCAGAGCTGCTGCTGGATGTTTCTGTGTCGTTCACGGCGCATGTTTTCCACGGTGGCAGGCCCAACGTCCTGCAGGAGCTCCCCACCCTCCAGGGACGTGTTGGTTTCATCCACACTACAGACGTGAACTTGCAGAGACATGAAATTTGTTTTTTCCCTAAAGATCTCTCGGAGGAGAGCGTAGACTGCTTTGCATCATCTTTATCGTTTAAAGTATCTCTGAAATTTTGACATTTGGGTCTTCAGACAAGCAGCGAGATCAGGAATTACTTTGATCCGGATCCTGCCGGAACGCGTCCCGGCACCTCCAACGTCGAATCCAGCACCTTTTTTATTGTCACTATAAAAACATCCTAAATGAAATCAATAAATATTTGTTCGTGTTTAGAATTTACACACCAAAAACTCCTGGGTTGTTCGGATTTCTTTGTATGAGTGCATTACTTGGGTTGTTGCCGACATCTGGTAAAAATGTAATGTCAACAGCCCTGCTAGAAATATATTTTCGGAGAAAAAAGTTGACGTGTTCAGTCCTTTTTCCCTGCTGCATGAGCAGCCCTACGCCGAAGTCTAAGTCGTCCGTGCACTTAGAAATGCGTTGCGTTGACCGTCGTGAACAACAAAAAAGAAAAATCGTGTAGTCTGATCTGGCCATAAAAAGAGCTTCTGGATCTCATTTCTTTTCCTAACATGGCCAGTGGCGCCCCCAATGGGTGGCCATGGCCCCCCTGAACAAAAAGCTGGCCACCTCTGCAAAAATGTTTTTTTTTTTCATTTGTATCAACTTTTATGTACTACTAACACGCTGCAGCATACTTTGCTTATATTTGAATGTCAGAATCTTTATAAGCCAATAAAAATAAATATATTACTCTAGACCTACTATTTTCTGTCATCGGTCTTTTGCCGTACTCCCCCGCAGGTCTGTCACGCCTAAGTAACTCGGCCTTTCTTATGCAAATTCATCCAGGAAGGCTCCACCCAGAACCGCCCCAACCAGTTCCTAATGCCCCCTTCACATCAGCACCTACTTACCGGCCCTCACTGGGCGACACCACACTACCCCGTTTAGTTTGTTCACATTACAGCCGACGCGTCTTCAGCTCTGGTGTTCGGTCTGGGCGAGGTCGTCATCGTGAAGTTTTGTGAGGTCATTTGTTTGAAACACACTGAACTGCTCATTACAAGCAAAAAAAAATAAAAATCTTGGCCACTCTTTAAATGAGTAAAAAAAAATTATTAGCAAAATTTTCTGCCAAAGGAACAAGTGAAATTTTCTTATAACATTTCTTGAAATAAAATGCATTGGTCTTAAAACAAGTTCCCGTATCTCACTGAAATGTTTCTCTTTGGTGATTTTGTCTTATTTTGAGTGTAATGAGATATTTTGACTAGAAATTAGAAAAATATACAATTAAGGTTTCAGTTTTTGCAGTGCATTGGTGAAAGTAAGGACGTTTGCTGCGGATAATGCCTCATACAGAGGCCCATTCATTCTGCCTCCTTCACGTCCATTATATGGATATATCCGGATCTACGACTGATCTGAGTGCATGAGCATCCAAAGGAGTCAGAGTGATGCAGAAATGCTACTGATGAGTAAATGCATGTATAAATTCCTAAAAATAAGGTCCATGGAAAAGAAAAAGAAACGTGGACAGAAACAAAAGTTACCCTTTAATAACCCTTGGCCACCCTGATATTTTCTCTGGCCACCCCTAAAACAACCTCTGCAGGCCGGCGCTCCTGAACGTGGCTTCCTCTTCATGTGTGGATGCAGTGATACACTGTGATCTCTGACAGCCATTTCCAGCTGTGTTCCTGAGTCCCTGCAGTGGTTTCGCTCCAGAACCAGGTCTGTTTTTTAATCTCACACCGCCTGAAGATCCGCCGCATTCAGCGCCGGTTTTCAGCCTCGTTCCATGTGTTCAAAGAGTCCTCTGATCCTACTTCAGAGGATCACAGCATCGCTGTAGTTGATAAAATCTACGACTTCTCTGCCATTTTTTAGTTGAGAAGTTTTATTTTTAAGGGGTTTAATGTCATTTCCCCTCCGGCCCTACAACAGAAACGTCTGAGGACGTGACGGGAGCTGTGCTGCGGAAGAAAGCCAAATGTAGCAGGGAGTATTTTAGGAAGTGTTTGCTGAAGAAAGAAAGCAAACTCAAAGTCTCAGTGTTTCAATACCCTGAACTTATTAAATGGCCTTTTTCCATTAAAATACATAAAGCAAGCGTTTATTAATGAGCAATTTTTGTTTTGTTTTGGGGGTTTTTGGAACAAACTCAAATCAAAGTCCTGCTCTGAGTGTTTGTGGAAGCTAAAATCATTTTCAGACTTCTGAGTAAAAACCACTGCAGGTGGATTTTCTGTCTCTAGTTTTCTGATCTTCCAGAAAAAAGCCTTTATACAGCAACATGAAGGCGATTTGCAGTCTTCAGGCGAACGCATGACAAACTGCAGCAACAGTCTTTAAATCTTCTCCGCAGCTTCATCAAAAACACAGCATTAGCTCTTCATTAAGACCAGAGAGCCGACTAACCGGGATAATCAACCGCTCATATTCTGGGGAGCTCTCGGAGAAATGAAAGGTTAAACCCCTCTAAGCCCACCTGTTCTTCTCCGCCGCCGCAGAGACGCGAGCGCCGCTGATTAAAATGGGGTCACCTCCAACTTTCTGTGGTTTTCTGTCTCTGCTGTCGTCCTGCGAGCTCCCCCGTTATCTTTTACCTGCCGCGTCTGTGTGGAGCCGACTATCCCCGGAAACATCAGATACCAGGCCCGGTCTGTTTCATAAAGATGAGAACAAACACGCGTACGGGTAAAGAACACCCTCTGCATGTTTGCAGCGATACTCCGCCGACCTACTTCTGACACAGTTTGATAGAAAATGACACAAAGCTTCAGCTCAGAGTCAAAGAATTCTGCTCCGTCTGAAGCTCAGATTCAGGCTCATAAACACAAACATTAACCGTAATCGGCATTAAAAGTTAGATGTTAGCGTGTTAGCATAACGTTTTTTTAGTTTACAATGAGAAAACAGATCGTTATGAAGCATTTTTAAAAGTGAAAGACTGGAAGACCTTCAGAGCGTCTGAGGACAGCAGCTCAGGACCACTTTGAAAGATTAAAAGCAGGAATAGAAGAACATGAGGGCGGGATCAGACACTCCAGAGCAGGGGTGGCCAAGTCCAGACCCTGCAACTGTTAGATGCATCCCTCCTCCAACACTGCTGTCACCTCATGGACATGTCATTCAGCTCTGCAGAGGCCTAGTAACCAGCCAATCATCTGATTCAGGCGTTGGAGAAGTGACGCATCTAAAAGCTGCGGGGTTGAGGCTCTGACTGGACTTGCCCCCCCCTGCTCCAGAAAACTTTACCTGAACTTGGACACTCCGGTTAAGTAGGGGTTACTGGGAGTTCTGGCCATTTTAATTAGAGATCAACCAATGCAGATTTTTTTAGGGCCGATACCAATATTTTCTCATCAGCCACTGGCCGACACAGTCAGTCAGTCATTTTCTGTACCGCTTATCCAGTTCAGGGTTGTGGGGGTCGCTGGAGTCTATCCCAGCTATTACCAGGCGAGAGGCGGGGTACATCCTGGACAGGTCGCCAGTCTGTCACAGGACCAACACAGAGAGACAGACAACCATTCACACTCACATTCATACCTTGGGACAATTTAGAGTGACCAATTAACCTAACGCCTTTGGATGGTGGGAGGAAGCCGGAGAACCCGGAGAGAACCCACAACCAGCCAATACATAGGGCCGATGATGCATTTGACTACCAAATTAATACACACGTAATGAAGGATACAATGAAAAGCAACTTTACAACTCTTTCTATATAAAAAAAAAGAACAAAGCACCATAAATAAATAAATAAAAATAATTTTAGGTTAACTAATTAGGACATTTAAAATGTAATGTAACCTGTATTTTACTCCCATAATATAATAACGGATACAATGAAAACTAATTGTAAAATCTATTAACATAAAAAAGAACAAAGTACTTCGAATAAATATAAAACAAGAAAAAGTGCACTTGTAAACAAATGCTGAATAGAAACATTAAACTTGTAACATATATATATATATATAAAGTCTGTAAATTACGGCAAGTGAGGATATCGGGCAACAGACCTGATGAATCAGCCGATGCTGATAGATACCAGCAAAAAAGCACACATCGGCCTGCCGACTTATCGGTCTAGCCTTAATTTTAATGATTTTTGAAGTACACCAGTTATTGTAGGACATTTTTAATGTAATGTAAACTGCATTTGACTCCCACAAAGTACTTCAAATAAATGTGTAAATAAGAAACAGTGCACTTGTAAACAAATATCAAATAAAAACAGACTTGTATTAAAAAAAGTCTGTAAATTTTGCCAAGTGGGGGGTATTGGGCAACACCCAATGTATCGGCTGGTGCCGAATTTTGCATATAAAACTAACGCAGAATCTATAAATCAGTATAAAGCAAAACACATATAAAGATTTAAGTCTTTAAAGTCACTTTAAGCAGAAACTGTCCACTGCTTCTAATTTCAGCTCCCCTCCCTCCTCAAACTTCCCTTCATGTCTCTGTTCGCTTTTCACTCTCTGATGCTAACTTGGCACAATACTCACAAAAGTTTGAAGCCCGAGGATCTGGTTGTGTAATAAGGCTCGGGTTATTCAAGCAGAAGAAACAATCTCCTCCGTCTTCCCCTCACTTCCATTCCTCTCTCAGCTCACTCACAAGTAATAGGAGAGAAAATAAAAAGCCGAGGAGGGAGGATGAAGAGCAGAGGCGATGCCATGAGAGCAGAGGAGCGGATTACAAAATGGACGAGTTTTTGAGGAGAGGAAAGGATCTATATTTTCTGAATTAGGCGGACATGCTGTATTGATATTTGTGCAACAATAACAGCGGCAGCGTTGGTCGATAAGAGGCCCGCATGCCGCGCTCTGGTTGGCTTTGCTCCTGGTTCTCTACTCGCTCGTCAAGCTGTCTTTTTACCAGATTATCGCCCTCACCCCGAGAAATCAGAGCACGCAGCGATCATCCCGCAAAGACACGACCACGAGAGAGACGCACGTAAACACACATGATCAGGAGCCGCCTCTCTGCTGGAGAAGCTCATTAAACACAGACACCGTGGTGAGATGGAACCAGTGATGCAGCACATGATACGATGAGTGTGCTGCAGATCGAAAAGGCCGTGCACGAACACAGGAGCCACAGGGATTAACAAGAAGACTGAAACCTGCTGAGAAATTATTGATGCACATGAGTGTGTTAACATGTGTGTGTGTGCAGGACATTTCTACACCTCACAACTACAAACGAGCAAGTTTAAGACCTCACAACTGCACAAAGATCAGATGCATGTGACGATGATGATGATGATGGGCGGATTATTGAGAAGTCCTCGCTGACAGCCGCTGTGGATGTTCAAAGCAGAATCAAAGCGTGAATATGATGAAATCTCCTGGAACAAAGCTTTCAGCGCGAGGAGCGTGAAGCCACAACAGGAGTGCTCACATGTGATGACAGTGATAACATTTCTGCGGCGTAGCATGTGACAGGAACTTTGCCTTCAACAGTCACATCCCCATGAAGAAATAAGTATATTTCTGCAACCACGGGGTTTATTTGAATACTTTTGGAGACATTGTAAAGGGAATACTTGAGTAAATATCAGTGTGTGTAACTGAAGACGGCATGTGCAGATGGAAACGTTTCAAGCCTACAATTTAAAAAACACTGTCAGGATTAATGTGGAAATCTCTGGAATGATACAATTGTACTTTTATGGTTAACTATACTTTTATCTTTTTTTATTGATACAGATACTTTGGTCCCTTTAAAGAAAACCATATGATTGTACAGTTTGCATTAATATCTTGAATACAAGTGCATTACAGTCTTCAAAATGATTCATACCCTCAAATTAAAGAAGGGGAAAAAATCAGCCGTCATAGAAATAAAATTAAATTGACAAAAGTAATAATACATAAAAATTCTATGAAAATCGTGACATTAGTTTTTAATTGTGGTTTGAAAGAAATCTTAAAAACAAACACAAAAAATAAAAAATAAACAAGCATGATTGGGCTCTGAAGCTAAAATTTTGTTGAGCAACACTTTGAGGCAATCACTGCTGCTTTGTTTGTTTTTTTTATTATTATTATTTCCAATCAAAATTCAAAAGCAATATTTTATTTCACTAAAATATAATTTTGTAAATTTTTATTTATTATTAGTTTCTTTAATTTCTTGTTATTTAAATTACTATAGTAAATTTAGCCTTTTCTTTAATTGGGGGGTATGAATAATAATGAGGACAACCGTTAGTAAAACTTGAGAACAGAAGTTGTGGAAAGAAATGCTTTTAAAACAATAATAAATTATATTGATGAAAAAATTAAACAAAAATCAATTCAAAAATTCAATAGGAAAAAAAAAAAAAAGGGGGGGAAGCAGGGAAAGGGAAAAAAAAAAAATAGGGAGAAAAAAAAAAAAGAGGAGGGGGAGGAAAAGAAAAACAAAGAAGAGAGAGGGGGGATTAAAAAAAAGGAATTTTTTTACCCCTTAATATATAATTTGTATTGAAATTGAAATATGGAAATGATGTTTCAGATCATATACAGAACACATAAAGGTAGTAGGTACTACCTCATTTTTTCTCAGTAGGATGTGTTGGTCATGTTGACATATGACAGTATCTGCGAAAAGGCGCTTTACTGCAGCGTTTTATCTGTCAAGATGCGCCTCGTCTACGGACACGTGCATGCATGGACACGCAGCGCATCTTGACCTAAACAAACATGGAGGGAGACGGTGGCAGACGCGTTTCAGACCAGGATAATTAGTTCTCAACAAGATGACGAGCCAGCCTAAACCGAGACGCTACTAGTTAAAAGAGAAAGGACTTCTGTCACATGGGTGTGGTTTGGATATATATATTTATATATTTTCTTTTTAAAAAAAGAAAGACAAACAGAGTCACGGACCAGACAACAGAAGGTATCCCGGCTCTTGGGGACGTCCTCCAGAATACAAACGACTGTCGTTGGTCTTTTTATATCCAAACCACATCCACGCAACAGAAGTTGTCTCTCTTTTAGGTACAAGCCTCTCAGTTTGGGGCGGCTGGTCATCTTGTTAAGAAATAGTCTAATAACACTCGTCTGAATGGTCCGCCACCGTCTCCCTCCATGTTTATTTGCAGCGTGCATGTGCACGTGGTGCATCTTGCTTAAACACTGCAGTAAAGCGCCTATCGATAGATTTTCTATCGTCCGGATGATGCGTATCGTTATATCGCCCAGCCCAACACCATCATGTGACACAGAAGCTAGAATCTGGCTGCTTTCACGTCATTTCATTGCCTAAAACTCTCAGAAGTGAAAACAAATGAAAACTAGAGAGGTTTTAGTCCAGAAAGTTCAGGTAACGACCACAAAGTGGCCATTTTTGCACCAACATCCTCAAACTGAGGAATGTCAGGTTGTAAAAAGTTAATTAAGCTACATAAATCTGTTTCTGACCCCTCTGGCAGAGCAACAATGTAAATATACAAGATATCTGCATATCTAAGGAGCCGTTTCTAACTCTGCTACCAACAGAAACACAGCTTACACCTCACAGAGCGACCACGCAGACGCTCCAACATGGAGAGTAAATGCTCTTTTCCCCACAAATGATCATAAAGACAAAGGAGGACAGAGATTCGTCTGTTCCCAACTTTAACATCCACCCACCAAAGATTTTCAAAGCTTTCTGCACAACTTGTGACTCAACACTTTTCTTGCTGTCAGTCATGAATGATTTTGGTAAGACGTTAAAGGAGCTGCATCGTGTTTTTTTTTCACATCCCAAAAGTCAATTCCAGGCATATATAAGCTAAATATCTTCTCCTCACCTCTATAGAAGCTAATGGTGTTAAATATTAGGTTTTTTGTGTCTGATCTCTACCACAGAAGTAAAACAGCTGACTGCACTGAACCACCGAAGCTCTCAACTAAAGCCTGAGATACACTGCGATATTTTCAATCGTTGCTCGCAGCCCCAACTCAGATTATAATGTCTGTCCTCACACTGTACGAACCGACGCTCAGATCCGATCTGACTACTCACAGTGTCCTCAAAGACAGGTCCTTTCTGACATGCAACGCAATAAACAGGTAGTCTAGTAGTAGAAGAAGAAGAAGACAATAACAACAGCAACAGTATGCTATCACAAACAAAAAAAACACGCTGCCTTGCCGATTTTTGTCTTCTTTGTGAAGAATTTGCCAAAACAAAAAAGGTGATGATGTCGTGTGTGGACGAGGAATTGGCCGACCAGACGAGGACTGTAGTCGGTTCAGGTTCTACAACGAGAACTCTGTCCAAATGTCAAGCCGGGTCTCCATGCTGCCCCTGGTTTACTTCTGTCTTTGTTTCACCAATGTGAAATGTGAAAATCTCCGATGAAAGAGTTCTCAGTCTCAAAATCCCTATAGACTCATACAGATTACTCATATGCATGAATGAAGAAAAATAACGACTTAAATAAAGTTTTTATGAGGAAATAAAACACTAACATGGTTAAAAGCTCATAAAAGCCCATTTTACATAATAGAGCTCCTTTTAAAGGAGACGCTTCATGTCTCCTGTTAGATCTCAGAACCTGACTCATGTAGCCTCAAACTGATGAGATCAAGAAACACCTGAAACAATCTTCACAGCCAAAAATAGAGAACACAAACTTCAGCACAAAAGGTATTCCTGTATATGCTGGAAGGGTCATGCCTGTACTAAAACCGCTTTCCTGAGCTCTCATACCCCTTCTGGACTGTCAGACCCAGGACCCACTTCTGTTACAGTTCATCACTTTCAGGCCTTCAAACTAGATTTCTTTCAGGGAAACTGGTTCCAGATCAGCTCAGATCCGGATGTGGGATTACGGTAAGGATCATCAAGCAGCAGTTTAAACTCAGAAGCTCATCGCTCCTCATCCCTATGCACAAAATAACTGTTTACAGTAAGGACAGACCGATATATCACCCGGCCGATATTTTAGGCAGATATTTGTATTTTTTGCTGGTATCTGCATCGGCCGGGTGTGTTGGCTGATACCCCACCCCTCAGCATAATTTACAGACAGGCATCTATAGAGACAGCAGTTTTTTGTTATATTCATTACAAGTTTAATGTTTCTTTTGATATTTGTTCACAACTGCATTGTTTCTCTTTCATATTTATTTGAGGTGCTCCATTTCTTTTTTTGAAAATCTGAAAAGAGTTTTCAAAATTAGTTGCCATTGTGTCCATTATTATATTAACTCGGCCCCAAATATCACCAGGTAGTATCGGCCATCAGCTGATGAGAAAAAACTGGTATCATCATCATGGTCATTCTTTTTACTAGAGATGCACCGATCCAGTACCCGGATCGGATATCGGCTCCAATATTGACTAATTAGCTGGATCGGATATCGGATGAATGAGGCCGATACAGCATTCCAATCCAGTCATTTCTTCATTTTTTAGTAATATCATAATAAATCTACGTTAAACTTTAAATTTAATTAGTTTTTAATGAGGCGAAATGTTTGTGCCAAGCCTGCTGCCTTCACTCACATGGCAAAGTGTTCATTCATTCAACAGTAGTATCAGATCGGTATCGGTTACGGGCCGATACACTCAACCCAGGTATCAGTATCGAACTGGATCGGAAAAACTCTGGATCGGTGCATCTCAAGTTTTTACAGCTTGTAATTTTCAATGCCATCACCACTAATTTAAAACTAGTTTTGCAAATTTTTGTCAATATACAAATTAATACAATAATTCATCAACTCCCCTTTTAGTCTTTACGTTTCTATCTGTCAATGCTTTCTTTATATATTTAATTTTCAATGATCAGATTATTATCAATGTATGAAAATGTACAATGTACTGAAACGACTGCATATATGTTTGTGTCAGTCATCCTTAAAATTATTCAGACCCTTCAATTAAACAAAATGTTGAATTCACAATATTAATTCACATAACAAGAAACTAAAAAAGTAATAATAAATAAAAATTTACAAAATCATAATTAGTAGAATGAAATATTGCTTTTGAATTGTAGTTGAAAATAATATTTAAAAAAAACAAACAATCAAATATAACTGTCCCAGACAAATTCAAGCATCTTGCTCATGAACAGTGGACCAAAATACCCGTCAACAGGTGCAGACGTGTGATTGGACGTTACAGAAAACACCTGATTGCAGTAGGGGTTGAAAAAAATTGACACACTGAAATATTTCGATATTTTCACATGCCGATATATCTATATTTAAAAACGTGGTATCAATATATTTAATTAACAAAATCTTGCAAGATTTCAGCGTTTTGATACAAAATATCGCAAAATTTCATGAAAACTTACAAGATGTCGTGACAGAACGATAAAATTTTGTGAGATTTTGTTAGTAAAATAGAACGATACCACGTTTTTAAATATCGATATGATATAGGCATATGAAAATATTATGATATATCAGTGAATCAATATTTTTTCCTACCCCTAGATTGCTCTGATTGTTTCAAGTGTTGGTCAACAAAATTTTAGTTTTGTAGCCCCATCATGCTTGTTTACCTTTTAAATTATTTGTTTGTTTGTTGTTCATGTTTCTGTTGAAACACAATTCAAAATCAATTTCATAAAATTTGTTTGTCAATTTCTAATTATTTCAGTAATGGATTAATTTTTTCCTTATTTAACTGGAGGTTATGAATAATTTTGAGGACGCTTGTATATATTTCCCTTCTTTCTCTCGCCTTTTTTTATTTAAATTTTTGAGAATTTTCCTTTTTTTTACTACTTTTTTATTGTAAATGTACACTTTGTAATAAAAAATGAGAGAAAAAATAAAGACAATACTTTTATTTAACCTTAATTTTACCAGGAAAAGTCCAACTGAGATTTAAAACCTCTTTACCAAGGGAGTCCTGGTATTGGTATTGGTATTGGGGGGTATCGGCCTGAAAAAAATCTGTATCGGTCAATCCTTAGTTCACTTTTACAAAAACCCATAGAAAGTTATTCTCATTCCAGCACATACATCCCTCATTGATCGATGATGTGATTGATACAAGTTTCCTTTACATTAGTTTGTATTACTGTATGTGTGAATGAGGACGCTGTGACATTTCAGTGTTGTATTACACAAAGAAACCCGGCGTCTCAGATCTGCTCCTCACAGTCAAACACGCTGAGCGACAACTGCAACAAAGTGCAGCAAAAACAGAGCTGATGAATAAATGATGGCTTCCACTAAAGACATGACAACATCAGATATGTGTGGAGCGATGAGGACGCTGTAACCTTCCTCGCCAGCAGGAAAGCCTGGAGCTTCGACTCTCTGAAACCTCCACTTCTCTTTCCACAATAGTTTAACTCGCTGGAGGAAAAGGAGAATCCACAAGCTCCACAAACCAACCTATAAAATAGCAATTTATCATTTTGAGTGGTTGGCACCGTGGACCGACGCGCCCGTCTTCGTGGAGGGATGAGTGTTGTATGAACTGAACAATAACTGCAAACACTAAATGGGTTTTTCCCCATTTTTAAGGATCATTTACTCCAACATTGCCTCATATTTTCTTGTTTTACTGTATAAACTAAAAAAATTGGCATTTCTTCTAACTTTATTATGAATATCTGTCAGGCAGGGAACCGTGAGCTTTGCATGTTTCTCTGCTCAAGTTGCCAGATTGTCAATTAAATGGCATCGACACTGCAATTCCAAGCCATCCGTTACCACGAGCTCATTCAGAAGCTGTGTGTGCAGCAGCTTTCTGCAGCCGCACCACATGAATGCTGAATGAATTAGCTCTCCATGTAGTCGTGCTGCTTCCAGCACTTCAGCTTGTTTAGCTAAGAGGAGACAATCGAGTGTGACACCTTCAAAACACGCCAATAATGCCATGTTGAGTCATGTGTGCTACTTGTTAAACGTGTGTGACAAGTTTCTGCAAAGCATCAATTATGCACTTTTTCTAAATGAGTTTGCGACGTTCAAACAGCTTGAAGCTCGTTAAATATCCCATTATCAAGATGGGGTCATTAAGTGTCTTTTAGCTGCAGGGACTCATTCTGACCAACGCAGGCAAAACCGCAGCACATATGACTACAACTGTTACACAGAATGTTGAATAGCAAATATATCAGCCACATATGGAAGACAATTGGAGCCACTGAAGAAAAATTTTTAATTATAAGAAAAAAGAAACAAAATTCTGACTTTTTTTTCCCCAGAACATTAAAAAAAGGGAATTAGAAAATTTTTTTTCATCAGAATTCTGAAGGAAAAAAGTCAGATTTTTTTTTTCCCGCTCAAAATTCTTACTTTTTTTCAGGAATTAAAAAAAAAAAATCCTCTACATTTTTTTATGTCCTGGAAAATATTCAGAATTCTGACTTTTTTTTAGAAATGGAAAGAAAAATCTTCCAAATATTTTTTTTAATGTTCTGGAAAAAAGAATTCACAGAAAAAGCCAGAATTCTGACTTTGGTTTAGAAACTAAAAACAAAAATCTTCAGAAAAAAATTGATGATCTGGAAAAAAAAAAAAATTCTCAACTTAAAAAAAAAAAAAAAAAAAAAAATCTCAGAACTCCGACTTTTTTTTTTATGAATCAAAAAAGCAATCTCCTGGATTTTTTTCATGTTCTGGAAAAAAGTCAAAATTCAGACGTTTTTCTCAAAATTATGACTTTTTCCTTAAAATTAAAAAAAAAAATCTAACCCCCTCTAATGTTGAGGAATTCTGACTTTTTTTTCTGTAGTGGCCCTAATCGTCTTCCACAGCCACAAGTTACGTTCATCTAAAAAATTAAATAAATAAAAGAATTTGGGCTGCCTGTTTAACACATTGATTAGATAATTAATAACGTTGCAAATTCAGGTATTTAAAAAAAAAATCGCGATTAATTTGAGTAGAGTGCCAACTCAATGCATGAGCATTTCAAATTTGGCCCACTGAATGGCCCGGGCAGTGGGTGGCGGTAATGCACTTAAAGCTGTTTGCCAACCGCCAATAAACAACAGAAGAAGAAAAAGAAGAAGAAGACGTGTTAATAGCTGTGTTGGAAATCATCCACTCACTCCCTGTTCCCTACATAGTACATATGATGTAGTCCACTATATCACGTACACTATGTAGTTAATGACGGGAGGAGATTTCGGACACTACATGTGGTGACGTCAGCAGATGCGGCAGGTATTGCTGCGACGTGCAGTAGCGGTAGCAAACAGTTATGAACAATAGACAGCTTTCCTGCTACGAAGAAATATCATTATTGTTAAAAGCTACACAACAACGCCACTAAAGCATTTATACACGAAAGAGCGGTCGCGCTCCTCAGTTCCCGCTGCTGCAGCACCATTTTTCTTCTACTGCGATCACAAAACACGGCCGCATTGCATTGTGGTATACGGGAGTAAAATGTAGGGTACAGCATTTGTACGTTTACATTTGCAGTGCATTGTGGGTATTTTGTAGTGGATGAAAAGTAGTGAAGAGAATCCGAACAACACTACAAAATGGCGTGATCACTATGTAGTGCACTACACCCGTGATAGGGAGCGATTTCGAACACAGCTAGCGAGTCACACCTCAGGCTGTGTTGGAGCAGGACTGCATGGAAAACCTAAAGGACTGTGGCCCATGAGGACCATTGTTCCCCATGACTGCTTTAGCAGATGTGAGATTAAAATGCAATTACTTGAATTAATTGATTACAAATCCTGTAATTAATCAGATTAATTTTTTCAATCCCTCGACCGCCCAAAAAGAATTCAATAAAGAGATGATTAGACTCGTCCACCTAAAAACAACCACAGTTTGCTCATGCAGACAAAGATTAACTATATTTTTGCAAGGATATGCATGCAGCGTGCACAGTTTGGATACATAAAAGAACAGTTCTCAAATGCACGAATCACAACTGAGTCCCGTTCATTTAAAAACAGCCGTTCAAAAGAACTGATTAGTTCATGAACGTCACATCTCTGCTCTGGATGTCCACCACAGCTGTTTTCTTTCCTTCTTACAGCAACACAAGTTCTTTAAACTCTGAGCTTCTGGCTGGTTTTAATAGTACACTAATATTAGGGATGCACCATATTGGAATTTTGGCCGATATCTGATATGCCGATATTTTAAAACTCGTGGCCGAAAACCGATATCAATACCGATATTAAAGCTGAAAAATAAAAGATGTAATATTCATTCCTTGTGCAAAATTAGAAAAATACCTCAACTTGTGTGATGGATAACAAGTCAAACTTAGTGACAGTTATTCAGACAAAAACGAAGAGGAAATTTGTATTATATCCTAGAACCACCTGGATTTTCTTCTCCCTGAGGAAAAAAGAAAAAACCCCAAAAAACAGGGGATATTTGTTTATTTAATGACAGTGTATAAACACTGTTCACATTAGGGGTGGGGAAAAATATTGATACCCTGAAATGTCGTGATATTTTCATATGGCAATATCATATCGATATTTAAAACGTGATATCGATCTATTTTATTTTGTGACAGAATGACCAACTCTCACAAGATTTCACCATTCTGTTACTCTCACAGGTTTTGGTGAAATTTCATTGGTAAAATAGATATCACATTTTTAAATGTAAAAATGAAATCAGCATAAGAAAATATTGAGATATTTCAGTGTATCAATATTTTTTCCCACCCCAAGTTCACACAGAAGTCTGTAAAAAGAAAAAAAAAAGGTTTTATAAGAAGAAGAAGTTTTTTTTTTTTTTTTTAGACTTTTGAAACAGCAGCCTGATCGGTTAGATATTGGTTAAATATCGCTCCGATACTCCGTTTTAAGGCCGATAAAGGCTGATACTGATAGGGGGCCGATTACATCGTGCATCCCTATCTGATATCCATAAATCACATGGAGTCATCATCGCCCTGCAGTCTCCCAAGGCCACGTTTTTGTTTTTCCTCCTCCACATGGCATCACAAGACTGATTACGGTCACACACCAGCAACTGGATATCAACACACTGCAAGTTCACTGATTCAGACACAAGGTTTGTTCCTGTTGGCCAACTAGTTGTTTTTTTTTACTGAATCACATCCACATAACCTTCACTGCCACCTTCTGGTGACCGCACAGTCTAGTTCATTCATTTCAAACCAGCGAATAAAAGCGCGTCTGATTCACATTTCTCAGCAGCTTTTCATAATATCACATTTGCAAATATAAATCCATACATATGTGGTTTGTATGCATCACACCTTCCCTCATTTTCATTCTGCTAAGCTGTGCAGTGACTGCATGAAAAGAGCCCTGAAATAATCATGAGTTGTTGCAGATAACCCGTAAAGACCTGTGCTGATGCTTGAAACGAGTCAGAAAGTGAATCAGCAAAGTATTCAGACAGCAAATAAATCTCATTTCAGCTGATGAAGAAGAATTTCTAACTACAAACAAAGACTGCTCAGAGGTTTTTCTTTGGATACGATAGATGAGCTAACATTTCCCAGTCTGATGCCATCACATAACCCTGATGACATCACCAAGGTCGTCTTCTAATGAGCCTCAGAAAACCTTCCGTGACGTGAATAGCGGGGTTATTCCCGGAAAGTGGTGCCAAACAAACAAGAACACAGCTCGTGTTTTAGAAGCGATTATGAAAGATGTTGCTGCCTCCATCTGACAACTTTCTGACAGCCTGTTTTCTCATTTCACGGCTGAGGCTCGCGGAACCCCCCACCCGCCTCAGCCTCCCACTCCGCGCGTGTTTAACCGCAGCGCCTGTTGACAGGTGATCTCTTCCTCTGCATTAACTCCTGCCTGCTCCAAGCTCCCACGCACACGAGTGGGCACCGGTTCACGTGCACCTTCTCAGCTCGCCTGCTTGAGCATGTTGCACAAAACACATCTGCTTATTAAGACTTGAAAGCCTTCATCAGACTCTCCCTCATCCTCCCACCAAATGTCAAACAAGTCAGGGATGCCCGCGGAGACGAGTTGGCAGCTGAAGCCAAAACACGCAGGAAAAAACACGCAGAAGGTTTGGAAATGGAGACTGTACCTCCGGCTGAGACGCTGCTCCACAGCAGCCCGATCCACAGCACCGCGGGGAAGGTGCTGCGGAGTCGGACCGAGCCGGCAGCCGGCGGCATGGCGACAGGAGCCGGTCCCGAGGCGAGCAGAGGGCGCGTGAGGCTGGAGCGGGGGCAGAGAGGAGCTCCCGGGCTGCTGTGCTGGCGGATCTGCGGTCAGTCGGGCAGGTGAGAGCCGGTAACGTCGGAGGAGAAGCTCCGCATGTCAGAGCAGCATCCTCCTGCTCCCTGCCTCCGATCCGATCTGTCCTCCTTCTCTCCTCCGCGTGCTCCGCTGTCCTAGTCACACGTAGTCTCTCTCTCTCCCACTCTCTCTCTTTGTTTCTCTCTCACCCGCCTACCCCGTCCACGCGCGGGCGCGCGCACTTCCACACTGACCTTAATGATAATGAAAGTTTTGGTGAGGAGTGTGAGTGGATGTGTGAGGGCGACAGTGGCGGGCTGCGGTGTGATCTTACATAAGATGAAGCGGGGAGCCGGATGGTGTGCTTGGAGGGGTGGATAAGGGGGCTCGCGCTGGTGGGGAGGGGGCTGACTTACGAGCCGTCTCATACCGAGCTGGTAATCTGTTTAAGTAGCTGTATTTCACTGTGGGAATGGACTGCAATCTGACGCTGTGGAGACTGAGGAGAGCGAAGACACTGCGGGCTGATCGGGGCTGAACACCGGGACAGAACCGGACACTTCACAACCTTCGTCTGGAGTCAAGTCCTGCAAATTTTACCCAAGCAAAACAATTCTTATCTAAACGCAGTCACGGATGCTTTACAGGAAAATGTCCTCTGTGTTTTGTCTCTGAAACATGATGCAATTACATGTAAGTAACCTATTATTATAACAGGCTCCTGTGGGAGTCACCCCCTTGCAAATCACACACCTTTAAACTAAGGATTGACCGATACAGACTTTTTTAAGCCAATACCGATACCAATATTTTCTCCTCAGTCGATGGCCGATACAACCAGTTGATGTTTGGGGATGTTACTGCATTTATTCAGTCATTTTCTGTACCGCTTATCCAGTTCAGGGTCGTGGGGGTTGCTGGAGTCTATCCAAACAGGTGTAGGCTATTGTTTTTGAGGTGTGAGGACATAGCTTTAAGGGCAAAAAAAAAATAAACAAGGGAACAAACAAAACAAAAAATGACAATAACCTTAGTTAGTCCACTATTTCAGTTGTCAAGATGCCGATCCTAACAAATATACAACTCAGACCAGGAGTGGACGAACTGAAATAAAATAAATCCCAAAAAACAACTCAAAAAGGACAGCAGGTGACGGTGCAAAAAAACAAAAGTTAATACAGCATATCTAAAAATACTTTTAATTCTCCCTAAAACTAATAAAATGCAGCGTACCTGCAGCATCGCATTGCCACATCACCTCAAACACATTCCGTGGACAAACAACTCTCAGATCTCCAACCCTGCCATACAAAATTGCATGAAAAAACAACCACTAGGAAAAAAAACAAAAACAAAATTAAAACCTTATTTACCAGGACAGCAGATCTTACCAAGACTTGAAGAATTGCACCTGGCCACCAACAGGAAACTGGCACACCCCAGCAATCAGCCACTTTATAGGGGATCTTGCCCTGCAGCCAGAGCGACACCCTGCAGTGCCGCCCATTACATACAGTATATACACACACCGGCCACTTTATTAGGTACACCGGTCCAACTGCTCGGTAACGCAAATTTCTAATCAGCCAATCACATGGCAGCATCTCAATGCATTTAGGCATGTAGACATGATCAAGATGATCTGCTGCAGTTCAAACCAGCATCAGAATGAGGAAGAAAGGTGATTTAAGTGATTTTGAACGTGGCATGGTTGTTGGTCTGAGTATTTCAGGAACTGTTGATCTACTGGGATTTTCCTGCACAACCATCTCTAGTGTTTACAGAGAATGGTCCCAAAAGAGAGAAAATATCCAGTGAGCAGCAGTTCTGTGGGCGCAAATGCCTTGTTGATGCCAGAGGTCAGAGGAGAATGGCCAGACTGGTTCCAGCTGATAGAAAGGCAACAGTAAGTCAAATAACCACTCATTACAACCGAAGTCTGCAGAAGAGCATCTCTGAATGCACAACACATCCAACCAGGAAGCAGATGGGCTACAGCAGCAGAAGACCACACCGGGTGCCACTCCTGTCAGCTAAGAACAGGAAACTGAGGCTACAATTCACACAGACTCACCAACATTGGACAATAGAAGATGGAGAAATGTTGTCTTGTCTGATGAGTCTCCATTTCTGCTACGAAATTCAGATGGTAGGCTCAGAATTTGGTGTCAACAACATGAAAGCATGGATCCATCCTGCCTTGTATCAACGGTTCAGCTTGGTGGTGGTGGTGTAATGGTGTGGGAGAGGTTTTTTTAGCCCACTTTGGGCCCCTTAGTACCAACGTGGCGGTTTAACCACCACTGCCTAACCTGAGTATTGTTGCTGACCATGTCCATCCCTTCATGACCACAGTGTAGCATCCTCTGATGCTGCTTCCAGCAGGATAACGCACCATAAAGCGGGAATCATCTCAGACTGGTTTTTTTGAACATGACAATGAGTTCATTGTACTCAAATGGCCTCCACAGTCACCAGATCTCAATTTAAAAGTGCAGCTTTGGGATGTGGTGGAACGGGAGGTTCTCATCATGGATGTGCAGCCGACAAATCTGCAGCAACTCCGTGATGCTGTCATGTCAATTTGGAGCAAAATCTCTGAGGAATGTTTCCAGGACCTTGTTGAATCTATGCCACGAAGGATTAAGGCAGAATTTTTTATTTATTTTATCAGCTTGTCTTCTGACGATGAGCTCTGTGCTGAAAACTCAGTGGATCTGCATTCGATTACACTCAGATCTGGCATTTGGAACTACGTTGGTCTTCATGTTAAGTATGACCCTGATGGTAAGCTGATGTGGACAAAAGCACATCGGGCTAAAAAAGGCATGAAAATTTTTTATTTGTATCAAAAAGGTATCAAACCGTGACACTTCAGTATCAAACTGAACCGTGGATTTTTTTGTATTGTTGCAACCCTATTATATACATATAATAGGTCTGTAAATTAAGCCGACTGGGGGTATCGGCCAATGCCAATACCTCATAGATTATCACAAAGTAACTGCTTGGGCATTGGTTAAAGCCCAAATTACACAAAAACAACTTATTGAGTTTAAATTATTTGGTCCCCCCCAGTTTAAAAATCCGATCTGCACCCCCGGCTTCGTTACAGGTAAATCACTGAAAGTCCTGTAGATGCCTCAAGAACAGGTCTGCAACTTTTACGATCCAAAAAATCAATTTTCAGCCTCAGCTTTACTAAATAAGTCATCTAGAGCTGCAATTTATTATTATCATTATTATTTTAATAAACACATGAATTATGCCACTAGACAGAACTGTACCGACCATATTAAATACAAGGTTGATAGAATGTTCTCCAAGCTGATTTTAGAGTAAGAAGTATTTTTTCTAAACTTGAGTTAAGAGCAAATATGACTAAAAAGCCATCAGAGAACTCTTATGTAAAATTATGGAGTAAAAACAATAGTCGTCGTTAAACAAAGACCTCCCTGATCAACACCAGCCAGGCATGATGGAACTGGTATTTGTCTGGAATGCCAGTTACCCACCAAAACTGCAGATAGAAAACCTGCAGGATTGTGGCCCTCGAGGACCGAAGCCGGACACCCCCGATCTAGAATCACAGGTGCCAGGACGGGGGGGGGGGGTACCAAACTATAATCTCTCCAAGGGCACCAGAGTGGCTAGTGTGCTAGAGGAGGGGGAAGAAAGAGAGGCATCAGAAGTAGTGAGTGGTTAAAACTTTATCAAAGAAACAAAATAAAAGTACTAAAGTAATAAAAGTCCAAAATGAATACGAGGATTGGACTGAAAATGAGTGAAAACGCGGTCAATATCCAAAGAAAACTTTAAAAGTTCTTCAGAGAGCTGGAGAAATATTGATTAGGACCATTTTAAAAGACAGGCAATACAAAGAAACCCGTCTGGATCATGAGTTCAGAGCAGGCGACCTAATCTCAGACTGTTTAACAGAAATGAGCAGGTCTGTCTGGAAGAGAGATGATGATAGCTTGCTTCTCTACCTCCAGCACTTTAGAAAATCACTGAATTTCAGGGCATTGTGCTGCTTAAAGCTCCACTTTCTCCTCCAGCTCCTGTTTCGGTCTGCTCATTGAGGCCGAGCATGTTCTGTTTGACTAAAACTACAAACTGGAAGCACAGAATGAGCTAAAACAGGGAATCTGGAGGCTGTAAACTCAAAAACAGCTGAAAGATGCTGAGAAGCTCTGTAGATGAAGGAAACTGCAGCTTGTGACGATTCTCTGAAGGTTCGTCACTCTGGGTCACCGCTTTCATGTCTGATCCATCATGAAAACATAATTACTGATGGCTGCCTTTGAAAATGAGCCTCATTGGCACAAGTCTGAGCTGAGTGGGACTCATTCAGCAGCACATTTATATTTCAGCTTTAAATGATAAAAAGCAAACTCACCTCTCGGTCTGTGAGGGACGTCTTATTCATGGTTCACTGTTATCACTTTAACAAGGTGCTCTGCAGACAGACACACAGGCAGTCAGGGACGGGAATCTGACCGGGAAGCCGACTGGGATTCAGGGCTGTGGTAGTAAGCAGGAAGCTCCTCATTAAATGCCGCTACAACCACCTCGCTCCTGCTGGGTGAGTTTCCACGTCTGACTTTGAGCCGCTGATGCGTCCAGACAGGCTGTCAGGGAGGAAAAACTGACATGAAGCAGAGACGGGCTGACGTTGGACCTGCTCAGACGGCCAAATGAAGGTTCACGGACACTAAAATGCTCCTCAAAAGCTACACCTGTCATCACATTAGTTATTCAGCTTAATGCAGTTTATGTAATTACGGTTTATGTAACCAGAGTGAGATCTGCTGCAGATCAGGAGAGCTGAAACTGAGATTTGGCAGATTTTTGTACTTGGTTTCCTCTAACAAAGACTAAGCTAGCATCCGTCTTGCATCCTGTCTCTTCTCTGAGATCTCTCCACAGTAGCGGTTTTAAGCCCGTGCGAACCGGGCAGCTGCCTGGTGCCTCCTCAAGTCTTCCCGGTTCCTGTACCTTCATATTTATGTTTGTTTTACAGTGGGGGAAAAAAGGTATTTTCATCAGATGTTGGCAACAACCCGAGTAATGCACATATACAAAGAAATCTGAACATTTGTGTCCATAAATGAAGTTATGTGTAATATAGTGAAATGACACAGGGAATAAGTATTGTACATGGAAAAAATGGAGGCGCAAAAAGATATAAAAAGCCAAGAAAGCATCTGGAGTCTGTCAGTATTTAGAAAGTAATCCTGTCCCCTATCAGTGCAAAGTAAGCTGGTTTAGTCCTGATTGATGCCTTTAAAAAGGTTTTTCATCACCAAGGTGACAAGCATTGCATGATGGGTAAAAGCAAAGAGCTGTCTAAAGACCCACACAACCTTATTATTGCAAACACACTGAAGGCATTGGTTCCAGGTGCATTTCTAAGCTTCTGAAAGTTCCAGTGAGCACCATTGGGACCATCATCCGGAAGTGGAAAGAACACGGCATGGTCATAAAGCGGCCACGGCCAGGTGCTCCTCACAAGATTTCAGACAGAGGAGTCAGAACAATCATCAGAAAGGTTCTCCAACAGCCCAGGACCACTCGTGGAGAGCTTCAGAAAGACCTGGAACCAGCAGCTACAGTTGTTTCAGAGAAAACAAGAAGGAATGCACTCAGCCGCCATGGCCTTCATGCACGCACACCACGCAAGACTCCATTTCTGAAGAAGAAGCAGGTTGATGCTGGTTTGAAGTTTGCAACACAACATCTGGACAAACCCATGGCATTCTGGAAAACATAGTCTGGTCAGATGAGACCAGAACTGAACTCTGCAGATGTCATAAGACACAACATGTTTGGAGAAGAAATGGCACCAAAAACACCATAGTAACAGTGAAGTTTGGAGGTGGGAGAATCATGGTGGGGGCTGTTTTTCAGCATGTGGTACTGGCAGACTTCATATGATTGAAGGAAGAATGAATGGAGAAAAGTAGAGACATTCTGGACCAGAATCTGCTGCATCTGCAGCTGCTGAAGATGAAAAGAGGCTGGATCTTTCAGCAAGACGACCGTCCCACCACACAGCCAAGAAACACTCACCTGTTTTAAGAAGAAGAAGATAAAGCTGCTAGAACGAACCAGTTAATTGAATCCTATTGAAAATCTTTGGAAAGAACTGAAGATCCAAGTTGACAGAAGAGACCCTTGAAGAACCTTGAAGATTTGTGTGGAAGAATGGACCAAAATCACACCTGAGCAACGTTTTCCACTGGTTTCTCCATACAGGAGGCGTCTGGAAGCTGGAATCACCAACAAAGGTTTTCGCACTAAGTATTAAATAAGTTTCAGTAAGTGTGTTCAATACTTATTCCCTGTGTCATTTCACTATATTACACATAATTTATGGGCATAAATGTTCGGATTTCTTTGTATGTGTGCATTATTTGGGTTGTTGCCGACATCTGATGAAAATTTCATGTCAATAGCTCTACTGGAAATATATTTTCTGAGAAAAACATTGATGTGTTCAATACTTTTTTCCCTCGCTGTACGTCCGCTGTCTGCCTGATCTTGGACAGGTTGTACTGAAAGTAACTTGGTTGTACTGAGACGCTGGTTCAGTGACACATGAACCAATTAAATTAAATTAAAAGAATTTTCAAAATTAGTTTTCATTGTGTCCTTCATTATTTTAATTTTGGGGTCAAATGCAGTATCGGCCCCAAATATCGGCAGGTTGTATCAGCCATTGGCTGAGGCTGATGAGAAAATATCTGTATTGACCCTAAAAAAAAAATTGTATCATCGATCCCTACTGCAGACACACTCTGGGACGATAGCACCATCCTATCTTACCTCAGTATGACCATTGTTGCCTGGTTAGATTTTCAGCTTAATTCATCCCAGAAGGGCAATTAAGTGTAAAGTTTGCAGTCTAACAGACGGTTAGCGTAAAAGAAAAACAATAATGACAAATTTTGTTTTGCTTGGCTAAAATTTAGTAAAGTAAATGAGTTTTGATGCTTCCATAAATATTCGGCTTTTTATTTATCTTATTGAGAAGACCAAGTAATTAAAATATGTGCTTATGATGATTACAAATGGGCTGAAATATTATTTTAGAGGCTGATCCTGCAGTGCAGATGTAGAAACACATACCTAATTAAATCTAGCGTCTGTGCTGAAAAGAGCCTCAGATTACGCAGGAATATAACATAGCGTCCAATTCAGAGTGTCAGTGAAAATACAGAACAGTGAATGTTGTGTTGAATAGTTTAAAAAAAAATGCAGACATTATTTTTATCAGCTCAAATACAGCTTTCTGACTTAATCACAGTTTTTCTATGAGATTAAGCTGCACGAACACACTGCTGCTGATGGATTTTAAGTATTAATTTGAGAAAATAAACAGGATTTCAGTGCGTTTGCAGATTGGTGCGAGGGGAAATTTATTTCAGGAAAACAGCTGAGAAAGAATTAGTTCAGTTATCTGGCACTGAAACTGTAAAATATCCCAGTTTTCTAACAGATGTGCATCTTTTCCTTTCTGCGCAGCTACCAGCTGCTACTGCAGGAAATTCTCACTTCACAAACACTAGATCTGGATTACTTTAGTGATATCAACTCTCACCACTTTGGTAGGATTTGCCCCAAATCCCCTTTTTACACATTTATTCAAATCAAATCACAGTTTTTATTAATGTCCCATTTACAGTTGTGTGAAAAAATGTTTGCCCCCTTCCTGATTTCTTATTCTTTTGCATGTTTGTCACATTTAAATGTTTCAAATCATCAAACAAATGTTAATATTAGACGAAGATAACACCAGTAAACAGAAACTGCAGTTTTTAAATGAAGGTTTTTATTAGTAAGGGGAAAAAAATCCAACCCTCCATGTCCCTGTGTGAAAAAAAGTGATTGCCCCCTAAACCTAATAACTGGTTGTTCCACCTTAGCAGCAACAACTGCAATCAAGCGTTTGTGATAACTGGCAGTGAGTCTTCTTCAGCGCTGTGGAGGAATTTTGTTCCACTCATCTTTGCAGAATTGTTGTAATTCAGCCACATTGGAGGCTTTTCCAGCATGAACCGCCTTTTTAAGGTCATGCCACAGCATCTCAATGGGATTCAGGTGGGGACTTTGACTAGGCCTCTCCAAAGTCTTCATTTTGTTGTACTTAAGCCATTCAGAGGTGGACTTGCTGGTGTGTTCTGGATCATTGTTCTGCTGCAGAACCCAAGTGTGCTTCAGCTTGAGGTCACCAACAGATAGCCGGACATTCTCCTTCAGGATTTTTTGGTAGAAGCAGAATTCATGGTTCCATTTACCACAGCAAGTCTTCCAGGTCCTGAAGCAGCAAAACAGCCCCAGACCATAACACTACCACCACCATATTTTACTGTTGCTATGATGTTCCTTTTCTGAAATGCCGTGTTACTTTTACGCCAGATGTAATGGGACCTACACCTTCCAGAAAGTTCCACTTTTGTCTCGTCAGTCCACAGAGTTTTTTCCCAAAAGTCTTGGGGATCATCAAGATGCTTTCTAAAATCCTGAGACGAGCCTTTATGTACTTTTTGCTCAGCAGTGGTTTTGGTCTTGGAGCTCTGCCATGCAGCCATTTTTGCCCCCCAGTCTCTTTCTGATGGTGGAGTCATGAACTCTGACCTTAATTGAGGCAAGTGAGGCCTGCAGTTCTTGGATGTTGTTCTGGGGTCTTTTGTGACATCTTGGATGAGTCGTCGCTGTGCTCTTGGGGTCATTTTGGTCGGCCGGCCCCTCCTGGGAAGGTTCACCACTGTTCCATGTTTTCACCATTTGTGGATAATGGCTCTCACTGTGGTTCTCTGGAGTCCCAAAGCTTTAGAAATGGCTTTGGAACCTTTTCCAGACTCATAGATCTCAATTACTTTGTTTCTCATTTGTTCCTGAATTTCTTTGGATCACAGCATGATGTCTAGCTTTTGAGGATCTGTTGGTCTACTTAACTTTGTCAGGCAGGTCCTATTTAAGTGATTTCTTGATTGAGAACAAGTATGGCAGCCTGGGTGTGGCTAGAGAAATTGAACTCAGCTTTCCAAAGATGTGATAAACCACAGTTAACATACGTTTTAACGGTGGGGCAATCATCTTTTCACACAGGGCCATGTAGGTTTTGATTTTTTTCCCCCTTCGTAATAAAAATCTTCATTTAAAAACTGCATTTTGTGTTGACTTGTGTTATCTATGTCTAATATTTAAATCTGTTTGATGATATGAAACATTTAAGTGTGACAAGCATGCAAAAAAAATAAGAAATCAGGTAGGGGGGGGACACTTTTTTACACAACTGTATTCTGCAACAGCAACAAACTTCCTGGATTCATCAGACTGTTGTTCCACCTGAAGGCTGAAAGTTACTCACATCAGCCAAGCTCAGACCTGTGACTTTCTACCAGATTATTTCCTCATCTTCAGAGACTAAAGTTATTTTCGTGGAGCAGGTGGCCATCTTTTATACAGTTTTCGCTCATGCTCGGTGGCTCCAGGAGGTTTCAGGCTGTTTGCATCATCACCGCCAGCTGCTGAGTCAGTTCCTCCACCTCTGGGAAATGCAGGAGATAGTACTGGTGGGTTTCTGAGGGCAGTTTGTTTTGAATCAGTTCACACATATGACAACAGCGGATGGCAAATGTATGCACAAAACGGTAATGGGAAGGAGGGGGCTGCCAGTGCTGAGGTTCCCAGCATGGTCCTCCATCTGCTCTCTATCGTTTGTCCTTTAGCTTCGTCATAGTGGACAAAGATCTGTTTTATGTAAACAGATCTTTAAACAGCAGAATCTGATATGCTTCATCAGACATGGCAGCAATATGTCAAACTGGATTAAAGGTGATGCAGAAGATGTTTCTATGAATAATTGTTGCAATATTAAATGAAATTGGGTTCACTGCCCCATAAGGTATGATTAATTAAAAGCTCTAAATATATAAATAATATTATACATCAGCTGTTAAAGTAATGGGACTTACAAAAAACATCAGCCAATCATTTCTGCTCTCATCACACGTAGTAAAAGTGATTGACGGGCAATAGTAAAATTGGTAATAGGAGAGAGTGTGCCGCCTCCGTCACGTTACTGTCGTCTGATGTTTACAGTAGGTACAGTCATCACAACAGGAATTTAAATAACAGGAAACTAAAGAAACTAATGATAAATTAAAAAAAATTACAAAATTATAATTTAGTGAAGTAAAATATTGCTTTTGAAATTTGGTTGTAAACACCAATTTAAAAAAAAAAAAACTGTCCCATAAACAGTGGAGCAAAATATCTTTTAAAAGGTGCAGACGTCTGATTGGACGTTACAGGAAATATCTGACTACATCGATTGCCTCAAAGTGTTGCTCAACAAAATTTTAGCTTTGGAGCCCCATCATGGGTGTTTATTTGTTTAATTATTTGTGTATTTGTTTTTAATATTCCTTTCAAAATCAATGTCATGATTTTCATAGAATCTTTATCTATTATTACTTTTGTCGATTTCAACTTATTTCACTAACAGCTGATTTTTTTCCTTCTTCACTTGGAGGGTATGAGTAATTTTGATGATAACTATAACTAACAATTATTCTGCTAGCGGTTAGCTACGGTCGTTCAGACAATGGGCGTGTCTCAAACCGCGCACTTGAGCACTATTTCTGTGTGTGGTGCGTTTATGCTGCCATTTAAGCAAAAATTCAGTGCACTTAAAATACCTGAAAGTTGCCCTAATAACTGCCAAAAACGAAGTGCAAAAGAAAGCACACAACTCGCACTATGCAAACGCCATCTTGATGACGTAGCAGAAGAGGCGGGACTTTCAAACTGTTTTCAGAGCTGAAAAATGGCGGAGAATGAAGCAGTGGCGACCCCTGCTGTATCGGAGGCTGAATTGTACTGGTTTGAGTAACGTTTATGAAATTATTTAGACATAATTACTAATGTATATGTAGCATGCTACCAAGCTGTTCACTCCCTGATGACAGTTATGATCTGGTCATTTGTTTGGCTGCAGGCCGCAGTTATACCGGCTCAGTAGAGTTAGCTTATGTTAGCGGGCAATGTTAGTCCGTCACTTCTGATAAGTGAAGTGCTCTATTCAGGTCAGCATTTAGCGACAATAGTGTGCACTACAGACAAAGTACACAGTGCGCACTGCACACTAAGTTCCAGTGCACTCAGGCAAGTGCGCGGTTTGAGACTTTGTTCTGCACTGGATTTTTGACCAGTATTACGGCAAAATCCGGGTATTTTCAGAGCACTGAATTGTAGTTGAAACCGCACTTGCACTCAAAAGTAGTGTACCACATTGTGCAAGTGCACGGATTGAGACAGACCCCATGTCTCAATCATTACACTTGCATGAGTGCACTGAACGTTAGAGCATTGTGTGCACTGTGCACTGAGTCTGTAGTGCACACTACTGGAGGTCAGTGCTGACACGATCAGAGCGCTCTACTTACCGGAAGTGACGGACTAGCATTGCCCACTAATGTGTGCTAACTCTACAGAGCCGGTATAACCGTGGCCTCAAACACATGACCAGATCATAACTGTCATCAGGGAGTGAACAGCTTGGTAGCATGGTAGCAGGTACTTTCAGTGCACTGAATTGTCACTTAAATGACACCATGTGTGCACTACACACTCAAAAACAGTGTTTGAAGTGCTCAAGTGCGCGGTTTGGGACAGACCCACAGTCTGTTTTCTGAATTGTTTTCTGAAGAGTGAGTGATGACGTAGCAGTACAAGTTATTTCATGTAGTTGATATTGCTGCATATGTCAGTTCTCCAAAGAAAAAAACTGCACTTTTTTCAGGGTGGATTGTTTTGGCACGCAAGATTTCCCTCAGTAAAAGGGTTGGGTACAGTACTGATATGATCTGCCCGGAGACCAAGTTGCCTTAATTTTTGATTGGCTACAACCTTTTTGGCTTTATTCTTATTTAGAGAAACTATGCCGGTAATTAGCAGTCGGAGTTTGTTTGCTAAAGGCTATTGGTTAGCATCATGGGCACTAAGTTTATCAGACAAGACGGCATTCAGAAAATAAATGAACTTACAGGTAATGACAACAGTGTGGTCGCCTCATTCAGTGTTGCTACAGAAGTTTTTTTTTTTAATCCACTTGTGGGGTGGGGGATATTTGCTTGATAGTGTGCTCAGTTGGAGAATATGAATTATGTAGAATGATAAGCTGCTGTCTGATTTTGGGACTTTGATAATCTTGACATTCACATTTCAAAACCCCATCCTTTAACGGAGATGTTATAAAGACGGGTCAGTCACAATGTGATCATTGAGTTAGAAAGGTATTTTTATTAGTTTTTATAAGAAAAGCTTTAAAACAATAACACATCAACTCATTTATTTTCATATTGAAACTGAAAATAAAGTAGCTACCTCAGCATCTGCGTTATTTGGCGCTAACTAAGCTGGTGCTACATGATCCAGTTTCATTAAAACAGGATTCTAGCAAAGCTGCTAGTTGGTTTGAAAGAGGCTAAGGCATGAAAATGTGGAGAAACATTCCTGGAACCATCTGATTTTGTAGAGGAAGATATAAAAATGACAAGAAAGAGAGATATTTCCATTTGCTGATCCAGATTATTAATGTGAAGCTGTTTCATTTCTCATGTCTCTCAAATGTGACCACAACAATGTCATACACAATCATTTCTGGCTCCACCACTGCATAAATCATATAAATCATGCCTCCATCAGAAACAAAGGCTATTATTTTGCCCTACATCAGGGTGTTGTTGTGGTGATGTAAAATAGGCAAAGTTCCCAACTGGTTCAGTAAATTGTTTCTCCTAATTTTACAATAATAAAATCAGATTTGTTTACACAGTTCTGCGGGAAAACGAGTTTAAAGATCTGCTGAAGGCATCAAGTATAAAAAATGGGCTTTTTTGAAGATTAAATATGAGCAAATTTGACATCTTGACTCTAATGTCAGCATCGTGTTTCTCCTCCGCTAATATTCTGCCATCATTACTGTCCCAAGACTCTAAACTGGATCATTGTCAACACGAATAAACTCCCTGGTTTTGGCTGGTCTGTGCTGAGGCAGGCAGTGCTGCATGTTAGAGGAGGGGCTGCCTGCCAACGTGGCAGAACGCTGTCTCCTCCATCTTCGATAAGCAAAGAATAAAATGATTAGACAACGGCCTCCGAGGTAGAACAGATATCATTATTTCTGCGAGAGATCAACTCCCTCCCTGCCCCCTCCCCGTCTCTCTCGCTGTGTCATCCCTTCTCATCCCATCTCATTCTCTCTCTGCCTGTAATCCCTCCTCCATCTTACCCACAATCTCATCTCTTTTATCTCTTCTTTACAGCCATTCCTCTTGCTTCTCACACTGCTGCTGTGTTTTCTTTGCAGATTCATGTGAGGAGGGAAGGCGGGGGGTACGGGGGGTCTCTGCAGTGAGACAAGTGTTTCTACAGTACATCTCTCCTTCGCACTGCATAACAGAGGTGCAGAGGTCATGCTGGACTGAGCAGGAAGATTTCTGTTGCAAAAAACACCTTGCAACAGAAAAGACGGAACAAAGACATATTAAAAATAATATAAAGTAATTACTCTTCATAAGTAATTACGGAGTTTGTGTTTCCAGACATACATTTATACATTATATATCAATAGATAGATAGATAGATACACTCTAAGAAATGAAATGTTGTATTTACTTAACCCAGTTATGTCAACCGGTCCCACCCAACTGAGTTAGCTTGAAGTAAAATGCAGGATGCCTTTAATTTGGACAATAAATTTTAAGTAAATCTGATTAAAGTAGGATAAATAAACACAAAATTAATGAGTTATGTTGTAGTAGCTCAACATCATAATGTTGATCCAACAAACATGTTGATTTAAATTGACGAACTTGAGTAAACTTAACTAAAACATGCTATATCAACACAGAAAAGTTAAGTTGCTTTAACATAGGTTAATCTAGCTTTTTTTTTAATGAACAGATGCAGATTTTGGTGGTTTTATTGAAATCCATCTTGTTCTTTCCATTAGATTTTATTTCATTTGACGGGCAACATCACAATCTTTATTAGTCGAATTACTGACATAGGGGGTACTGATAAAATCAGGTATTCAGGTGAGTTTACTGGTAGATATGTTTGTAATTTGTTCACCTGCACAGCTGCAAAAGGATTTCAACCCATCCATTCCAGGAGGTTCTTTAAGTACAAAAATTTTTTTCCTGAAGAAAAGCTTAATCATATCACATATGCACTTAACTTATGGTGTGAATTGGAACAGCAGGAGCCACAAAGCATGATGGGAAATATTCAAATGAACCCACCACAGGACCAATCACACAGAGTGGTTGATTTGAAGTAGTAACCTTCATTGGACTAAAGAATGCAAATCTTGTTCATCCAACTTTTCTTTGTTTTATGTTTAACCAACATTATTATGTTTTAAACCAACAAGAGACAATAATTGGGAAACATAAACACAAGTTGTTCATGCTAAATGAACAAATTTCTATTCAATCAACCACACAACAGTCTGGACTGTGAAAGTACTCAGTCCTACGTTGGATCAACTCAAGCAGCTTTTGTCACTTTAAGAAGTCTTAAATTTAAGTTTAACTTACTTAAAGGGACTTGAGGCAAGATTGAGAAATTAAACTTGCAACTGCCGCGACTGGCGCTTTAGGTAACTGCAGTCACGAGCCAAACCGTCACAGGAGCGTACACAACTATAATGTTGTTTACTAAGCATTTTCTTTGTAGTTACACTTTTTAGTGTCTTTCAGTTGATCTGGATCGTTTGCTGATGGCAGAAGAATCCATAACTATCGCTTACAGTGTTTGAATTTAACGTGACCGTCTTCTTCCTGTATCAAAACTGCGGATGTAACGTTATTTGACGTCACGTCCGCAGGGCAGTGCGGGAAATTCGGACACTGAATTGCAGCACATTTTTCAGCACACAGCCTGTTCAAGGCAACGGAGAGAAACGTGGGTGGAAACGTTATTTTTGGTATTTATGGTATTTGGTATTTAGCGCTTCATCACCCATTAGTATTAAAAAAATGGACATGCATGTTTGGTTTTTTTTAAAAATTCCTGCCTCTAGTCCCTTTAAGTGAGCTACGTTAAAAATGTTAGATAGATAGATAGATAGATAGATAGATAGATAGATAGATAGATAGATAGATAGATAGATAGATAGATAGATAGATAGATAGATAGATAGATAGATAGATAGATAGATAGATAGATAGATAGATGGATAGATAGATATGCTCCAAGGTTCAACTGACAAAAGTAGGCCTGATAATAAATAGACATTTTTTGAAAATCATTACATTGATTTTCAATTATAGTTCAACAGAAATATTTAAAACAAACAAACAAATAAATAAATAAATAAAACAAGCAAACAAGCATAATGGAGCTCCTGAACTAAAACTGAACTTGCGAGAATTCACGAAATATTGCGAGATTTCGTAACAGTGATGAAATATCGATTTTGTTAGTAAAATAAATCGATACCACATGTTTAAATGTCAGTATGATATCATCATATGAAAATATTGTGATATTTCAGTGTATCTATATTTTTTCCACCCCTAGTGTGAATGCACCATAGGATCATTGCTGATGTCTTTCCTCCTTGGCATTAACACACCTGGATGCTGCAGATCAGCAAAACCAACTGCATTTGGTTACTAATTAAACTGGTTGTAAAACAAACAACTAAATGTGGACTAAATTAGCAAAGTACGAACTCCTGCAGGTCAAAGTTCATCTTTGGCTTCCTTTATTATGAGTGCGATGTGATCAGTACATTTCTGAAAATGCCTGAAAGATTAAACATGGGGGGGGGGGGGGAAAAAATTATGCAGATATTTTCTCAGGGTTCAGCGCACACCTTTGTTTCAATAAGTCAGGCTTCACCTGGTTACAAACGTTTTGTTGTCTTATGCTTCCATGCGTGGTTCACAAAAGCAATTTTCTGAACAAATAAGCAGAAAATAAGCAGAATTTGTGTGTGTGTGTGTGTGTGTGTGTGTGTGTGTGTGTGTGTGCTGAGCAGCGTCACAGAGCCGAGGTGAACAGACACAAGTGCTGACGAGCAGGAAAACACAAGAAAGGCAGACAAGAAGAGGAAAAACAAAATGCTCCCATTCTTTCTGCGTGCACACTCAGACTGCATTATGTCCCGCAGAATGCGACGCGCACAAAAGCTGCCCGGGACAATATTTTAGGTCACTGAGCAGGACAGTTTACACGCTGTGCTCTGTTTGGACCTCGGCTCGTCTGGGACAAACTCAACCAACTTATATTGAACCCAAACACAAAGCATCTATTTTCCTCCCACAGTAAAGCTTCACACACACGCGCGAGCTGTGGTGTGCGACTGCTGCTGACGCCCTGAGGCGGTGAAGATTTGCTAAAGTGGAGAACTGTTCTGCTCCTCTATTGTTAAGATTCTCTAACAAGACACATTTGACTACAGCGGCCTGCAGCAGGCAGATAACGCGCAGAAAGCCAACATGACTGCGCCTCACACAAACACATCTGACTGATCTATGGACCGCGTCCGCCCGCTTTCAGTAGACACATCAATTATTAACTGCTTGGTTTTAATTTTATTTGCCTTCCCTCATCAGTTTCATTAAGAGAGCTCAGGGAACATAAACAGGATTTCACTGAAGTCGTTAAGTGCTGACAGCAGGTTCGATCGCAGCAGTCGATCTGAGACGCGTCAGAAAGAGAGAAACACCAGCGTTGTGATGCAGAGCTATTACTGTAAATCATACAGCAATTACCAGCGAGGACAATCAGGCTCAATATACATGATTTCTGCTCAGTCTGGATGAAGCTGTGAGCATGCGAGGCAGCAGAGATGTAATCATAGAGGACGCAGCGCTCTCCCACTGATGTGGCATACCTAATGTGCAGCTGTTCAGGTCCTAATGAGCGCTGGCTGTGGAGCTTCATATCTACAGAAGCACCATGACAGGAGGCCAGATTTTACGCATCCGGTAAGGTAGAGAGACACAGCGGCCGAACAGCTGAGAAGTTTTAGTCTAAGTAGGAACAAGCAGCAAAGACAACTTTTACATATTGCTTTATTTAAGATTTAAATGTTAAATACTATTTTTTTCTATCCTCCACATGTTAGTTTCTGGATTGTAAACCTCCTGGACAAGACAAAAATGCTGGAAAACCTCTGTCCATCACCTAAAGGGTTTACTATCCATAACAATTCCCCCTTTAGGGTCACGATGATCCATCAGGGTTTGAAGAGTTAAAGAACGAAGATCTTGTTACAAAAAACAGCTCTAAAAGCTTGTTGAACATCCAAAAATATAAACTGATAAATGAAAGTGGGATGCTTTGGTCACCACTGGTCCAGACTTACCTCTGTGCTCTGCTTTTCAGAAGATGTTCTGTTTTTCCATTACGTCTTAGTATTGTCGTCCAACCTCGTGTCAGCATCAGAAATGCATGTAAAGTCTGAGATGTGGGCTGCTGGTTGTCTTGGTGCTTTAGTTTTGCTCTGCTTTGGGAAACACAGAGCATGAAGACCTGCTCTGAAACCAGGTTTTATAATAAAGACTATTCTTTCCCCCTGTATTCCTTTAACTTCCATTCTTCTGATGAATTATGCTGTCTTTTAATAAACCAGCTGTTATCGTGAGACCCATCCAACTTGAACTGACCAATCAGGTGGTCAGCATTGACAAACATAACGTGCTTTAGACTGTAGGAACATTTTGGAGTTCCTAAAACCTTTTTGGGAACCAGGCCGTTTTTTGCGAATTCGGACACATAGGAACCTCGGCCCTCAGTTACTGTAACCTTTTTAGCTCCTACTCCGAGGCAGGGTCTTTTCAAGGTGACTAAGTTTAAGTGTCCGGGCGCACTCAAACATAAGGTAAACAGTTATGTTTTTTCATTTTTTTGTTATTCCTTCTGCCCACATATGACTGTGATGAGGTGAAAGCTGGTACCGTTAGCTTTGTTATAATAGCTCTAATAAAAGAAATAAAAAACCCAAATTTTATATCAGATTTGCTGGGGGATAAATTTGTCATTGTTGGAGAAAATTGTGTAAAAAATGGTCCCTATTAAGGTCCTCCCTCATGTGGGAATGAAAACTGATGGGGAGGGGGGGTTTTGAAAATAAAAAAACACAAGGGGGTGTTTAGGGAATGTATTTTTAAAAGCTTTGCCAAAATTGGTTTTTAGATTTTTGTTTAAAGTTCAAGGAATTTTAAGAATTATTTTATGTTGGGGGGGGAGTTTGGGCCGGATAAAAAAAAAAATTAGGGTGTTTTTAGGGGGTTGGTGGTCTGTCACTCGAAGAGAAGGAGGAGCAACACCAGCGGGAACCGGGGGAGTAGTGTTGAGGTGTGTAGCTGATGTGCAGGCAGGGGGAGGAAAAAAGAGAGGAGAAGAAGAGGAGGAAGAAAAAAAAAAACACAAAAAAACAGGAGAAAAAATACCAAAAAAAAACAGAGGAGAGAGGACAAACAAAAAAGAAGAGATGATGAGAAGGTGGGAGGGAGTGAGGGGGGGGGGAGGAGGGAGTAAAAAAAATATCATATCTACGACATCGCATCACAGTG
The DNA here is from genome assembly GCA_023101725.1 of Atherinomorus stipes. NCBI lineage: Eukaryota > Metazoa > Chordata > Actinopteri > Atheriniformes > Atherinidae > Atherinomorus > Atherinomorus stipes. The sequence goes on from JALJCO010005155.1 coordinate 45,393, forward strand.
AAAGGGAGGGCAGGACTGCCACCTAGTGGAGAAACGGATTTATGAATATGGGAAGAAGAGAGATGGAGGTGAAGGGGGGTGAGGGGGGGAGGAAGGAAGGGGGGGATTATTTAGGTAGGGGGGGAAAAAGGGGGGTTTGGGTTGGGGGAAGGGGTTTTTCCCTGGGAGGGGAAAAAAAAAGGGACCAAAAAAAAAAAAAAAATACTCACACAAACGACTCGCGCGCGCGTCACTTTTTGCATGCACAGGGTCTTATGAACTGGTTAAAAAAACAAAGTGACACTGGCCATGGGGAAGTGGAAAATGTTTTATCTGTATAGTAAAAAAAGGAGAGTTATAAGCTGCAGGAACCTTCTGTTGGTGATAAACACACCACCGTGCAGCCCCAAATATGTCGAAAGCTTTGGGATTCAAAGCGTCCAGCCCCTCATCTGTTTTCATTCTACACGTTTTAAAGCGACCACACCAACATTTGTCCACCTGTGGGACATTTCTAGAGCCCATTCCTGTCTGGATCTGATGCAGAGAAAATAATAGATGCTTTGATTTCCAGTCAGTTATTGTTAAAAGTCTGCAACTGATTAAAATTAAAGTTTGACCCCATCACAGCTTTGAATTCCAACACATACAGCCCGATAAACTTATAAAATATTAAATGACTGTGCTCCCTCTTATCTGATGGGCTTGCATCAACATCATTTTCCATCCTGTGCAGATGACTCTGCATCCTGTCTCTGCATAAATTATCCGCAGGCTTTGCAGCATTGTCTTATCATGCATCTTTTCAGGGAAGTTTACCAGCTGATGTTAGAGAGACTGAAGCGTTAGCTTTTTCTAAATCTAATTTTGAAGCAGATCTTTATTAAAACGATTATTTAATGAACGTGTTTGTCGATTTTATTTCCTTTTTTCTATCATATATTATTATATAATGAATTTTTTCATGATCTAACACGAACATGCAAGTCCATCTCTGTGCTCTCGTTCTGTTGTCTCCTGTGATTCAGGGAATTTGGAGCTAATTTCATTTATCTTGCTCTTGTTTTCAGTTGCCTATAAACAGGATGGACATTTTGTGTTATTTTTGCATCAGAATCTGAAGTCCTAAGTCTGAAGGACTTTGAGAACAGATGTTGCCAAAATGGGCCTAAATGGCTGTTTTAAAGACGTCACCTGGACAGTCAAGACCAAAACCTCTCTAGTTTTGTTCGGCTTCATTTTATCAGAGTTGGCCTTTGCAGAGAAAATGTTCACATATCTTTCTATGATAATTCCAGCTGCATCATTATAACAAGATATTCATATTCATCCTTAAAGTGTTTGATTTTTTAGCCGAACTCACAGATTATTCACATTTCACCATCCTGGGACGCCGGCTTTAAAAGCTGGTCCTGGACTTCACCAGAGAACTGTTTTTGTGTTAGGACCCATGTTCTCTCATGGCCGACACCATGTGGTAGCATTATGGTGCGTTCAATTTGAACTCTGAAGTCAGATTTTCCGACTTCCCACTTGGAAATACAATCGGAACACCCTTGAAGTCAGATTTCCTACTCGGAAACTCGGGGTACTGTAGTCCCACCAGCTCCCACTAAAGATGGCTGCGTCCATATCAACACTTATTGAACCCAATAATAAACCATATTTACTCAAACGTTCTTGTGTAGTGTGAAAACGTCAGTGTTAAACTCAGTAGTCATTTGTAACCTCCACTTGTAGAGTTGGCTCTAAAACATTAAATAATGCAACATTCATAAGTTTTACTGCTAAAAATAACTGCGGGTAATGTGGTTTGCCTGTTAAATCGCTTCCTCTGACAACTGAAAACGGGGGTGTAAAAAAAAATGGAGTTTTGCTCGGTTCTGGCTGGGATTCCGTTGATTTTTATTTACAAGTTTATAATCAACTATTCTTTTTTATTTTCTTTTTTGACTTCAGGGATGCTTGAAATTGAAGTAATTAGGGATGTCCGATATTATTGGCCCATTTTGGCATTAAAATGGGATATTGGAAAATATCAGTATCGGTTTTTTGGGGCCAATATTTTGAAAAATGAAATCTCACAAGATTTCGTTGCTCTGTAACAAAATCATGTCCCATTAGCAGCCGTCCAGCATGTAGAAAAGTCCCTGTTATCCTGGAAAAACTTCATTTCCCAGCATTCCTTTCAGAGTCATGTGACTACGGTGCAGCTGCTGCTGCTGCTACAGACTGACTTGCTTTGAAGCTGCTTATAACATGTCTGGTTTTAAGTTGTTGGCTAAGTTACCAAGTTGTCAGAAACATTAGAATTAGCCACATGTTGGCTAATACCTGCTAATATCTAATATTTAGCAGCCAGACATCCAAAATGAACTCCTCCGGCTGAGTTAGGGATATTTTGGGTTCTTTGTTGTCAGGCAGAAAATAGTTGTATCTCTCAAAATAAGAGAGTTACAACCTCACGGTCTGCATAAAAATCAGAAATCAGATATCAGATATTGGAATTTAAGAGTTGGACAATATTGGTTTATCAGATATCGGTGAAAAATCTTATATCGAACATCCCTGGAACTAATGCATCTCCACATAACTAAATGTGCTATATGAATGATTGTTTAAATGAAGATGCTTGTTTTCCTAATTAGGCATCTAATTGTTTTTCAGGACATGATATAACAGATATAATTTAGTGTCGGGGGGGGGGGCATATTTTAAATAATTATTGGCTCGATAACTGGAAATGATTACATCTTTTTGATAAGTCTGATATCATATATACATACCGTATATATTTAGGGGTGCAGGTGGGATATGGGGTTATTAAACGGGGGAGACCAAATGATTTGATCTTAGTAAGTTACTTTGTGTAATTTGGGCTTGAACCCCGAAAGAAAACTTTTTCTTTTTCTTTCTTTGTTAAGATCGGACGTGCAGAAGTTGAAAATCCCAGTTTTAAGCTTTTACTTGCTGAGATATTGTGATTGAGGAAAGAAGAAAGCTGCTGCTTCACAGGGGAGACCCCAAGCTGCTTCCAAACCACTTTCCCTTCTTACTTTAGACCCCTCTTATTTCCTATCTTGACACTAACTACCCCCTACAGTTGGAAGTTTCAACAGATTGACAGACTGACATTTGCCCCTTTTCCAGTAGCACCTACTCAGCTCAACTCGGCTCGCCTCTACTCGGAGGTCACCGATTGGTGAGGGAGTGGCTTCCCCAGACAAGCCATCAGTGATGTCACTACAGATAGCAACCCCCAACCCAAAGACTTACTGTGCCCCCTTCTCCAGAAAAAAAAAAGGAGAAAAAAAAAAAAAACAGACCCCACCCACATCTGTGTTTTTCAGATGATAATGGAAAACCACCTGGTAGAGCCAAGCAGAGTCAAGCGGGTGGGCAAAGTAGGTGCTCGTGGAAAAGGGGCTATTAAACTATTGAACTCTGAATCCCCCACCCCCACCACCCTCCTAAAGACTGCTGAACTCCTCATGCACTTTTTTAACCAGTCATAAGCTGTTTACATGCTGCCTATTGTGTATCTGCTAAATCCTGCACTGCATTCACTGTCTCGGGCATTTGTATCTATATTTTGATATTTATAGTTTCCATATTTGTGACCCTTTTTTGCACATAATGGTACTTTTAAAAAAAATACTTTTAATATTCTTTATTATTCTCTTACATTAGGACTTGCTTTTTTGTTGTTGGGTTTTTTTTAAGGATTTTTGGGGCTCTAGTGGCCTTTATATGACAGTATATTGACAGGAAGGGGGGCAGCGAGAGTGGGGAACGACATGCAGCAAAGGGACCCGGACTGGGAATCGAACCGAGGGCGACTGCGTTGAGGAGCTGTAGCTTTTGTTCATGGGGCGGCTGCTCAACCAACTAAACTAAACACCGCCCCATTTTATTTTCTTAATCATTTAGTTTCTACTTGTGTTGCCGGGAGATCAGGAGTCAGAGAATTTCAGTTCCTCTATCAGTTATCAGTTATTCGACTTCAGCTGAAATGTATCGGTTATCTTTTTTTTTTCTTTAAAAAAAGATTATCGTGCATCCCTTTTTTATTCTGGGGGGCATATGTGTATGTGCATTGAACAGTTAACCAGGTCATTTGAAATTTGGTCGTTTGCTTGCTTGAATAAGGATGAACAAGGCTATGTGGTTATGAAAAGTACAAGCAGGAGTTTTTTCAACAGTATGCTGTAAATAACACAGAGAAAAACCAAACATACATGCCATACGTGGCATGCTTTTCAGGCTGCAGTTGGAATCTTACCCGGTTTATTTATTGTGTTAGAATACACTGAGTCTCCTGTTTGTTTGCTTTTAGAAAGTAAAAACCGCAAACTTAATTAACCAAAGACGGTCAGCTCTTCGGAGATGTCCCTCTGGCTCTGGTGGCTTAGAATGATAAGACAAATTAGGCCGGACAAGCAGAGGCTTCTAATCTATAAATGAAATCAGTGAGAGTCGCATAAATTAGGGAATTTTAAAAAGGTGAGAGGAAGCTGCAGCGCATAATTACATCTTCTGTTTCAACTCAGCTGGATGATGAGAAACCGGCTGAAAAGAATCCTTCCTGCAGGGAAAAGTGGTGCATTTACGGTAGATTGAAAATTACCTTTAGCAAAGCTGTCATTTGATCCTCAAACACAGAATGCAAAAATGTGAATTCTGTCTGCATCCGAACAGCAAAACCCTCATTAAATCTGACTCTTGTGTTTGCTTTGGACCAGTTTAAGTCGCTATGACAGATTTTTGTAAACTTTGAACATCATTCAAATTAGATCGTCAAGGGGTCGGCAATCCAGAAAAGCCACTTGAGCTAATTAGGTCAAGACACGAGCACCGAGCCAATCAGCACGCACTAATGTAAGACACTCCATCATGCCGAGGAGCTGAGAGGGGCTGCATGTTTGTTTCAACTCATTTAAACTGTTGGAAGAGTTTAGAGCTAAAGTGAGTGTGGGGATAATCCAAATTTCCTCCAAGGCATTTGGAGTGAAAACATTTAATATAGAAGCTCTTTAAAAGGGGATTAATATGTGTCATCACTCCTCTGTAGGTCTGCTGGAGCAGGAAAATGAAGCAGCTTCATCCTTGAGAAGCTGTACAGCTTAGCAGCCATTTCCATGGTCCAGGGTCCGGCGTGTAATCCTGCGGTCCCACGGGTTTGCTTCAGTTCTATTGTGTGTGTCAGATAAAATAAAACCTTGTAAGTCAAATTAGCATCTACAACCATCAGTTTCTTTTTCTCTCTGCTGTTTATGTAACATGCTGCATACGTATACAGTAAATGCTTCTTTCTGAGGTTGTTTAAGAAAATCAATTTAAATTTAGCAAGTCATTAGATGCAAATAAAATCTCTGAAAGAATCTTTTTCACCTTTTTTTAACATTTCAAACGTCAATTTATTATGAACTATAATGTGAAGATGTGTTATCTCTATAAAGTCCAGCTGGCTTTATTCTAGCTCTTCTGATTTCTGTCATGACATGCAGTTGAGTTTATGTTGGAGTGAGCAAAGTTTCTTATTTTCTTCCACCAAATAAACGCATGCTTCAGTTGAAAAGAAAGAAAGATAAAATCAAGGTCCATACTGGTTGTTTCATTAAAGGTACACCGTGCAACTTTTGACCTGAACGTTAGTCTAATGGAAGTAATAATAGATGATTTCTGGGGTCAATATACAGCACATGACACATGTCGGAGCTCTGAGGGGGCTGCCCTCCTCAAAAACTGGACATTGTAACTTTACAGGAGTGGATCCGTCTCTCATTGGATCATGTGACCTGAAGTGTTTTGATTTATGGCTCAAAGTGGTCTGTGAACATGATTCCAAAACACAGATAGAGACTGTTTCATTTAGCTGCAGTTGCGTTGGCAAAAATAAGAAAAAAAAGGGGTGGGTGGTATAAACAAAAAATGGTAGAAACGATATAAATTTGGCCAACACTAGAGATTTTGACCATGCTGGCCGACTGCGATAGCGCATGTTAATGATGACAACAGAATTTCTAAATTGAAGTAGCGTTGTGGCCTCTAGCAGGCAGCAGCATTGGAGAGACGCTGCTATCAGTTATCAGTTATTCGACTTCAGCAGAAATGTATCGATTACCTACTTTTTATTTCTTTAAAAAAAAGGTCATCGTGCATCCCTTTTTATTCTGGGGGCCATATGTGTATGTGCATTGAACAGTTAACCAGCCAAAGGGATTTCCAAAGGGAAATCCCTTTGGCTGACTGGTATGCACTCATGACTCTCATTGGGGAGTCTGTAGGATCTAATCCCACCTGGGCCCTGCGTTGTATACCTCGCTGCATTCTGGCGTTGTCGGCAGGATCCATGTGACGCTGGTAAAGTCCATGGATCCTGCCAACAATGCCAGAGTCAGCTCTACGTTAGTTATCGGGGTGTTGTCCACACTCTACAGGCCGCCGCGTGCCCCCAATCCTGAGAAGAGCAGCTCGCTACCCAGACACCAACAAACTGCAATTCATGAAACTCTGAACTTACAGGACAATAGTACTCATTCATTCGACTTAAAGTATTGGTGAAATGAAGGAGTTTTGCTGCACATTTGCCTCATAGAGAGGCTGCCCCATCTCTCCCATGATGTTCGCCGAAGGGCAACTCAACGTAATATCTTCCGAAGAAGTCAAAGTGATACAGAAATTTTACTGGTGAGTAAATGCACGTATATACTCCTAAAAATAAGGTCCAGGTTGAAAAAAGAAACTTATCCTTTAAAATTAAGGATGAACCTGCATCAGTACAAAAGCGAGAAGTTCCCCATCCTTTGAATTTTGTCTTATTTCACCTTTTTAAATGAGCAGTCGCTTCTTTGCCTACTATGTGATTGTACTTACAGATCAATAGATTACATTTACACAGTATGTAGAACTTTTAAGTGGCAAGTTTGACACTGTGATCAGTGGGTGTGCAGTCGTTTGATTCATCTCCCGTCTCAGTATGACTTTTAATTAGCTGATTATGGGATGATGGATATTTCTGCCAGATAATCAGCAAAACTCATTTGGTATTTAACCAGGAAAAGTGCTGCAGCTCAGAGAGGAGGGGGCACTGTAAGGAGTGAAGACCAGCTGCTGCAGGATGGATGAGAAAGCTGCAGACGGTTTCAAACCCGGTGCTACAGGATGTGTTGCTTCTGTTTTGCTGCAGTGTTTCCTTTCCCGTCTCTGGAGGCAAAAAGAGGAAGACAGGAAATGAGCATCACCACATGAAGCTTCATTCCGCCTGCTTTCTGAAAGAGGGAGTTATTCACAAACAGGTTTCTCTTCTTTATGACGACAAATACAGCTATGCTGTCTATTCCAGACTTCCACTGAACTCCAGGAACCTGAGACTGTGGGATGAAGAAGTGAGATTACCTTTAGTTTTGAATGAAGACAGCTTTTCCTCTCATCTTCTCCACCTGCTGCAGATGCTTTCGACTGGACTGCCATTACTAAACGTCACCTTCAGCTTAACTCGCTTGGCTCGTGCAAAGCAGCAGATGGGAATTTGAAAAAAAAAGCACATTTAATAAAGCAGTTGCTTAATCTCCAGCTCAGTCGAACTTACAGAGAAGTCTGCGAGCCAGCAACTGAAACATGACAGACGTCTCCACTCGTTCGTTCAGTGGTGAGAAAACTGATTCGCTCCACATTCCGTCCAATTAGCTTCGTCTTCACATTTATTTTTATTTGGTTTTTCTTGGAATCATGATACAATCCAGGGGGCATAAATGGCTTTCCAAGAACTTCCGTGGAATCCATTAGAAGTAATCAAGTTAGACTCTAAATTAGACACTCAGTCTTGTCTTTACTCTGCTTCAAGACCTGCTGCTGGTTTATTCCAGCTGGGAACCAACGTCTTCGCTTCAGCTCAGTTAGAATCTAACTAAGACGCTGTTAAAGCTTCAGTGTTGCCTTTAGATACCTGGAAGAACTCCAGTTCATACGAGTATGATGGAGTAAAGCTACATTACACAGGTTTAATCTGCAAACACTTGTCAATAGCTGGTTTGTTCTAGTCTGTTTTGCTTTATCAATAATTCAGAAATGAATGAGCTGTTAATGTCAGGAGAACTTTGCATGGCTTTATTTTTGTGACCTATTGCCTGATTTTTGTGTTCATCCACATTTTGATTCGGTGATCTTTTGTCAAACCCAATTTTAAAGACGCTCAATGGAACATATGCAGATTTTCTCAACGCAGGGCTGGACTGGCTATCGGGCATACCGGGCATTTTCCCGGTGCGCCGATGGTAATTTTGGGCAGGCCCCGGGGCTTTTTTTTAAATGATTAATTTATATGGTAGCTTTTGTAGTCAATGGCATAAGTTTTGACACCAATTGGTACAAAACTGGTAGGTCAGCCCATTAGTTATGAGTGATTGTGGGCTGGACAAATTACAGCTGAGGGCCATCAAAAAATCAAAGTACATCTGGAAATGTTATAGGTAGCTGTATTTTAGGAGGACGAGCAGTCATCTACCAGGCAGAAAATCGGTGGTGGATCGGTTCCAGGCTTCCCCTGAGTACTTCATCAAGTGTCCTTTAGCAATGAACCCCATGTTGCCACAATGAACCGCCAAACCCAGACTCCTCCATCAGATTGCCAGATGGAGAAGCTTGATTTGTTGTCACCACTGCGGCCATGCTTGCATTGCACTTGGTGATGTATGGATGGATGCAGCTGATCACCATGGAAACCCATTCCATGAAGCTCTCTGTCACTGTTCTTGAGCTGATCTGAAGGCCACATGAAGTTTGGAGGTCTGTAGTGATTGACCTGCAGAAAGATGGCCACCTCTTTGCACTATGATCTTCAGCATCTGCTGACCCGCTCCATCAGTTTACGTGGCCGACCACTTCGTGTACGAGTTGCTGTAAATTAGATGCCATCTAAATTAGAACTGTATTTTCTCATAATACAGCTGAGAGTTGACTGTGGAATATTTAGGAGTGAGGAAATTTCACCGCTGGATTTGTTGCACAGATGGCATCCTATCACAGTTCCACGCTGGAATTCACTGAGCCCCTGAGAGCGACAGATTCTTTCACAGATGTTTGTAGAAACAGTCTGCATGCCGAGCTGCTTCATTTATACACCTGTGGCCATGGAAGTGATTGGAACACCTGATTCCATCATTTGGATGGGTCAGCAACTACTTTTGGCAATATAGTGTATGTTGATATTTCAAGCGTATTTAGGGGCCCTCTGGTGACATGGGTGCCAAAAACCGCTGCCTATATGTCTTGGAGATACACAGGAGAAGAATCAGGCCAATTCCTATTCTTATACCTACCCCTACCCCTTGGCCTCATAATTCCCTTAAGAAATGGGACAACCCTTCAAAATCCTCATGCGTCACTAAGAGTTGTCCATGGCGCAGCAAACTGACATCATGGCTGTTTCTGGAGGAGTTCGCAATGCCGTCTGCAGCAGCAATCTCCCATCCAAAACGTAAAAATGAAAGGAAAAGACGACGCCTTTGACTCAAGCTTAATGTTAACATTACATTACAGACATGAACAGATGCACGTAATGTTACGAAACTAGCAATTTTTCCTCATTTATAATAAAACTGTCTGTAATACATTAAAGCGACCTTAGAATAGCGATTTCCATATTTTATTTACAACAAATACTCACATTTGTGCATTTCTTTGGCTGCCGCTACCGTTTTCCTCGCCATTTTTCCTGTATATTGCATGAATTTGTGGGCAATATCATACCACTTGTTTTCTAATGTGCCCCTGGAAAATCTCAGTTTCGAGGGCCAGATAGCCCTACCACTTCCCCCTCCCCCTTGGTCTGAGAATGGGGACACCACTACCCCTTCACATGAACGCACAAAACAAAGGGTTAGGGCTAAGGGGGGAACTGGAATTCACCCTGAGGTTCAAGGGAAAACGAAACAAGGAGTCAACCTTACCACCATCGATGTTACCAAGGGAGAGTCTGTAGTTGGTCCACCAACACCCCTCTAAGCTTCTTTTTAGGTGCTTGGTGTGTTTCTGGAACGTAAACTGAAAATCTATCTACACCAGCCTATCTACCGTCACAGATTCTTACTGCAACATTTACCAATTAAATTAGGACAAGTTGCAGGTTTCATCAGGTAAAAATTTATTTAAATTAAATTTAAGACCAACATAAAGCATTACCACAAACATTCGAATGAACTCGGAAATTTAAAACCTTTTATCTTTATCAATTTAGTAATTAAACGTGAAAAATTTCCTTGCATTAAAAACAGAGACTAAATCAATTCAGTACAAAAACTGATATCATAACGGCTACCTTCTTACCCCATGTAACCTTTCCAATATAACATTAATATCTAACTGTAGGACATGATGATATTTATCTAAGAAAAACTGAGAGAAAACTTTAAACCATAAAAACAAGTCGACTAAGGTTTACAATCTACTAAACACACACGTATGAGCGTGACACACATTAGTTTTGCACCGTCATAGCCACAAACTGGGCCATTTCTTGCCTTTAGTATCACAGGATATGTAGTTTAAAGACACACTACTGAACTTTTAGCAGTTTTCTCTGTGACGTGCCTCCTTTCAACGGCTAAACTGGCATCCATCTTGAATTGCACCTGTACTTTGATTCACTCCAGCCAGTAAAAGACAGTCTTATCTTGACTTTTGTTCTGTCACTTCCTCTCTTTCTTTTCCTCTCTTCCTCTGGAAACGTTTCCTTACGTTTCTTTGCTGAATCCTCCATGATGCACGTTCAAAATATCTGGTTCATATCCGCGTCCTGGATACAAAAGTAACATAGTGCAGAGCCTTGGGATGCCTTTGGGCAGTGACGGCTCGAAAATGCGCATGAGTGTCAGTGTGCCATCAAAACAAGCACATATTTTAAAGATCAAGAAGTTACTCTGTAGGTCTTTAATCACCACAGACCAACACCTGTAGCAATCTGAGCCACTTAGAAAGACGAACGAAATCAACTTCTGACTGTGCCGTTTTATTCAGGATAATCTACGTGGCCAACGCTTCTCGAGAATGAATAAAAGTAAAAAATTAAGACTAGTCTAAAACTGATAATGGTAGTTAAGTGCTGATCTAGAGACAACAAAAATAATTACAAATATTCCCACTCTCAATTCATGTTAATACAGGATTTAATGTCAGAATGTTACTTTTTCCAAGTAGGTTGTTTTTTTTTTCATTCGTTTCAATTTATTCAGTCATCATACAACAATACATAAAGATACATCAGTCTTCACATTTACAATAACGCAGACTGAAAAGGTATAGGCTGAAGCAAAAGCTTATATTGCCTATCCTACAACAAAATTTCTAACTTAACCCTCCAATAATAATAATAAAAAAGATGAACTAGATATAAACAAAAAAAAAAGGTTTTCATGAACAAAAAAAAAAAGGTTTTTGTTTGGTTTGTCTCGAATGAAATGAACTTTTTCAACACGCTGATGCTAGCTAGCTTAGCAAGGTGGTGACTTGCATAATTAGCGAGAGGAAGTTGCTGCTTTTTCTGGGATCGAGCAATGAAAAAATAAAAGAAACAGCATTTCTTATGAAAGAAGTACTTGGAAACCAGGATTTAAACGAGTTACTAACCTGTGTTTGCATCTCATTTGCAGGGGAGGCTTAGCTGAAGCACAGCAGAGAGGGAGGGGGAGGTGCCGGACACCTCCTGTGGACGTTTCTGATAGAGCTGGGCGATACCAGGAATTTTGGTATCGATCCGATACCAAGTAAATACAGGGCCAGTATCGCCGATATCGATACCGATACTTTTTCATATTTAAGCTTCATAGATCCAAAGGATCCAAAAAGACCTAGGATAGAATTTCGTTAAACTCAGCTCTTGGTGAATCAGCAAATAATAATGGGCTATCGTACCTGTATGTAATCATTCTTGTATATATTTCACACGTAACACAAAAGGGTACTTATGTGCAATCAAGTGTGAGCTGTATCATATTTAGTATTTGTTTCAATTCCAGAAAATCATTAATCTAGTTTTTTACTCGTCCACCTCTTATGATATTATATCTTTCAATCCTTGTGTATAATTTTGCACTGTGTGCACTTGCCTGTTGCTTTAAAGTAATTCTATAAATTTCCCTGTTTTGGAATAATCAAAGCTTTATCTAATGTTAGATAACATTTTTCGATGGAATAAATGTACTAGATTATGTCAATGTCTTAATTATATTTTTTAGTTTTTCCAGTAGCATTTGACTTAAGTAACATGCACTTTGAAAAAGTAATATGAACTGATGCTGAAGATGACCACTCTCAATTTCATCTTATAATGTCTCTCTGTTCCTGCAGCTCCGTGTTTTCTACTGCATGGGTTTCCATGTGCGTGTAGAGGTTTGTTGTGTTTTTACTGTATTTAACAGCCCCGTTGCGATCTATCCAGCTCGCTGTCGTTCCATTTTCTGCAATAAAATAAAGCCAAACAGCTTCTCTTCGTCATTTCGATACTCCGCCGTCTCGAGGAGAGGAGAGCGCTGAGTGCGTGGGCCAGGCTGAGCCGACCTACAAGGCTGTTTGGCTGGCGCTGCTGAGCCATGTGATGGTGCAACAACTAAAGACAAGAGGGGGGAGAGTGATGCCCCCTGCTCTGTGACAGCGCAGCGCTACTCCAGACTTTTATTCATCCGTTTGCGCAGCAGTGAGCGCGTGCGGGAGAGGGGAAAAAAAAGCTTGAGTATCGATCTTTTTACACGAGTATCGTTCAATATCAATACCAGCGTTGGTATCGATAATATTGATATTGGTATCGATCCGCCCACCTCTAGTTTCTGAACCTTTTCTGCTCACCTCTCTAGAGGAAAATCACAAACCAGCTCAAACTCACCTCAGCCATCATGTCATTAATCACAAATGTGAGTTTTCCAGTATAAAAATGCATAAAATATAAAATTGGTCTCCCTTTCTGTCTTTTCCCCCCCAGCCGGTCAAGGCAGATGGCCGCCCTACCTGAGCCGGGTTCTGCCGGAGGTTTTTCCTCCCTGTTAAAAGGGTGTTTTCCTTCCCACTGTCGCCACCCCTCCGTGCTTGCTCAGGATGGGGGATTGGACCGGGTCAAGTCAAGATTCGATCCAATCTGTTGGTTTCCTTAACCAGGCTATTATGAATCTGACCTGAACTTTTCTGTCTGTTTAAGCGCCCTGAGGTGACGTTGTCATGAATGGACGCTATACAAATAAAGTTGAATTGAATTGAATTGAATTGAAAATGCAGAACGTGCAACAGGTGTCAGTGGCTGAGAAATGCAGCATATAAACACACAAAGCATTTATTTATATTTTTAATTAATATACAAAGTACTTATTCAAAAATACATTAAGTGTATTTTCAGTGGGTTTGATATCCATAAGAGGAATAAAAAGCATCAGTGAAGACTTGTGAAGTATTTCCTTCAGTCTCCTGCAGCCTGCGGGCTTGTTGAAGCTCACAGCTGGATGTGGACACATGAAGAGCCTGATGGGAGATAAGAAATGAACAAAAAGGAACATGTTGGTCAGAGATGTGATGTGAAAGAGAGGTGCATGTGCATGTTCAGTCACAGTCACAGATACAAGTCTGAGCCTGAATTCATCTCCCACCTGAAAATCTCTCATCACAAGCTGAGCTAAAAAATACTACAACCTCAATTATTTATGAGTCATGCTACACCGACTCTCATCAGAGAGCTCATTTGGGAGACAATGACGTTAGTGTTATGTGCATTTTACGTGATTAATGGCCATGTCTGATGGGTTTTCCACTTTGTGGCAAAACAATCCGGGATGGATTTCCAGACAGTGAAGGAAGGGCATCAGTTTCTCCTCAAAGGCACAGACTCATGTTGTTAGTAGCTACGGATCAACTGATACAGGTTTTTTTTTTTTAGGGTTGATAACGATATTTTCTCATCAAGTTCAGCCAAAACCCGATACAACCTGCCGATATTTGGGGTCAATGCTGTATTTGACTCCTAAATTAATATAATGGACACAATGAAGAGTAATTTTACAGCTCTTTTAATGAAAGATGTTCGATATTGGCCTTTTTGAAAATTTTTTTTACTGATATCCAATATTGTCCAGGTAATTTCCGATATCTGATATGAAACGATACTGATATATGCACACAATTGTGAGGTTGTATCTCTCATATTTGGAGAAATACAACTATATTCTACTCTGAGAGCAAAGATCCCAAAATATCCTTAACTCAGCCAGAGGAGTTCATTTTGGCCATCTGGCTGCCAGATATCAGATACTAGCAGCTATTGAGTCTTGCATGTAAAAACACATCTTCTCATAGTTCAATAATGCTTTTCCTGTGTTTTCTTGCCCCCTGGTTGCACACCCATCCAATCTTTGACATTGCTCGGAAACCCATCTATACAACACTGATTAGTCGCACCTTAAAACTGAAGTTTTTGCAAGTTTATCTTAAGGGATTATGAACGTCTGAATCAAGTTTTGTCTCAGTCTGATAATTGTGGAAATGTCTTTGCTGAAAAGTGTAGATGACAACCAGCAAAAAAGTGACTGAAAATTGTCTCTGTGTGGAATTCTACAGTACAAAAACAGAGCTAATGTAAAATCTATAGCCCACAGCTTTGAAGTGACAGCCTTTTATCATTTATGAAGAAAGGAAGGAAGCAGCGGCGTCCTGAGCTGTGACGCTCGGAAAGGATTTCACAATCAGCTTAAGATTCTTTTGGGAAATAGGGCGCTGAAATAGAAGAAATTTGATGCATGAAACACTAAATTAAAGTCCCAGAGTTTCCATTCTGACAGACTTGACTCTTTCTCACCTCGTCTGTCAGTCGACCTCCTTTTTAAGGTATTTCTTCATGACGGAAGCCACGTCTCCCCCCTCGCTGCCCTCTGCCTCCAGTCTTTCTCCCTGCGGCCTCTCAAACCGGCGTCTTGGCCCGCTGCCCTGGGAGCTTCCCCCTGAGCCGCCTGAGCTGGAGGACTCTGTTTCCGAGCCTTTTCTGCTGCGGGTCGACGGGGGCAGCTCTCCAAAGTGGACGCTCAGCGCCCTCCGTCCTCCTCTGACTGAGCTGGCCAGGCTGCTGGTGGACTGGGCTCTCCGGATGGCGGGCAGGATGTCGGAGGCCGCGTCGTCGCGGTCGCCAGCAAGGCGGCGGTTTTGGAACACCATCGGTTCTGAGCCCAGAGAGCACTCGCCCCCCTCCGCGGTGATGAGACTCCCCAGCGTGCACCGTCGCAGGACCTGAGGAGAACGCTGGATGGGAGTCGTTACGGAGCGCAGTGGTTCATCTGGATCTTCCTCTGGGATGGACAGCGAGGGGGGGTGATGGCGAGCGGCGAGGTTGGATGACAAGGAGGAGAGGCGTGGCAGCGACGGGAGCGATGAAACCGAATCGCTTGAGCTGAAGCGAGAGGTCTTTGTAGGTTCTTGAGAGTCAGTGATGGAGCGAGAGCTGGCAGCGCGAGGCAGCAGAGGGGAGGAGGGTTTGAGGATACTGGGACCAGGTCGGGGTTCCTGCATGTCCTCTGGACCCAGAGAAAGGGCCGATGACCTCCGTCTAAGAGTTGAGGCTCCGGTTGTTTGGTAAATAGGCAGGGAAATGGTGCTACCAGCTCCGTCTCCCGCATCCCCGCCAGCTCTGCGTTTACGGAGTCCATCCAGCAGCTCAGACAGGGCCGAAGAGGACGGGGCTCGGCTGACACGTCTGGACCCGACGCCCCCAGCTTCAGAGCCCTCGTCGTCGAAATCCACACACGAGCTGCAGATGACAGAAACACTTTAGGAACTTCACACTGTCAGCAACTAGTCTGCTAATTCAGCTGTTGTCTGATGAGACATTACATAATACATTAACCCTTTTTCCCTGAACACCAGCAAAGTACACAATATTGCCAAAAGTATTGGCTCACCTGCCTTGACTCACATATGAGCATCAGTGACATCCCATTCATAATCCATTAAGTTCAAAATGACGTTGGTCCACCTTTGCAGCTAGAACAGCTTCATCTTCTGGGAAGGCTGTCCACAAGGTTTAGGAGTGTTTCTGGGAATTTTTGAACATTCTTCCAGAAGCACATTTGTGAGGTTACACACTGATGTTGGACGAGAAGGCCTCAGTCTCTGCTCTACTTTATCCCAAAGGTGTCCTGTGGGGTTGAGGTCAGGACTTTGCTAAGGCCAGTCCAGTTCCTCCACACCAGACTCTGCATCCAGGTCTTCATGGACCTGCTTTGTGCACTGGTGCACAGTCATGTTGGAAGAGGAAGGGATCAGCTCCAAACTGGTCCCACAAAGTTGGGAGCATGGAACTGTCCAGAATATCTTGGTTTGCTGAAGCATTCAGAGTTCCTTTCACTGGAACTAAGGGGCCAAGCCCAGCTCCTAAAAAACAACCCCACACCATAATCCCCCTCCACCAAACTTGGCACAATACAGTCAGACAAGTACCGTTGTCCTGGCAACCGCCAAACCCAGACTCCTCCATCAAATTGCCAGATAGAGAAGCCCAATTCGTCACTCCAGAGAACGCCTCCACTGCTCTAGAGTCCAGTGGCGGCTGCTTTCCACCACTGCATCCACGCTTTGCATTGCACTTGGTGATGTATGGATGGATGCAGCTGATCGCCATGGAAACCCATTCCATGAAGCTCTCTGCACACTGCTCTTGAGCTAATCTGAAGGCCACATTAAGTTTGGAGGTCTGTAGTGATTGACTCTACAGAAAGTTGGTCACCTCTTCACACTATGTGCTTCAGCATCCACTGACCCGCTCCATCAGTTTACGTGGCCGACCACTTCATGGCTGAGTTGCTGTCGTCCCCTAGCACTTCCATGTTCTTATAGTAAAGCTGAAAGTTCCCATAATTTGGATGGGTGAGTAAGTACTTTTGGCAATATACTGTATCTTGCTAAGTACCCAATTGTACCTTTAGGGGTACAGATGATTGTCACTGGGGTGGTAACCTGAAAGGTCCTACCCCAATAGTGCAGTTTGTACCTTATTAGTCACGAAAGCCTCAAGAGGTTCAATGATGAGGGTACCACCCAAATGATAATCCTTTGTACCCCTAAAGGTACAATTAGGTACTTTATTTTCTGAGTGTATTGAGCTCATTCCTGTACACTGCCCCCAGAAGCCCTTTTACAATACGCCAGTCTTGACTGGCAGAAAGAAGGACTCCTGAGGCGATGAGGGCGGTCTGGTGGCATACTGTACCTAACTCATGTTTCAGACGACATTTCTAAACCCAAAGTTCTCTTTAAACATCAGTTTCAGTGTCTCACTACGGGACATAGAGACTTTTGCCAGACAAGCTTACCCCTGAAGGTCTTCCCACACCTGCATTTATACATTCAAAGAACATCTTGTATAAGACAGTGAAGGCAACATCCAACCTATAGTCTAATTAGGGCGTTGCTTGGTTGGCAGCTGAATTCATGTCTTCCAAATAAAATGCTTCAAAACAGTACCCAGGACGCAGCCATAGCATAAGAGGAATGAGCACACAAACTTGCTGGAGGCTGTAATCCACAATCCAGTGAGACCGTGTGGGTTGGAGCCCATGATACAAACAACTGTTTGCAGGTGCGAGCCAAATGTATTAGTCAATATGACAACTAGACAGACTTTGACTGTGGAAGAAACCAAACTGACAAAATAGTGGGCACCAATCCCCAAATACATGCGATTTCCTGTTATATGTCCCAGCATCTAGCTGGTCACCTGGCTAGTTTGGCACGCTAGGCTGCATCTCTGTGATTATTGTACTCGCCTGTCTCTCAAGACAGAATTTGAGTTTTTCTTCATATAAGGATTGTTGTTTTGCTACAAACTTACCGGAAGCTGTATGTACTCATGGTGTCAGTGGCAGACTGACGGCCATCCTGGCTGCTGTACGGTGAGCCGCCACCGCGGGATCCTCCTCTTGGAATTCCTAACCGGCTACGAATCCCCTCTCCAACATCCTCTGTCCCAACTGAGCCCACGCTGGACACAGAATCACTGCAGGACAAGAAGGACAAACAAAAACACCTCAAGACTTTGCCCCCCCCTCCTGCTTTTTGGCCATCTGTTAGCTGCAATGAGCATGCAAGCACATTGCAGATGATCGTCTAAGACTGCAGCTCAGATCATTCCACTGCAAGCGTCATTTGGTTTTTCTGTTTTCACTCTTCCTGGGTTGTTCAGCTAAATAATGCAGATAGATCTCAAAATGCACAGAGGAAGCTTTGGATCGACATCAGCATTGGAAGCAAGGGCATCAGAATAATAAAAGATGCAGCAGGTTGTTAGATCAGCACCTTCATGGTCAGTTGGACTACATATTAATACTATACTGAAGCCTGCACAATATACTCAAGGAACAGTAGTGATTATATCCCTGTACATAGAACATATAGTAATGAGCTATTTCCTTCAACCATGGCAAATATTTACTTTCCATTTATTAAGGATTGAAATGTATTTATGTCTGCTTTTTTTTTTAACTCGAGGCACCTTAAAGGACAATTCGAGTTATTCACCAAAGTAGTTCAACAGGAAGTTAATATATAACCACCACTTTTAGAGGATTTCATTCAGCTGTTATATTTTCTAGAAAACGTGGTCCCCACCTCTATGCTGATGCATGATGATGCATCTTGTCACAGAGCAAAGAGCGGTCTTACTTTTTTTTTTCTAATCAGAAAAGATGTATCAGCACAGTGAAAGCTGCATTTCCAAAATACTTAGAATTTCATAAAACGTAAAGGTATATAAATAAAAGCTAGACTTGTGTGAGTGAAATCCTGCGAGTTTCGTTTGCAACTCCCCTCCACTGACTGTATTTGGTCTTTTCCCTTTGTTTTTGTTGTGTTTGGGACGTTTCTGGGTGGAGATTTGCATGTTGTCTCCAGCCAATGACAGAGCTTAGGGCGTAGCGTTCTGTTGGGATAAACTCGTCAATTAGAGCAAACTTTTTTTTTTTTTTTAAACATCAACTGGAGCTGACACCAGATTCACTCAAATTCTCAATAAAACTGGTTAACCGGGATAAAATTCCCAATGATTAGTGATATCATTTCAAATTTTAATTATCGTTAAAAACGTGACTGATTACTGCACTTTGAAAAACTCCTCTGAATAATCAGCTGCTGCTTTCACCTCCTGATGAGGAGCAGCAGCTCTAAAACACAAATGTTTTGTATCTCCATCCTCAAAGCGGAGTCTCACAGGGTGGGATTTTACAAGAATTATAGCTTATTTTCCAAAGACTGTTCAATGGAAACACTTTTTCTAAATTTCAGAAATATTGCTGTTATTTTTCAAAAACGTGTGATAGAAATTCAGCTACAGACAACTGATGGTGGGAAAAAATAAAAGCTCTGTGACAAGGCTCCACCCTGCAAAGCTGATCTGTCAAATGCTGCATGAGGAAGCCGGGACATGCCACGGATGAATTGAGGTTGTCAGAAAGCCGGAGGAGCTGGAACAAAGTATCAGCTGTCATTAACAACATCCAGTTTACTCAGATTTACTGACAAATCACGTTTATTCAGCCTCATTTTTTCTCAGCTGGACAAACATCCTCCACTCGTGGTGATTCCATATTCCCTGCCGGGTTTGTATGAAACGATTCATCATTATCATGTGCAGCTCATTTAGTAATAATATTTTCATTAATGAGGGAATTTATGACTCAAGTCTAGTTGTAAAACACAGGAATTATCCTTTAAGTTCTTGACAGTAAAAATGCTTTATGACCACACTTCATGACCTGATGCTCAGGTCACAACCACACACACACAGCCATGAGATCCTTACAGGTCTTTCTTTCGAGTAAAGGACTCCACAGCAGTTTGAACGCTGGATTTGAGAGCAGAGCAGTGAAAGGTTGAGTTGAAGGACACGGGTATGATGATTCTATAAAACACCCTCGCTGAAGTCTCACTACCTCTCTGTGTCGCTTTCATCGCTCGACTCCACCTCCTCCAGGGCGGCCTGCAGGTCGACGATGCGGCGGATGGACGTCTCCAGGTCGGCCTGCAGCGCCTGCCTGACGGTGGTCAGCTCCTCCACCTGCATTTCCTGCAAACAAATCAGATTGGAGGACGTTGGCGGGCACCGGGGGGGAAGATGGCACTCACCTTCAGCAGGCCGGCGGCATTTTCATCCACCAGCAACCTGGAGAGACCCCGGGGCTCAATCCGCCTCAGCAATTACCTTCATTTGAGCCCATATTACCTCATCAGTCACCTGAACATCTGATGGCGCGCCCCCCCTCACACACACACTGCTATGACCTGAGCTCTGCTGCTGTCTGCAGGTCTTTGGCCGGGTTATTTAGAAGAAAATAGCGACATTCGCGCGCTGACATTGGGAGAACGGAGTGATTTATTAATTCATCTCTTCTGTGCTTTCTTTTTTTATCCCGTCCCTCCAGCATCCTGCACTCGCCTGCAAACACAAACACCAGCGCATCCACGCACGCAAACGCTCCTAAGCTTTCACATTATTGGCTTTGTTGGCTTTGAGGAGACGGGTGTGGGTGCAGCGGTTGTCATAGAGACACATAAGCATGTATGACAATGTGTGCGTGTGCATGTGTGTGTGTTCATAACCTTGAAGAGACAATGAGGATTAATCACAGTCAGAGAGAGAAAGCAGGATGAAGGAGAGATGACGTTGTGAATGGTGCTGGGGAGGTGGGAGGAGGATGAATGTGTGACTGTTTGTATGAATATGTCTATTCATGAAGCATGTGTGTGTGTGTTTGCAAAGACAGTTGGTAGGTTGTTAAAGGGCAGCCTTGTGCGTGTGTTTCTTTGTGCCAATAACTGAACAATTATAAGAGTTCTTCTTTTCCTCCGCTCAGAGGTCCATCAGAGTGAGAAGAGCCGAGATATCCGAGAGGAAAACAGCTCAAATCTTTGCTTTGACATGAATTATGAAGCAGAGTTTTAGCCATGTCCGGTTGAGCCGCTGAACCACACAACTTCTGTTTCTGCAGAGCGATTCATCACGTTTTAACATCTGCACCATGAAAAAGACCATTTCCAGTCATCCTCCATTTCTTGCTAGCTGCACAGAGCATGTTTCTAATAATAGTGTGCAGCATTGTGTGTTGCAGATGCAAAACCCTGTTTTGGTGTTTAAAGGTGAAGTTCAGGATTTTTGACAAAAGGCCTTATTTTGGAGTGAGCCAGGGTCCTACTTATCATTGGAGACAGATTCATCTTATTTCATCTCATATTCTTGTTACTGGTAGTCCCCGATGCTAATGCTAGCATAAGTCAATAGGAATCTACTAGTCTGTTATTAATAACAATCGTATCCACGCCACACAACACCCGAGACAAATCAGTTATAACCAAGAGGCAAACTCGCTAGAAAAGTGTGACACCAGTTAGTGAAGTTTTTAATTGTAATTCTTTCCTGATCTACTAGGGGCTCCAAAACAGAGCAAATCCCCAAAGACTCCCATGTTAAAGTAATAGTTCACCGACAGAGTGATGTAACTTTATTTTCCACTTACCCTCATGGTGAGCAAGACTCTGGAGCACTTTTTTAATATCTCAAATGCAGCCGGCGATCAGGAAGGCTTCTCTTTTTCCCCCCAGCTTTCATATAATGGAGTTTGCTGGGGTCTGAGCCAAAAAGGTCCATAAAAGTCCACAAAAACTTGTCAATATTCCTCAACACTGCTCGTCCAATGTAATCCAAGTGTCCTGAATGGGTGGCGTCCAGAATTTACTCAAAACGACATCATTTAGTATATTTTTAGAGCCTAAACAGTACTACATCTTACTTTCGCAAAGCGCGCATATGTGCGTTCACGAAACTACAGAAGCCTCGGCGTTCAGAGCCTACTCTGCCGATAATGCAAGCATAGAGGAAGAAATTTGCTGTTTACATTGTGCTAAGAGCGACAGAGCTGCAGACAAACCGGGACAAACACAAGAGGGTCTAAGAAGGGTTGATGTTGATTTAAAACAAAGAAAGAAAGAAAAAGAGAACGCGCGATCTCATCTGCAGTGGCCTCCGTAGTTTCGTGAACGCGTATCGGCGTGGTCGCAGGAGATGCATTGTAGTACTGTTTAGGCTCTAAAAATATACTAAATGACGTCATTTGAGTAAATTCTGGACGCTACCCACTCAGGACACTTGGATTACATTGGACGAGCAGTATGGAGGAATATTGACAAGTTTTTGTGGACTTTTATGGACCTTTTTGGCTCGGACCCCAGCAAACGCCATTATTTGAAAGCTGGGGGAAAACGAGAAGCCTTCCTGATTGCTGGCTGCATTTGAGATATTAAAAAAGTGCTCCAGAGTCTTGCTCACCATGAGGGGGAGTGGAAAATAAAGTTACATCATTCTGTGGATGAACTATTCCTTTAAAAATGCCAACTTCACAGCAAAAATAAACATGTTTACAGAAACAATAAACATGTTTACAGCCTGGTTCAAAAAATCATTTTAGGTTTATTAAGCCAAGTTTACTTTCTTGTTAACGGTGAAAGGGGTGAATTTTTTATAACTCATCCATTTAGATGTTATTTATTCTTTAAATTACACATAATTAGAGGTGTGTCCTTTTGATTGACGCGTGGCAGACTGGATGCTGGCCTGTGGCTAACAGTTAGCTCCTTGTTTGCTTTCGGTAAGGTCTCTGTCAGCAGCAAAGTAGGAAAATGGTGTTTTTTAGTCAGCTAATAGCAAGTCCAAACATGCCTTCCCTTTAGCCTGCTGCTTAGGAGGCTAATCTTCGTTAGCTCTTATCAGTTTCAAGTTGGCTCAGTTAGCGTTTAGGCCAAAGTACGTTGGCTGTCAGTCATGACCCTGTGTGAAAAAGTGATTGCTCGCTAAACCTAATAACTGGTTGGGCCACCCTTAGCAGCAACAACTGCAATCAAGCGTTTGCGATAACTTGCAACGGTCATCAAGATGCTTTGTGGCTAAACTGAGAGAGCCTTTATGTTTTTTTTAGAGTGGTTTTGGTTGGACTCTGCCATGAGTCATTTTTCCCCCCTTTTAGGGGGGAGACACGAACTGAGGCAAGTGAGGCCTGCAGTTCTTGGATGTTGTTTGGGGTCTTTTTGACCTCTGGGGAGAGGCGGCGGTGTCTGGGGGGTCTTTTGGCGCCCCCCCTGGGAAGGTTCACCACTGTTCCATGTTTTCCCCATTTGTGGATAATGGTTCTCACTGTGGTTCTCTGGAGTCCCAAAGCTTTAGAAATGGCTTTGGAACCTTTTCCAGACTGATAGATCTCAATTATTTTCTCATTTGTTCCTGAATTTCTTTGGATCGCAGCATGATGTCTAGCTTTTGAGGATCTTTGGTCTACTTAACTTTGTCAGGCAGGTCCTATCTAAGTCATTTATTGATTGAGAACAGGTGTGGCAGTCATCAGGCCTGGGTGTGGCTAGAGAAATTGAACTCAGCTTTCAAAAGATGTGATAAACCACAATTTATGTTTAAACAGAGGGGGCAATCACTTTTTCACACAGGGCCACGCAAGTTTGGATTTTTTTCCTCCCTTACCAATAAAAATCTTCATTTAAAAACTGCCTTTTGTGTTTACTTGTGTTATCTTTGTCTCACATTTAAATTTGTTTGATGATCTGAAACATAAAAAAAAAAAAAAGAAGGAAAAAAAGGAGGAAAGAAAAAAGGGGAAAAAAAAAGGGAAAAAGAAAAGGGAGAAAAAAAAAAAAAAAGAAAAAAAAAAAAAGAAAGGAGGAAAAAAAATAAAAAAGGAGAAAAAAAAAAAAAAAAAAGAGGAAAAAAAAGAAAGAAGAGAAGGAGGGAAAAAAACAAAAAAAAAAAAAAAAAAAAGAAAAAAAAAAAGAGAAAAAAAAAAAAAGGGAAAGGGGGAGAAGGGAAGAAAAAGGAAACAAGTAAAAAAAACCAAGAAAAAAAAAAAAAAGAAAAAACCAAAGGAAAAAAGGAAAAAAAAGAAAAAAATAAACCATAATTAAAATAAGCGTGACAAACATAATACATAAGAAATCAGGAAGGGGGCAAACACTTTTTCACACAACTGTAAACAAGTAAATATCTGAATATATTGTCCAAGTAAAAACACACATTTAAAATCAGACGGATTGCAGTCACTGAGGAAATATTTAACATGTTTGTTATAGTTTCTGTGAGAAGGAGGATAACAAGAGCTCGAAGAGGAGGTGTTTGTTCACATGGAATATCAAAACAAGATGTTCCCAGGATGTATTTATTTCTGAGACTCATTATTGTTCATGTACTTCGGATGAACAGGGACTTTCAGCTACAGCGATAATCACACTCATGCGTTTTATTTATTTACCACTAGACAGTTAAAGCTTTACAAGAAAAAAACACGAGATACTTAATCGAAAATGGGAATCTCACAACGAGCACGTATTTTAGCCCCGCTCGTAGCTTGTTTAATCGATGCACCAGCACTTCACCTGCATTTTCTCTGGTCCTGAGGTCACTAATGGGAAAAGTGCAGGAGTGTAATGATGTTTCCAGATGAGCAGGAGGCTTTCCAAAGATTTCAGGCTCAGGTGGGTTTATGTTCACGTCCCTTAACGGGGTCATTTTATAACAAAATCAATGTTTCACTACCTTAGAGGACGGATTTTTCTGCTGTTACGACCAAGTTAAAACTGTAAAAACACAACAAACACAGAAAACAGAGGCAGGAATCGGACAACCATCTATCTTTTTGCGCAGTTTCAAAACCCATCCTGCTCATCTTCCAGTCCTTATTTGCCTCTGACCTGTGGGATGGGGTTAGGAGTTAACATACGGGGTAAATGCCACATGAACAATGCCTCCCAAAATACCTGGAGACGCAGACTCCAGCTCCACTACTGGAGGGATGAAGCGGATAAACGACACCTGACAGTTTTATCCAGCGGGGAGAGACTGTATCTGAGCCATCAGACAGTTCTCACTAATGACAATAATGCTTTTCAAATGTTGCAGATAATGGAACAGCTGCTGTTTTTCTTAATGAGAGCAGCTGCTTTGGAAGTGTGATGCACTTTCAGTCATCGCCTGGAGGAAGTCTTTCCTGCCAGCCCGTCTCCTAAAATGCTGTCCCACAGCCTGGATGGAAGTACGGCCCCGCTGGGGTTCGTATTAAGCTGCTTCCTCGCTGTCCAGGTAATGCAGAGCGGCGACGTGTCTGCAGGCGGCAAAGAAAATGAGGAACAACTCAGAGCGACACGCCGTCGTCTGCGACTCATCACAGATGTGAGGAAAGAAGCAGGTTGTCAAAGAAGACATGAAAAATAAGGAAGATGAAGGCAGACACGAAGAGACAGCTGATCACATACCTGAGATTTTTGTGCTCGAAGCTTTAGGTCCTGTTTCATCATCATCATCAGATCCTGTTCATCTGCTGGAGAGTTTTTTAGGCCTGACGCTTCCTCTTTTGTCCAGTTTAACAAATGCTTTAAGCTTTCAAATAACAGCTTTTTAAAAATCATCTTGTTGCTGCAAAAATTTCATTTTCGGTCTGTCAAGCTGTGTTATCTTTGATATTTTTTTAAAAGATGCAACAAAAGAAATGGGAGAAAATTATGTGTCTTTGAGACAGGCTGCTGGTAACAAAGAGCCTAAAGATCCCATTAAAATGAGTTTTTTTGGCTAAGTTGTCTGTTGGATTGGCACAATACTGGTACATACTTAGAGTTAGGAGCTGTTTTTTATTTATAGGTCAGGGTTTAGGGGTTTAAAAGCCAAAAAAAAGACTTCTGAAAAAAGTGAGGTTCAAGGACCGGAACAGCTTCAGAAAGCTGAAGAACTATCACTTAAGACCACTTTAAAAGATCATAACATACTGTGAGGTGTGGCTACTTGGAATAAATCTAAAGAAGTGAGGACCGAGTCAGGTTTGCACACAAAGGTTTCCATTCGCTGCACATCTGAACTTTCCTGCCTAACCCACCTTCCAGGCCCCACACATTCAATAAAAGTTAAGTACAAATTAAAGAAAGTTCTAGCATTGCAATTATTACAGATGACACGAACATTGTCAAAATGTGTTCACTTCTATAGTAATCCTTGTTTCTGCTTTGCTTATACATTTTAAAAGTGTAATTTTATTACTGAATGCTTTTTGATATTGTTTGGATATTTTAATGACATTTTAATTGTAGTTTAGTGTAAATTGAAGATTGTTGCATCACAAAAATTGCAGGTGACCATATGTATGCCTGCTTCAAATGAGAGAAAGTAATGATACTGTATGCTGTTTTTTCTTTTTTTCCCGTGATTTATATCTATGTATAGTGTGATCTTACTACTGTATGTTTCAATTTTTTTTTCCTGTACGGAAGTTTAGTATCTTGTTTTTTTCCTTTTCATTTTCAAGGGACCCCAGGAAGAATTGTGGCAACCAAATGGCAGCTGGGATCCCAATAAAAACAAACCTCAAAAAGGCTGGTAGGGAGGGATGGATGGATGGATGGATGGATGGATGGATGGATGGATGGATGGATGGATGGATGGATGGATGGATGGATGGATGGATGGATGGATGGATGGATGATAGATGGATGGATGGATTGATGATGGATGATGGATGGGTGGATTGATGGACTGATGATGGATGGATGGATGGATGGATGGATGGATGGATGGATGGATGGATGGATGGATGGATGGATGGATGGATTGATGGACTGATGATGGATGGATGGATGGATGGATGGATGGATGGATGGATGGATGGATGGATGGATTGATGACAGATGGATGGATGATAGATGGATGGATGGATGGATGGATGGATGGATGGATGATAGATGGATGGATGGATGGATGGATAGATTGATGACAGATGGATGGATGGATGGATGGATGATGGATGGATGGATGGATGGATTGATGACAGATGGATGGATGGATGACAGATGGATGGATGGATGACAGATGGATGGATGATAGATGGATGGATGGATGGATGGATGGATGGATGGATTGATGGACTGATGATGGATGGATGGATGGATGGATGGATGGATGGATGGATGAATGGATTGATGACAGATGGATGGATGGATGACAGATGGATGACAGATGGATGGATGGATGGATGGATGGATGGATGGATTGATGGATGATAGATGGATGGATGGATGACAGATGGATGGATGGATGGATGGATGATGGATGGATGGATGGATGGATGGATTGATGGATGATAGATGGATGAATGGATTGATGACAGATGGGTGGATGGGTGGATTGATGGACTAATGATGGATGGATGGATGGATGGATGGATTGATGACAGATGGAAGGATGGATTGATGGATGGATTGATGACAGATGGATGGATGATAGATGGATGGATGGATGGATGGATGGATGGATGGATGGATGGATGGATGATAGATGGATGGATGGATAGATTGATGACAGATGGATGGATGGATGGATGGATGGATGGATGGATGATGGATGGATGGATGGATTGATGACAGATGGATGGATGGATGACAGATGGATGGATGGATGACAGATGGATGGATGATAGATGGATGGATGGATGGATGATAGATGCATGGATGGATGGATTGAAGATGGATGGATGGATGGATGGATGGATGGATGGATGGATGGATGGATGGATGGATGGATGGATGGATGGATGGATGGATGGATGCATGGATGCATGGATGGATGGATGGATGGATGCATGATGATGGATGGATGCATGGATGCATGGATGGATGGATGGAATATATTTCAGTTTTAGAATTTTTCTGATTTTATCACTTCTGTGATGCATTCACTGTCTCCAGTGACAAAGTCAGTGAAGTGGCTCCACAGCATGATACAGCCGCCACTGTGTTTCACTGTGGACGGCCTCATGAAGTTTTTTTTCCCATAAAAAGTCTTCTCAAAAAAAGCTTTTTCTTTCGTTACAATGATTTTCAGAGCATCTGTAGATATCTTTTTAATATTTTCACTTTACTACTGCAAATCAAAAAGGTAAGAATGTAGCTTCTGGAGGAGCCAACCATAGGTAAATAAAGATATATACTACAGATGAAACAATACATTAATCATCATTAATACATTGATATTATGATCAATAAGCCAAGGCATCTATCCAAAATCGGCCACAAATCAACAAAATAACCCTTAATCAAATACACCATAATTTTGAAAATTGCTGTAGTTTGAATTTCCTCAGACAACGTGGGTGAGGATTCTCATGTCGATATTTTTAAAAAGTACGTTTAAGGTTATGCAGTGGATAGATATGACAGGGGGGTTGTACTGCACATGTGCTTTCTAATAAGTAGCAGCTTACAGTTATGTTAAGAAAACAATAACCTGTTTATTACTAGTCTGTCTTTGTCATAGAACAGCTTTTTTATATAAACTGATTTATTAAAATGCAAGAAGAATTCAAATGTTAAATGATTTTGTGATTTTGATTTAAATCACTTGTTATATTGTTTCATATTGATCGATGGATCATAAATCAGACTGAATCAAAATGGTATCATTACTGAATTTGAGATATCGACAAACATCCTATTGGCATAAAAGCAGTGATTAACACCCCGACGTAGTTTATAAAGTTGTAAGTTTGGTGTCATGCTAGACTGAAGCAGTGGAAATGAGGACTTCTTTCCAGTTTTTCCATCCTTTTCCATCCTTTTTACATCTTTGATGCCTGAATCAGGGTTCCCTCAATTTTTACAAGTTAGATTTAAGACGGTTTAAGACCACTTGGAACAGAGTTTAATGCTCATTTCACGGCCACGCTGGCAAAAACTTGGATCCCTCTACAATTACAAAGATAATGTCAAACAAGATAGATAGATAGATAGATAGATAGTCATAATAATAGATAATAATAATAATAATAATAATAATAAAATAAATAATAATAAATAATAATAATAATAATAATAATAATAATAATAATAATAATAATAATAATAATAATAATAATAATAATAATAATAATAATAATAATAATAATAATAATAATAATAATAATAATAATAGATAGATAGAGAGCTAAAAAAAGGAGTCATTTTTCAAAATTATGGAAACCCAACATGGCATAATTTAAGACTTACCATATGAAATTCAAGACCTTTTAATGACTTTTTAAGGAATTAAATGCAGTTTTGTAAGTTTAAGACTTTTTAAGACCCCGCAGGAACCCTGCAAAGGCTTCAGCTCTGCATCCTGAAGCATCTGAACAGATTTGTTGCTGCAAAACGTCTTTCAGACATTCAAATATTCGGTGAAACTTGGATTTTAGACATTTTTTGTGACATCTTTTGAAATGAATTTCATGGATTCCTTTTAGAATATTCAGCTAATCTAAGCTCAGTGCTTCCAGCTGAGGACAGTGAGTGGACACTACCTGGAGGCAGCCTCTCACAGGTGAGGAGAAGGGAAAAAACACGGTGGTGTGATGCCGTTACCAGCTCCATGCGTCTGCGGCTGCTGTCCTGCTCTCTCAGGCTCATCTCCTCCACGTCCACCCTCATCTCCTGCAGCCTCTGCTGATAGTAGCGTCAAGATAATACTCTTTACTGGCTGGAGTGAGCTCACAGTAGCGAGGTATGATGCAAGATGGATGCTAGTTTAGCTGTTGATAGGGGCGCGTCTGAAAGCTGCCAAAGAAGTTTGCGTTGTGTGCTTTAAAAGATTTATATGCAAGTTAAGGTGGAAAATGAGTATTTGGTCACCCACAAACAAATAAGATTTCTGTCTCTCCTGACCTGCTTCTTCCAAGAAGCTTTTCATCCCCCACTCGTTACCTGTATTAGTGCCACCTCATTTAGAACTCATTCTCATAAAAGATACTATCACTGGTGATGGGCAGATGAAGCTTTCCTCAAAATGGGTTTATTCAAGCACAAAGCTTCTCAGGGTTTTCATTTGCTCTGTGACTGCATCTAGTGGACAACAGGTCTAACCAACACAATATCAGTAGATACTTAGGGGTGTCCAGGGGTCGGTCCTTGAGGACCGCTGTCCTGCTGGTTTTCCATGCCTTCTTGCACCAGCAAAGCTGACTCAAATAGCAATGCATGAAAACA
>JALJCO010005156.1:0-141647 GCA_023101725.1 Atherinomorus stipes
ACTATAAGTCGCAGGAGCAGCCATACTATGAAAAAAAGTGTGACTTATAGCCTGTATACCGTACTGTATAATTATGTAGAACATATTGAAGAAAATACCTTATATACAGTATGTAGGCTAATGTATATACACATTAGAGGTGCAACAATACATGCATTCGTATCAAACTGTGTGTGTGTGTACCGAACTGTGGGCACTATGTATCGATTATCGAATAATACAGTTTTTCATTAACTTTATCAACTTGTCTTCTGACGATGACCTCTGTGTTGAAAACTCAGTGGATCTGTGGTCGATTACATTCATATCTGGCATTTAGAACTACTCTATTTTTTTGTTATAAGTCTGACCCTGCTGGTCAACCGTTGTGGACAAAAACACACTGGGTTAAAAAAGGCATGAAATGTGTTTTTCGAATTGGAAAAATATCAAACCGTGTCACTTAAAGCAGAACTCAGTAACTTCAGCTCGGGGCTCCCCCTAGTGGCGTCCTTTCACTGTCGTAAAGTTCGTACTCCCCCTACACCCCCCACAGCACACAGAGGGCTTCTTTACCTGTCTTTCAACTATTTTGATCCCTGAATATATTTCTAAGCTTTTACTAGCTTGTTGATGCTACTTTGCTACGTTGGTAGCAGCAGCTCGTCTCCCTCTGCTGAAAGCAGAGTCCCGTGTCTCCTGCAGTGGGACGTTTTACCTGCGTTTTGCAGGTAAATTTGCCGTGGATTTTCTCTGGTGTTGGCCGGTCACAGTTAAGAATACAAACTTTTATTTATTTTTTGTGGACATGTCAAGTGATTATTGAGTCCATTTGGCCTCAAGGCTCAGTGATGCTCCACCTGGTGCCCAGGCAGCACCAGCTATGTGAACCGGTTCTTCACTGTGGTCCAGCAAAAAGTTGGTTTTGAGAGCCAGAAGTCGGTGTTTAGGTGGTGGGAAGCTAAAAAAACGGTTTTAGTCTGGTTTTGGTGTGCACCAGCACTGGAAGCAGCTTGGTGGATAGGGGACTCGTGTGCTGCACAGCAGTTTCTGTTGTCACAAGATCTGTGTAGGGTCTGCTCAGGCAAACTTGCAAGTGCCACTTACAGGCCAGAGACACTGGCAGGAGGCTAGGAAACATCAAATCGTTTTGTAAACACTTTGTTTAGCCCCACAAGGATTCTGAAAAGCATTTATTGAGGTGAAAAAGTTAATGAGTCTTGCTTTAAGTATTAATCTACACCAAACTGTGAATTTTTTGTATTGTTGCACCCCTAATATAAATATAAAGTATATGTATACATATTCACTCATTCATTTTCTGTTTTCCCCTTATCCAGTTTACGGTCACAGGGGTTGCTATATATATATATATATATATATATATATATATATATATATATATATATATACACATACACATATATATACATGGCTAAAACTGTAAATGACTGTGTGAAAATATCAATCATTATTGAAAAAACAAAAGTGAAATCCTTCCATGGTGGAATGTAATGTGTGGTCTTGCCTGGCCAATAGAAAAATGAGTTCAGTTTAAGAAAAGAATGGCATATTTTAGAAAATCTATTTGGAAAAAAAAAAGATGTCATGATAACAGATTATTTATGGACACAGCTGCAGATGAATGAGTCTAGAAATCATCATCAGTCCAATGAGAGGAATAACTATGACACAACAAACACAGACCGATGGGGATCCCTCTGCACATTTAATGCTTCTTGAAATTTAAAGGAAAAAAGAGACGGGGAAAATATCCTATCAATTTCACATTTTTGTAAATGAAACACACTGGTCCCACTTCTCAGGGACCCCATGGGCAACAAGCCTAGTTTACTTCTCAAGCATTACGCTGAGAGTGCATAATTGGATTTACTATTAACATAATCGGACATCGTGCACGTTGCCTTGGATATTCCCCTGCGAGCTGCACTGCTCTTCTAAACCTTATAAAAGATGGTGAATGCAGTGTACACCCAGGTCCCATGAGCTGCTCTTTGTCTCTCTTACTTGGACAAACTGGTGGAGCAGTTTGTATTCATGGGCTTACAGTGAGGAACATTTTTGTAGAGATGTATCTGAGAGAATTCACTGCAGCTGAGCCACAGGAGATAATAGGGAGAACACTTCTGTATGATGTCGCCTAAATTATCATTTCTTTGCATTCTAAGGAAATAGCTGTGTTATTTAGCTGTAATTTGCAGCCTTGCCAATGACCTCAGTGCAAAGTGAGAAACAGTAAAACAGATTCGGCCTTGAACAATGTGTGGCCAGATAACAACTCTGCCTCAAACATTCAGATTCAATAGAAATGTACCAAATAAAGAGCATATTCCAGCAGTAAAACAGACTACTAATGGAGGAGAAATGTGGCTTGTGTGGGGTGAATTCCCATGTTCTGTTTTTCTTGTGTAAATACCCACCGACCCACAAACCCAGCCTGAACCAATGCCTGCCCTGACACACACACACACATATACACACACACAGCATCCATATTAGATGCACCCCCTAGTTACTTCTTAATTAACACCTACTACAACCATAATAGAGTCGTTTCCCCCTTTTTCTGAAATCCCTTTGAAATTACGCAGGATTAAGGAAAGTTGGTTGCTAAATTGATGTGTGCATCTGTAATTTAATTGCATCTGAGGCTATTAATTAATAAGGTGCCTCCTTTAATAGTTAATGTATAATTGCCATTAATTAACAACCAGTCTTGATAAAGTGTCACCAAATCAAACAAAAACAATTAGCTTTTTGAGGTAAGTGTCTTTTAAAAGCCTCATTATTAGTACTAGAGGTAATATACAGTAGTTTGAATGATAAAGAAGACAGTGTAGATTTTAATTTGGATGGAGGGAGAGAGAGGAAAAACACAGTTGACATCCATAAGAGAATTACCATGTGGTAATTATAGGATAAGCTCATTGTAACATGATAAATAATGCGGCGAATCTGTCCCCTCCAGTTAGGTTGTCTCCTCTTTTTTATTAGGGTGGACTTTAATTCCACATTTTGTGCAGCGCAACTCAGAAATGTTGTTTCTGAAGATAAAAACAGAATACAAATACAAGGAACACTGTGTCTTTTAACACATCTTCTCTAAATTTTACCCATCACGATGAAAGCAGTCATGTGTTTAGGTTTCTTTCATCGCAGTGTCACAAGGAAGTAAATAAAACAAGTAATAACTTAAAGAACAGTTAAGCTCATGTCACCTCAGGCGAAGCCTTAAAGAAACCGTACCAAAACAGTACGTTAGCTTTGTCCCCCTATCTGGTGTAAATCACTATAGGTTGTGGTTCTGGCTGAGATTTACAAGCAGAGTGGCCCCTGGTGTAAAATGAATTGAGTGCCAGGTTGAGAAACATAAATGTACATATGGAGCGTGGAACTTTAAACAAACCCACCTATTATTTGCAGTGCCATATTACCATGAATACAAATGACAGCATGACCTCAATTTTCTGCACTGTGTGAGAGAGCGGAGGAAACCAGTGGTTTAAGTGCTTTCCCATCCCCAAAGTGCTTGTTTGGTCTCAGTTTCACTCCTATCACAGAGTCAACAATCATACTGTTTTGTATTGAACTTGTAGAAATAATATTCAGTGTGTCTGTCCACAGGCAAATATTTTAACAACCTATTTTTCCCTACAATGTGATTTGTTGATAGAAATGGGTCCATTACATGCACACCAATTTGAGTGTGTTTTAGCCTTTATTTAATGAGGCATCTGCAACAGAAAATAACCTCCAGTGGAACAAACAGTCTAGGAAGTCATTTTCACCTTGGTTCACTGTGCCAATCCACTCGCTGAACAATTACAGCATATTAGCTTCTTGTCAGTCAGACCTTTTGGAGGCGATACATCTCCATTTATTTGCTCTCCACATTTTCTCCCTCCACTCGCTCGCCTGCTCTGCTCCTGTTTCCCCAGACAGGCAGGGATGTGCTGGGAGTCCACAGGGAGCTGTGGAATATTTCACTCCGCCAGCGAGGCACCCGGTGGGAATACGGGTTGAGACTGTGTGAGTATGTATCTCATTAGTTCAGTTATGTAATTTGGAGCACTGATAATCCTCCTGGACTGCCAAGTTGCGCACCTCAGAAACAAGAGTCTGAGTCGTCAACATGCAGCCAAGTACAGACTAAGCTGCTAATTGCTGGTTGTGGTAATGTAACTGGTAATGTAAGCTACAGTCCTTTACGGTGTCGGGAGTAAACCCGATGGTACAGCTGGTGAATGACATGATTTATCACCTGCTAATAAATTCTAAAAGTGGTATCAGTGAGAGCTAATGGATGTAACTCCATTGATCATTTCTAAAAAGGTCAGTCCCAGTTGGTCTCATGACAAACTGGAGTCTTCAAGCAATGCTATGAGATTTACTGCTTCACAAATACCCATAAACGGCACCTGTATGCGTGAACTTCCACTTTAATGAGAGATCATTCAATAATTTTCAGTTCTGCTAAGATATTTTACAGCTTTAGCTAATTTTATTGGTTCTCCTGCCAATGATGTGTTTTAAATCAGTCTCATGTCTGTCATCAGCCTCTCAGACAGAATTACGAAGCTGGTATTCATAAAAAACCCACAAACTGTATAAAAACTAAACCAAGTCTTTCATAGTTTAAAACAAAACCAGTGCACTGAATACTTTATCAATAAATTATGTTATTATGCCTCCATGGCCTCCTTGTGATCATATAAAAGTAGATATCATTGTCAGAAATAAACATATTTTTTCTTTTCCCCCAATTATCAGTTAGATTTAGGAATCCCATTTTAATTATCTGGACTGAACTGGATTGGTTTGGTTTATAATTGGATTGAAATGGATTGTATCCAATCAAACATATCTTGAAGTTGTTTATTTTTTCTTTATAGCTGAAAAATTTCTCTTGTTGCAATTTGGCACCATCTGCATAAATAATCTTCACTTCCATATCACTGTTGGTCATTTATTGGTCCAAAAACACTAAAATACCAAATACTGACAGCAAAACTGATGTTCCTTAACAAAGTGCATGGTAAAATCTTATAAACCCACTTTCAAACCAGCAAGAATTAACGTTTTGTGGCCAGAAACACAACTTCAGATAAATACTGATGGCACTCTGCGTGCATTCACTGTATAAAAGAATAACTGTTTACAAATGTCTTGATTATACATATACAAACTTCAATAAAAATAAAGTGTCATGTCAAAAAAAATAGCTGAAAATTCATGTTTCAGTGAAAAGCAAGAGGGCAACTTGCATGGCTGCGACTCATTAGCATTTTCTAGCGAGGATCATAGAGCATCTGGAACAAGCTGCGAGGAGTCAGAGTGTTAATAAAACTTTGAGTATTCATAAAGACTTCCAAACACACATTAGTATTGTAAACAAGACACAGCCTTCACAAGCTGATTAAAGTATCAGTTCAGAGGTGGTACTTTCCTTTTTTAATCCCACTCTCAAATCTGTTTTATTATTATTTTATTAGTTTTGTGTTTTCTTAAACTTTAATACAAATCAGTTCAATTTCTTCTGACTCATCATGTGAGTTAATGTTAAATAAACATGTTGTCATAACATAATAAATATATTATGATTGGGGCTCTAAATTAACATTTTTGATAACAGGATGAAGGCAAGTGAATGCATTGTTTTTTGTTTTTTTTTTTACCCATTTTTGTGATCTTTGCCTTCAGGCTGACCAGGTGACTTTGGGGAATAAATTATTAGTCACAGTGATAAAATTGTGTATTTTTACTTTTCTGTTAACGTGGCAGTCCTTACAGTACAGTTTTTCTTGGTTGCACACCAGCAACTCATGACCTAAAAGACATTTTGTGTTAAACATTCTGTTTTTCATTGTCAACATTGTCCCTGGCATCGTCTCGTTTCTTGTAACCAGTGTTGTACCGAACACCATCCAACCACCTCCACATTTTTCCTTTTCTTTGTAGCCATCTCTTATTTCATTTGAATTATGCTCCTTGTTCAGCTGTGCATTGCTAAGGAAGACAGTGGTGTGTAAATAACACTGTACATGTTACAGTAACATGCTAAAATACATGCGTTTTTGCATGTTATGTAATGGATAGTGTTGATAGATATACAGTCATAGCACAGATAGGACAAACAATCAATTGATGGGCTTCATTCTTCACCTGCCACACTTCCCAGTAGGTTTTCATGTGTCCCAGCAAAAGTCAATTTTAACCCATGTTTGGTAAGATAGTGGGTTTTAATTTTGAACCCTGATTATTAGACAGAAACCGTGTAATTTGTGACCCAAACAATAAAGTAACAATGAATGATTTTGGGGGTCAATATAGACCAATCGGGCCCAACGCCGCTAGCAGACCATCCACCATTGCTTGGAGAGCCTTACTGTACATGTGTAATTAGAACAGGTGAGAATCAGGCTTTTTTTTCTTAATGTGGAGGAAATTTGGAAGGACTTGCGCATTCCTGGTTGTTGGAACAGCAGTGGAAAACTTTAATTGTGATAATCAGTGAATAAGAAGGTTGCAGAAATTGTCATGACAATGCTGCTGTCTGTGACAAAACTGGACGGTGCTGCAGCTCAGTCCACTGATGTCAGTGTGTTCGTATCGGGGATGGTAGGAATATCGGACACACTGAGCAGAGGAGGAATAACTTGCGGCCACGATGGAGAAAACGCTGGATTTAATCTTTGTGAGGATGTGGTATGACATCCCCCTCACTAAGGGAAAGAATCTTTATATATTGTGGTAATTGTTTTTTCTGTTCAAGTTTTGGTTTGGATAATTTTGGGAAAATCATAAATCTCTCTTGGGGTTGGGGGGGGGTTGGGGGGGGGGGGGTGGGAAAGTGGGGGGAATTATAATACGGGGGGGGGGGGAGAAGAGGGGAGAGGAGAGGGGGGGGGGGGAGGGGGGTAAGGTGGTTGGATTTATGTT
Organism: Atherinomorus stipes; assembly: GCA_023101725.1. Taxonomy (NCBI): domain Eukaryota; kingdom Metazoa; phylum Chordata; class Actinopteri; order Atheriniformes; family Atherinidae; genus Atherinomorus; species Atherinomorus stipes. The sequence continues at coordinate 6,940 of JALJCO010005156.1, forward strand.
TTGTAATGAAAAAAATAAAAAAGATTAAAATTTGGGGAAAAAAGATTATTGATTGGGGGGTTTTGGGGGGGGAGGGGGTGGGGGGGGGGGGGGGGGGGTTTGGTTTATCTGTGGGGAAAAAAAATTCAATCTTCAACAACAAAAGCACGGTAAATTATGGTGAACACTTATTAATCTGACAGTTAATTTCACGTCTATGCTCCCAAAAATGATGCACCACATAATGCTATCATGCTAGCTAATGCTAACAGAGACAGCTGTGGTGTTGCTAAGAGTTAATGACTAATCTGTGCGATATTGATAAATATAAAGTTATTTGCTCTGATAAGGGTAATGTTCTGACCGGAAAATAGAAAAAAGTTCAGTGGCAAACACAAACGGATCACAGTTTCCTGCAGCCTTTAGTTTAATCTGCAGGACATGTGAAGGCTATGTGGTCTGTACAGTCCTTAAACAAAACCAAAAGCCAAACATATGACAATATACCTGTAGAAAAGTAACAACCTTTGAAGGAATTACATTTTTAAACCAATTTTGAGAAGTAATAACGAGATTTGCATTTCATATTTCAGTGTGGCTTGTCTTTAAAATCAGTTTCTGGAGATGAATAATCGTTTAGATTAATGCACCAATGTAAAAATGATGTCAAAATAACTTAGAGATCTCCGGATAACATACCTTTAGGTTATCGACCTTAGATGGCTGTCTAACGTTGTAAATCCAGATATTCACGCTGCTCTCCATGTTGGCAGATGCGAGGTAATTGAGACTGGCGCCGCAAGATGGTGCAACACACAAAACGCCCGTCGGACTGGTCTATACAGAACGTGACGTATGCCGGTGCTCTGACAGGGCTGCCCTCCTCTAAAAACAGACAGTAACTTTGCAGGAGCGGATCTGTCTCCCACTGGATCATGTGACCTGGAGCGCTTTGCTTTATGGTTCGATGAGTTTGCTATCAGCTGATCAAAGTGGTCTGCAAACACAATTCCAAAACATGGATATAGACAATTTTGTGACAGTTGTTTGGCCTGTGGGAAGTTACAGGTTTAGTGCCCCTAGTGGCCAAAAGTTAAACACTATCACTTTAACCTCCAAGACAAATTCTCACAATTAAATAAAGAAATAATTGAGTATTCCTGTAGACGTTTGAGCTAATGACAACTAATAACAATAAGCTGCATTCCCATGATTGCAGATTTTCAGAGAAAAGCTGGGGTCATGCCCACTGATGCCAGTGATTGACAGCTTTCACACAGGGTTACATGAACAGTGTTAAACAGAGCAGAGGTTTGCTCTTCTCTAAATTATTCTCTGATTCTCTTTAAAAGGAGCTGGTAATTTTGGTATCACATTTCTGGTCAATATCACAATTATTTCAAAATCACCTGAAAAGTTGCACCGTCCCAAAGCCTCAGCATCTGCCGACCCATTTAAATAGCAAAGATTATTTAGTGTTTGCAATATAATTGAAGTCCTTCTGTGTTTCATCCCCTCAGAATTGATCAGTCTGGAGGTGGTGCTTCCACAGTGATCTCTTCTATTGAACTTAACCTGCCTCAGGGCTGGTCAGGTTTTCAGCATAAGTTACCATGGTGATTCAGCCTGGTAAGAAATCAGCTTCATGACAGAAAACCCACAGCTGAACCTGAAGTTACCTCACAAAGCCACTAATCCTGCTTTGTATTAGCGGCCTCTGGTCTGCTGCACCCAGAGCTGCTGCTGTTGATCAGTGAGTGATGTACAGCAGTGAATAAACTAGTGGAAATCATTCAAATAAAAATTCCCAGCATGTTATCAAGCCACATAACGCTAAAGCCACTGGAATTTCTGACAATGACGCAGTTTTCACTTTTTTTTCTACTGTTGTCTTATGTTGTTATTGAAATATACCTCTATGGGGGACTCGAGCTCTTAATTAAAAGTCTGCACATTGTGCCTTTAACTTTATTTATTTACTTAACTGGAATTAGGAATAAATTCTGCAACCATGCAACACCTTCATTTACTTGTTTTGAAGCAAAATTTGTACATTATTCATGCAAACTGTGAGGCTCATTCATGGGCCATTATCTTCAGATCAGGGCTGGACTGGGACAAAAAATCGGCCCGGCATTTTGAACCGAGACTGGCCCACCAGATATAGATGGAAAGACGATGAATAAAAAAAACAAGTGCTTGTACCCTGTCTTGTCTGTATGTACTTGTCTAATGTAGCCTACTTGTCTAATAAACTTAAACCTAAACCTCCTCCCTCCATCTAAAGACATATGTTTGGTAAACAGGTCTCCCTTAAAAAAGAGAGGGTGTCTCAATCGGATTTACCTGTATAAATAAAGGTTAAATAAAAAGATAAATTAAAACCATCCTCCCAGTCCTGTTAAACCGTACAGTAGCCTACTAAGTGGTCTATAAAGGATGAACAAGGTGACAAAAAGCTACAATATCATCAGCAGGCTGTTATAATGGCCAAATTATTGTTTCATAAAAACAAACATGAACCAGGTGAAAAAGGTAACCAATGCACTTTATTTATCTTTTATCTGAACTTTTTTGTAGTACAAGTGCAGCCCCCTACCAAACTCATGCCACACAGTCCCCTATTACAATCTTACTCCAAACAGGTTTGAAAAACTGGATGTTGCCTAGATACCAGCAACCTTAAAATCAGTGCTCCTGAACTATACAGCTGTTCATGAACTGGGTAACCTCCCCATCACAGCATATGATGATAGTTAAATAATTTAAATATCACAGCTACACACCGGAAGTCAGGTTACAATTCCAATCTGGACCCAAGATGGAGGGGGCATCGGCCCTCAGCTGTAATTGGTCAAGCCCACAATCACTCAGGAATAATGGGCCGACCTGCCAGCTTTGTACCAATAGGTATGATGACTTATGCCACTGACTACAAAAGCTACCATATTAAAAAAAAAAAAAAAAAAGAAAAGCCAGACCGGCCCAAAATCACCGTCGGCCCACCGGGGAAATGCCCGGTATGCCCGATGGCCAGTCCAGCCCTGCTTCAGATGTACGTTCCAATAGATGATAAAAAAAAAATATATCAGTTTACATTAATGGGGTAATAGATATACCCTTTTAAAAAGGCTAGAAAATAAATGGTCTGTATTTGTGAAGTCATCACATTGACCAAAAATCAAAGTCAGCTCCTCACCTCTGTGTGATAGTCATTTTAATTCAATGCAATTACATTTATTGGACATTTAAAGCTTCACTAGAGGAATGACCGTGTTCAGCCTCATTGGTGCACTGGCTGAGGAGGTGAAGGCCTCAACACTTGACCTTCCTCCTCAGATCATATTGGGGCCCTCAACTTCAACCCCACCTGGAGCAAGGGAAAAAGGAAGGGCAGGAAAAGGTGTCAGTAACATGTAGCGTGACACGCCATGTCCAATAACAACGTACAACATAACATCATTTAACCTTTACAACACATGTATTGATCTGTCTTGTTGTTATCACGCTGTGATCACAGCTCAGGGCTCGGCTCAGCTCAGCTTCAGGGGCTGTTTGAATCCATCCCACTACATTACTGGGAGACAAAGAGACCCAGCCTTGCTGTTTTCTTTCTTTTTTTTTTAACCCTGTCCTTGGACCATCCTTCTCCCCAGACCACTTTGTCTGGGCAACAGAGGGAAGATGTGTCACCGGCTGTTTCCTTGAGATGACTAAATATATAATGGGAGGTATGAGATATGATCTTTGCACACTGGAGAAGAATGATTAACAGAAAACACCCTCACAGTCCCTTGATGATTTTCCAGAGACACAATGAGAATCGTACTTATCATTCTTAACATGCCGAGATGTTTAAATGTGTTGTGTGTATGTGTGTGTTTGTTTTTATTATCATTATTATTACTTTTTTGCAAAGATAAGACTCACAAGAACTTCATGTTTTGGGTGTTTTAATTTTAAATTGGATACTCATGAAAAAACTGATACTCAGTCTTTTTGACTGTTTAAGCATGAATTCTTGATAAAACAGGAATAAAAGCAAAAAAGCCTTGAATCACTTTGAAATACAGTCCTACGCAATGTGCATCTCAGGATGAATTTACAGAAAATGAGTAACTAAGTTCACATTAGTGGATATATCTTTCACCTTTAATCAGCAAGAAATACTGAGTTTGATGATTCTGATTGCTTAATCAATATTTCTTATGATTGTCAGCTCATAAATCCTGGGTTGTGATTGATTTCACAGAAACTTCAAACACAAGTGTGCTTTTAAAAAAAAAACTAAATCTGAAGAGCATAAGTATAAAGAATTAATATGTAATCTATAAAATTCGCACTGAAACATCAGAATTTTAAACATTTTAAGCAAAACTAATGAGTTAAAAATGATTTAGGAAATGGGGATGCATGATGGGATAGGACCTAAATGCAGATATGACTGGCATGTTTGGCTTGAAGAATGATACAGAATAACTTGAAATATCATGGCAGGTTAACGAAGTTAACCCAAAACCAAGAAGAACAAAAATCAGGAGAAAGCACACGGACTCACTTTCTGACAGGTGAGGGCTCGGACATGATAACACCAATCAAAAAACTAGACAAGGAAGACGAGGATCCAAACTCGATTAAAGGGAAACCTGGTAACAAAGTGCAGATGTGATCTCAAAACCTGGTGTGATGCAAAACCAGGAAGTTTAACTAAAAAGCAACTAAAGAAAGAAGACCAGACCAGAAATAGTCCCACTAAAAGTCACAAAGCACAAGAAGCAAGCAACAGCTGATAAAATTCTGCCTTTGACTGCTGCTTATTTTAACTGGTCTCACTCCAAAATGTCTAAGTTTCATTGGTTCCCTGCATTAAAGGATAACTTTTTTTTTTTTCAACATGGACCTTATTTCCAGGAGTTTATACGTGTATTTACTCACTGGTAAAATTTCTGTATCATTTTGACTCCTTCAGAAGATGTTTTGTTGAGTCGCCCTTTAGCGTACATCCAATGGGAGAGATGGGGCAGCCTCTCTCTAAGACATTATCTACAGCAAAACTCCATTTCACCAATACTTTAAGTAGAAGGAACGAATGAACAAGTACTATTTTCCTGTGAGTTCAGAGTTTCATGGATAGCAGTTTGTTGGTGTCAAGGTAGCGAGCTGCTTTTCTCAACTGCAGCGGCGCCCATTGGGGGCATGTGGTGGATAACTAACAGAGATCTAACTCTGAACTCCTAGGACAACATTACTCTTTCTTTCCTTCATTCTACTTAAAGTATTGGTGGAAAAAAGGAGATTTGCTGCAGGTAATGCAGAGGAGGAGGCTGCCCCGTCTCTCGCATTATACTTAATGTATGCCGAAGGGCACCTTAATGAAATGTCTTCCAAAGGAGTCAAAGTGGTACAGAAATTCTACCAGTGAGTAAATGCATGTATAAACTCCTAGACATAAGGTCCAGGTTGAAAAAAAGAAAAGAAAGTTATCCTTTAAGACTCATTAAAAGTGTGGCAAGGTACATAACAAAGGGCCCAGGCGGGATTTGATCCCCAGACTCCCGGGTGAAAGTCATGCACGCTGACCAGCCAAAGGGATATTCCTGTTGCCAAGTAGCCAGGGCGCATGATCAATCCGAGGGATAGTGACCGGACCCCACCCCGTCACATCTCTCCCCCTCTTTCCACAAGTACGTCCTCATGCTCCGCTCAGGGTGCCACCAGTTACCAGCGTCACATGGATCCTGCCGACAACGCCTGAATGTAGCAATGTACGCAATGGAAGGCCCGAGTGGGATTTGATCACCAGACTTCCGGGAGCTTTGTGTATTCATATTTGGTGATTGTAGAGGCGTGTATCGGTCTGCCCAGGGCAGCTGGGGCTACAGAGCTCACCGCCACTGTGAATGAAGAATGAACGACAAGTTCAATCAATCAATCAATCAATCAATCAATCAATCAATCAATCAATCAATCAATCAATCAATCAATCAATCAATCAATCAATCAATCAATCCAATCAATCAATCAATCACTTTATTTGTCTGCAGTGGGGCAATTGGTTGCACAGCAGAGGGAAGCAGCAACATAAATACATATATAAAACTAAGGTAAATAATAAAAGAGTTGATTCAAAATAAAACATTTTTAGGGCCATCAGCAGCATTGGCAACATAATTAATCTAATCCTTCATTATAATACTCAGATTTAACAGCACAGATTCACAATATTGCCATTTGAAGGCACATTCCAATTCATTTTAGTCCAATTATAATCCAATTAAAAAATCAAGTTTATTAAAACTGTGTTTAATAAAACATTTTAGAACTAAAATTGACTACATCTAAGCAAAGCAAGCAATTGCACTGATACAGTTCTTTATCCTGATATGCACAAGGCGATGGTGGAGAGGAAAAATGCTTTTAAACAGGAGGGAAAAACCTCCAGCAGAACCAGAACAGGAAGAAAAAAAAAGGAGAGAAAGAGCGTTACTGTGCAACAATGACATGCACAGACAGTTGAAAGGCAGGGTAGGGGATCGTGGAAAAACGGTGAGAGCAAGCTACATTTGAAAAAAATACACCCACCCCAGACCAGGCCTCCAGAGCACAGGAACATGTGCACCAATTGCTGTCGGTGAAGATAACCGAGAACAGCCGAGTGGCTAGCTTGTTAGCTTCCCTGTGAACAGCAGAAGAACCACGTTTCCTAAAAGTGATAATTATCTCACCTCCATCTTCTTCTGTGGTGTAAAACATGGTCACTGCAAACCCCAAAACCTCCATGACTTGATCCACATCCATTTTTTTTCTTTTTGGTGGATTTTAAGTGCAAACAGCTGCATGAATAAGAGCAGCGAGTAGCCGCATTCCTGTGTACTGTCAGACACTCACAGTGAATTGCAAGCGCGCGCATGCGAGGAGGGTTGGAGGGCGACAAACGGCAGTTGAGTTTTATGGACATATATTCATTCAATTAATTAGCACGGGCTGTTACAATTTCATTGGATGGGTGTTTTTCCATCCTGTCCGTCCCACAGGTGATTCATTTTTTTTTATTTTTGTACCAGAACATTTAATTAATAGGTTGTGTGAAGAGGACTTTAAGCAATATTGTAAAAAAAAAAATGCTCCTGGAAAACATCATCCACCCTGCCTTTAAGTTTAGTCCAAACCCTTTTTTGTCAAAGGGCTTTTAGGTTTTCAAATGCACTCTGAGCCACACTTGATTGGAGTTTGGCTAAAAACAAACATGATTTGAGTCCATAGATGTTACAGGTTGGCATCACGTCCACTGAACAGGTAAATTAATGAACGTGTTTGATGGGCTGGGCGGCTTATATCTGCCTGCAGAATCAACAGTTGCTAAACAGAAATAAAGCATGACATACTTCTAAACAACATGCTTTTCAAGTTTCCATCTCATTTGTTACATGTGTTCAGCACAAGAACAGAGAACTAGCAAGACGTAACTTTGGAAGGTGGAGCTTTGAGAAGAATCAAATCCAGTTGTTGCTGCCGAGGATTGTTGGTTAAAAATGTGAATGCTATGCTACAACTGTGGTTTCAAAAGCAATGAACAAGCAAGCTGTTAACAGGCTTAAAAATATGCCCAGGTAGCATCTTGTAGACTATTGTCAAAGCTCTTCTAATTAGCAGAAAAAGTGTGCATAAAAGAACACAATGACAGAGCCAGAGCCAAACTTATCAAATTTGCTGTGAATGCTGATAATAGATATGTATGCTAAAGAAAATGGTGTTTTAATAGAGTTTTTAACTGTAGATCTAGAATAGAAAATTGGACATGCATTCTAATTGAATACCTGGTTGAAAATGCACCCAGCACACCGTTATAAATCATCTGGAATCAGTTTTCTCGAACTCCTCTCTCCCTCTCACCCACTTTACAAACACAGAGCAAGGCTTTTTCAGCCTCTGATAAGTGTTAATAAATTACCTGAATTTGAAAATTAATGGCTAGCCGCCTGCTTCAGGGAGATATCATTGTGTTTCATGAATATTTTGATTTTGTGATTAGATCAAAATGCTGTGAATTCCTAAACAGCCCCCATGCCCAAGCTCCACTGATCATTAACTCTTCCCTTCTTAAAAAAAAAAAAAAAAAAATCCATTCCATGCAAATGTGCTGATATGGAATAATTAGAATGAGTTCTGCCAGTATTTTTCTGCTGTAAAATTTGCATGACTTTAGATCTCATCCCACTGATCTGCTCCAAGCTGAGCGAAAATGTATGTTTTTCTGCAGCTCCCCCCAAAAAATTTACCTTGCCAGGAGAGATAATGGCTCATATTGTGATGTTAAAGAGGCTTGTATTTACAAAAAGAAACAAAGGCGATGCGGTTGCCAGCCCTGGAGGACATTGATTAGGCTCTTCCTGTCATTTTCTATTCACAGACTGTATCAGTGACATTCCAGCTCATCTGCTTTTGTGCGCGATAGGGATCAAATGGATTTCCTCAAATTGTCAGAGCATTTACAGGTCGGAAACAACTGGGAGGGAAAAGAGTGAATAGTGATGCAAACTTTGACTTAATAACACATTCTTCCACTGGCTCTACTTCTGCACATCATTACTGCTCAGACCCATGAAAACAGATGCCCACAATCATATGCAAAGGCACAGAGAGAGGCAGGAGATTAAATAATTTATCTCACCTCGCTGCAAAAGAGCTCCCAATGTTGTGTTTGGATAGTTTATTTTTCACGATAGCATTGGCATTTTTAGCCTCCTGAGATGGCATACAAGAGCGTATAGTGCAAATAAAAAACAGATACTCCACGTAAAGTTGTGCAACTTCAGATCTCAGTTCGCCAAAGCGAGATGTTGTTGATTGTATGTGCGAGTCTGCATGTTTTCAGGGGTGGTGGGGTACGTGTATGCACATGGGTGTGTGTGCCCAGCAGCTGCACAGGGCCCCAGGGACAGCCCTGTGTAGATTGGGTCTCCTCAACCCACAGCTCATTAGTGGAGAGTGAAAGGAATCCACACAGATGGCTGTCAACGTTCAAAAAAGTCGGCTGCCTGAGACATGTCAATTGAGGTTTAAGTTCCTTCTGCTCATTTCTGTGACACTGCAGTATTCAAGCAATATTTGTTTATTCTACCCAAAAAGTACAAAAACGCAGAAGCCTGGCAATGTCTGGAAATGTGTTTTCTAATGAGCGCTCAGACTACTGAACAGGAGCCTGCACTTGTCATTCATCACCACAAATTACTCGTTCTAACTTGACATGTTTTCAGAGCTACAGATGACGGGCTTGTCTGTTCTGCAAACACTGAGAGTGGCCGCCGTTTAAACTGGAAATATGGTATCGAACAGTCCGGCAAGACTCCATGGAAAATCAATTAGATTGTTTACCTGTCAAAGTTGGAATGGAGGCCACACCACCGGCGGTCGCTCATCATTCCTGCTCCAACAATGTCACCTGCTCTCCTCCTGTTATTCAATTAACGAAATTGAATACCCAGTTATGATACAGCAGGGCTTTTCTGACCCAACGAGCTCTCGCGGTAGCATGCAGGGACTGCAAACCTCCCCTTGTACCTCATGAAAACTAGCAAGATAAAAAGCACTTGAGAATATGTGATATTTTCTTGGGCGACCCCGGGCCGGCAGCAAACAGGAAATAAATAAGGCTTTGAAAAGAGACCCTGCAAATCGGAAATGAAATATAACTTATTCAAATTAACTGCTCTTTGAACATATCTCACATAAGAATAAGAACAAAAAGATTGCAAGTGAATGATAAGAGAGTTTGTTCCTGTAATGCATGTTCTGCCTTAAACAGCACTGTAAAGATACAAGAGCTTTAAAGAGAGATAAACTTAAAGAGGCTGCAGGAAACTATTAGATCATAGATATGAAAGCAGCTTCACGCAGGCAGGAAAAGCTGCAGCAACTGTGCAAATTCACAGCAGCTGCTGCTTTTTGACGCTCGTGCCAGGTGCACCAACAAAACCCGACTTGTAGAACAAACTGTTTTGTGGATTATGGGAGTTTTTTTCAAGAAGTTAGTGAGGGAGAGGTTGACTTGCTCGTTCACTGGAGAGTGGATTAAAAGTTGCTGCAGACCAGAGATGCTACTTTTCAGTTATTGTACATAACCGCAATGTGAACACCACTTGAGTTGACCTACTTATGGGGCTCAGAAACTTTTTATCCTGCAGCCAAGTCTAAAAATAACCCTGTGGCCAGTTTTAGATTCATCTCAATGGTAACCCTGACAGTTTTGCAGAGTGCCAGTGACAGAGTCCTGCTAAGCAGCAGTCGCTGGCAACAGCTTAAACACTCTACACCGCATCAGTGGCCTCTCCTCTGAGTCCTGAAGAAATCTCTTTTCTGTACTTGAAAATTAGACCACAATTAAAGGGAAACATTTGCAGCAGTGTGCAGGGGCGCCTGCAGAGATTTTTTTTTAGGGGTGGCCAGAGAAAATAGCAGGGTGGCCAAGGGTTATTAAAGGAAAACTTTTGTTTCTTTCAACCTGGACCTTATTTCTAGGAATTTATACATGCATTTACTCACCAGTAATATTTCTGCAACACTCTGACTCCTTGGGACGCTACTGTATTCAGATTAGTCGTAGATCTGCATATATCCATATAATGGATGTGAAGGGGGTAGAATGAATGGGCCCTTTATATAAGGCATAATCTGCAGAAAACCTCCTTAAGTATATTTTTCTAATTTCTTGTAAAAAAAAATATCTCATCACACTAAAAGTAAGACAAAATCACCCAAAAAGAAACATTTCAGTGAGATATAAAAACTTGTTTAAAGACAATTGCATCTTATTTCAAGAAATCTTATCAAGAAAATTTCACTTGTTCCATTGGCAGAATATTTTTGCTTATTACAAGATAAAAATAAATTTTTTTCCTACTTATCTTAAGAGTGGCCAAGATTATTTTGCTTGCACAAAGCAGTTCAGTGTGTGTGACTGTGTGTTCACTTTGACTACCTTACTCGCACTGAACACCGTAGCTCAGGGGTCTGCAACCTGCGGCTCCAGAGCCACAAGTGGCTCTTTGAGCTTTCCACAATGTCTCATTACTTTAACTAAAAATAATACAGAACTAACTAATATTTTTAAACACCAGCATGTACATAACATTTGCAGGTTTTAACAGTTTTTAATGGAATAATTATGTTGAATTTCCACAACATTATGACACTAAAAGTACCACTAATATATTTTTTTGAAGGTATTTTTGTAGTTTGTTTCCCCACATCATTTCCGACAAATATCTACACGTTTGTTTATTTATTTAGACATTTTTTTTAGGGATGCAGGATTTTGGATTTTTGGCCAATATCGAATATGCTGATATTGGCTTATAACCAATACCAATATTAAAGCTTTATATTTTCTATAATAAGTATTTATAAAAAATGATGGTTTCAAAAGGTCCTGGAACATTTGTGGCTCCAAACGACTTTTATCAAGCTGTTTGAGGTGAAAAATAGCTCTGTGGGTTGGAAAGGTTGCAGACCCCTGCAATAGCTGAAGATGGCCTCGGTGTCCCTAAACTGTAATGTGAGCGAACTAAACAGGGGTAATGTGGTGTAGGCCCAATGAGGGCCAGGCTAAGTAGGTGCTAATGTGAAAGGGGCATTAGAAACTGGTTGGGGCAGTTCTGGGTGGCGCCTTCCTGGATGAATTTGCTTAGGGCCGAAAAAAAAAAAAAGAAATGCCGAATTAATTAGGTGTGATAGACCTGTGGGGGACTATGGCAAACGACCAATGACAGAAAATGGTAGTTCCAGTGTAAGATTTTTTATTTCACTTTTATTAGCTTATAAAGATTTTGACATTAAAATATAAGCAAAGCATGCTGTACTGTGTTAATAGAACATAAAACTTGATATAAAATTTAAAAAATATCATTTTTGCAGAGGTGACCAGTGGGGTGGCCAGCTTTTTCTTGAGGGGGGCCATGGCCACCCCTGGCCACCCATTGGGGGCACCATTGGCAGTTTGTATTTTGAGCTAAAATACATACAGTAGTGATGAATATAACACTATTTTATGTGGCTGTAATGTTAAACTGTAATTCTGGACCGTGATCATGACTCGGCCTGTGTATAGAAAATCTTTTCTTTTTTGTTTTCTCCATTAGCTCCGGTTGCTTGTTGAGCTTTGTGGCAGAGATCAATGTGGAGTCGCTCCCCTTTAATCATTCACTGTGAATGGCAGCAGAATGATCTTGTCCTCCAAATTGGTTTCAAGTCCAGGAAAAAAAGAGGGAAAATCACATGGAGTTTTTGTGCTCTCTTTTCTTTCCCCTCTTCTTTTTATTTGTGCAAGTGTGTCATTGTGAAGAAATTCTCTTTTGCTGTATACATCGCTCCTTTAAGATGATTTGGAATTAGAGGCTTTTCATACAGCACATATTATGTAGCTTGGTGGGACTCCATTAGCCTGAATCAAAGAGGACAGCGGCCTGCATGGAGCTGCACAATAATGCAACAGCCTGTGTTTCAGGAAATAAATAACAAATCCGCTGCTTACAGTTGCAGCCAATGCAAACTCACTAATTAAAAGATGAAATGGGAACATCTTTCTTGCTGTTTGATGATGATTTTCTTTTTCTTTTTTTTTGAATACTTGGCCAATGTAGCTATGATGCTAATAAGGATTGTGAGTAGCCAATCTGCTGCTGTTGGCGAGGGTGCAATTAGGGCCACGATGTTGTCCCCGAACCGACACTGGCCTGTGGGAAGACTAAACTCATTTTTTTCTCCATTAAATCTATAGACCCCCTTTCCTCCCCCTCACTACCTCCTTCCACCAGTATTCCTTCCCAACTCTCAGAGCATCTTGGGAGCATTGAGCTCAGACAGCGGGATTAGTCAAGGATCCATCTTGAGACACAGATAATGTTTTTGCACGCAGGCTCCCCTGCTCTGCGCTGGCTTCTGCTTCGCTGATTAGAACACACCACCAGAAATGGCTATTTGTTCTTAAGCTGTTTTTTTTCCCCTCCTCCTCTCTTTGTTGAGCTGTTTTTGTCAGCCATCCTTCTAATTCAGTGCAATAACCAGTCACAAGTAGGTCAAGACAAGGCTGCAGCCAGCAGTGTCTCGGTCTCGGAGACTGACAGCGACACAGAAGAGCCACAGGGCTGTTTAAATATGCCCTCTGGTCTTTCCTTCTTGCACTGTCTAAATGACTGGAAGTGGGTGGCGCTGCTACAAGTTTTCCTCCTCCACAATGCAAACCAATTTCAGGGCTTGTTTGAGCGGTGGAGTCTTTACCTAACATGAAAAACTTTTTCCCTTTTCCCTTAAGTTCAGTGCACAGTTCCAGTGTGGCGTTCGAGTAACACACCTTAACAGTCGCGCTCTTGTAGTTGGTGTAAGGGAATGTGTGAGCGAGTGTGCGCCGCCTCACCTGCCTGTCATTGTGAGTGACAGGGGAAGTATGTGTGTGTGTGTGTTCAGGTGGAGTGGGGGGGGTTTCAGGAGCCCAGCAGCTGGCGTCACACCTGCACAATCGCACACTCACTTCCACCAGAGACCATTACCTTCTTCTCTGTTATAGCAAGCAGTGACACTTTACAAATAATTTATTTGTTTCCACTTGTTTTCTTTCCATTTCCTTTGGGCCGCTTCTTTATTCATGTTATTTATTTTTTGTGCAAAATTAGCAGAGATGGAAATATGCTGAGAAAACAGCAACAAAGTGACTTGTGTGTGCACCTCATTATGAGAAGAATGACAGTGAAGCAGCAAAGATAAAACTCACCACATACGTTTAAAAAGGAAGGTTTTTGACCCGCGCTGACACTTCTGCTTAGTCTCCACTTAAACTTCCACAATTATTCAAATCAAGCAAGCTGACATTTAAATATTAATAGTCCTCACTTACGCACAAGAAACAATTACATGTTTTGTGTGATTGTCAAGAGGGGTGAAAAAGAGCCTCAGTTCCTGCTGTTACACACTCACACACACACACAAAGAAATACGCAGCGCTGAGGCAGGGCCCGAGTAAATTTAATTTAGAGACATTCTCTTCTTCCCTCCACATCCTGGGCTTTTAAGACACTGAAGTGACTGTTCTTCGCCCGTGTAAAAGAACCCCATTATCAAAGCATTAAGATATGATTAAACTGACATTTTCTTAAGAAAACGAAAAGAGTTGGGAATAAAGGGAAAGAGAGAACTACATACTCCAGATCTTATCAGGAGGGAGGTGGGGGGGTGGGGGGATACATACTGATCTTTGAAGGAGCTTATTACAGAGCAAGCTAAGAAGACAAGCACAGTGGTGTACTGATCAGAGGTATGCAAGCCAAATGCACCTGCTAGATTTCGCTATCATTCACAGGGTGTCAGTCAGTGCTGAGGCCCCTGACTGACGCTGGTGCAACCTGAACGCCTCTCAGGGTGCGCTGCAAGAAAATATCCAGCTTAGTTCGGCACTGAGACCGGCGTAACATCTGATAAGAAGTCTCCTGCAGGAAAAGACACTGCAGCAATTAGAAGATTTTTATTAGTTTCAAGAATTACAGGAGTTGCAGTCGCATGGCCTGTTAATCTGATGTCATACAGTTAAGTTTAAGTCTGCAATCTTGGAGGATTTCAGCCTTCGAGATATCACAACCTTGATGATTATTTTGTTAAAACGGTGGACAGTTTAGTCCTTTCCACATGTGTCTCCAGTTGAATCTTTTGTGATTTTACAGTGTTTTTGCTGCTTTTTCCTCCTGCTTCTTATACCTGGCTGCCATTCGTCTCAGATTATCAGGATCAGTGTCTGAACTCTGAATGTAGTCATTGTTGTCAGCTTAAGTACACAAATTATAGGCATGACCTGTGTAAGGGTGAAAAAAAGCCATGTAAACTTGGACTGAGATGATGGATAGCTTACTTTACCTTGCATGCTGCAGGCTGAATCTCATATGTTGAATGGTTTCTTCATGACTTGATTCCCTCATTCCTTCTGAATCAGTTTAATTATATTTTCTTCCGTTTTTTCTTACGTTTCATTCCTCTGTGTCTCAAACGTCCTCAACCCTTCTTTGTTTTTGTCAGATTAAAAAACACATTAAATTCAGAATTATAAAATCACGATTGCAGTGTGACTGCATATTTCAAATTGTGAAAGAGATAAAAACAAACAAACACAGAAAACAGGATTTTTTTTTCATTGTGGTCTGTCTTTTGACAGGTTGTTACAGGTTCTTATGTTTGACTAAGATACCTTTTAGAGAGAGTAAACTCTGAATCAGTGTGGATCACTTCCCCCTCCATGAAAGCAGCTTCCGCAGGTCTGATAGTTCATTTCTGCCACTCACGGTGCGTACACACCAAACGCGATTTGGGCGTCAAGGGCGTCAGGTTTACATGCAAAGTCAATGGCCGACACGTGTCCAGGAGGCGTCCAAAAGTCTGCAGCGCGTTTCGTGAGTCAGGCATGGTGGAGTGTTTTGGCGTTCAATGTGCCTGACACCAGAGTTGGAAAATCTGAACTTTTGCAGCATTGACGCGGGGCATTAACCAATCAGGGAGACTCAGTATGTCTTGGTGTTGTGACGCAGACATACATTTTCCAACAGGACAGGAAATACCAAGGAGACCCCGGGAATGTCTTCATTTCATGGAGACAGTGGAGGATAAACTGTGATCTGCGCCCGGTACCAGGCTTCCAAACGGCGGATTGATGACCGGCTGTCCCGATGCAGGACTGCAGGCCGTTAAACTGGCCTGAATCAAACGAAAGCTGCGCCCATCATCGGTGTGCAGCTCCTGGAGTAAACGGTGAAACTCACCAAACGCAGCACACCTCTGAACAATCTGATTAATCCAGACATATACCTGATACCTGATGAGATACCTGATGACATCATTTTCTGTCCTTGTGGAGCAAAAAAAGCCAAGCAGCCGCTCATTTTAATAAAGAGAAGTGGCAACCTCCACGGGGCTTTTGAGCTCCTTTGCTACCCTCACCGTCATCTTGCTTTTTTTTTTTTTTTGTATGCTTGAATTTTTAACCGTAAGGCAAGTATTTGCCATTTCTACACATAGCAATTGAGCTAGCCACTCCAGAGCTAAGGGTAATGCTAAAAATGACATTAAATTAGGTCACTTACTTAGTAATGTACAGTGGATACGGAAAGTATTAAGACCCCTTTAAACTTTCCTCTCTTTGTTTCATTGCAGCCATTTGCCAAAATAAAAAAAAGTTCATTCTATTTCTCATTAATGTGCACTCAGCACCCCATCTTGTCAGGAAAAAAAAGCAGAAATGTAGAAATTTTGCAAATTTATTAAAAAAAGAAAAACTGAAATATCACATGGTCATAAGTATTCAGACCCTTTGCTCAGTACTGAGTAGAAGCACCCTTTTGGGCTACTGTGGTACAGCCATGAGTCTTCTTGGGAATGATGCAACAAGTGTTTCACACCTGGATTTGGGGATCTTCTGTCATTTTCCTATCAGATCCTCTTCAGTTCTGTCAGGCTGGATGGTGAACGGTGGTGGTCAGCCATTCTCAGGTCTCTCCAGAGATGCTCAATTGGGTTTAAGTCGGGGCTCTGGCTAGGCCGGTCAAGAATGGTCCCAGAGTTGTTCTGAAGCCACTCCCTTGTTATTTTAGCTGTATGCTGAGGGTCATTGTCTTTTTGGAAGCTGAACCTTCGGCCCAGTCTGAGGTCCTGAGCACTCTGGAATAGGTTTTCTTCCAGGATCTCTCTGTATTTGTCCGCATTCGTCTTTCCTTCAAATGCAATGAGTCGTCCTGTCCCTGCAGCTGAAAAACACCCCCATAGCATGATGCTGCCACCACCATGTTTCACTGTTGGGATTGTATTGGGCAGGTGAAGAGCAGTGTCTGGTTTTCTCCACATACCGCTTAGAATTAACTCCAAAAAGTTCAATCTTGGTCTCATCAAACCAGAGAATCTCATTTCTCACTGTCTGGGAGTCCTTCATGTGTTTTTTGGCAAACTCTATTCAGGCTTTCATATGTCTTGTACTGACTCTGCCCCTGGAGGGCTGCAGTGATAGTTGACTTTGTGGAACTTTGTCCTTCTCCCTACTGCATCTCTGGAGCTCAGCCACAGTGATCTTTGGGTTCTTTTTTTACCTCGCTCATCAAGGCTCTTCTCCCACGATTGCTCAGTTTGGCTGGACGGCCGGGCCTAGGAAGAGTTCTGGTCGTCCCAAACTTCTTCCATTTATGGACTATGGAGGCCACCGTGCTCTTAGGAACCTTTAGTGCTGCAGAAACTCTTTTGTAACCTTGTCCAGATCTGTGCCTCACCACAATTCTGTCTCTGAGCTCCTTGGACAGTTCCTTCCACCTCATGATCCTCATTTGCTCTGACATGCACTGTGAGCTGGAAGCTCTTATATAGACAGGTGTGTGCCTTTCCTAATCAAGTCCAATCAGTTTAATTAAACACAGCTGGACTCCAATGAAGGAGTAGAACCATCTCAAAGAGGACCGGAAGAAATGGACAGCCTGTGAGTTAAATATGAGTGTCACTGCAAAGGGTCTGAATACTTATCACCATTTGATATTTCAGTTTTTCTTTAATAGATATGCAAAAATGTCTACATTTCTGTTTTTTCTGTAAAGTTGTGGTTGATACTTTCATTTTGCATCCCTTTATAGATTCTGTAGATGTATTATTATAAAAAAAAAAAAGTTTTTTTGATTAACTTTTAAGGAAAAGTTGTAGCTAACACCTCTAGGAGATACTACATGCTATGCGAAGGTACGTCACAGCAACCAGACTTGTGAACGATCAGCAGTAATTAATGCAACAGTCACAAAGAGCAGGATCAGGTAGATACTCTGACAAGTGAACTTTCTATTGTTGTAAAAGAAAGACATAAACTAATGTTTAAAAGTAAAACAAATATTAATAAAAAAAAAAAGACTTGTCACAGCTTTTTTTTTCAGTCCAGTCAAGATCAACATGAAAAACTTTGATCTACTGAATTTTGCTCTTACAAAAATGTTTATACTGTAAACTTGAGCATTTATCAAATTCCACAAGGAGGTCAGAGAGATGGGGCAATGCAGCTGAGCATGGGAAGGTTAAAGGAATATACGTATATTTCTATTTAGGTGGAAGTTTGTAACATAACGTTCACCTTTTTAATTGATCATTATGTTATTGAATTTTATGACTGTTCAATTTGGCCTCCAGCAGGTATTCATATTCTATTCTGTTTTAATCAAGTAAAGAATGTTCTTACAGAAATGTGCTGTCTGAGGCCAAAGTGAACAACATAATATTCTCTCAGACCATTACAGATGTAAACACACTCATGCAGCACTAAGGTGCCTCTGTTTGTTATTTGCAAATTACCAAAAGTGAAGAATGGTGGACTCACAAGTTTTTTTTAATGCCAATAAAATGCAACAAATGCTTTTAATCACACTAGAACTGAATCTAATTATCCCAGCCTTTATTATTTTGAAGAAGCATTTTGTTATTTCACATTTTTGGGTTTCACTCACAGTTTTTATGATTTAAACTGCTGTTTTTGTTCATGAGAAACTGTTTTTATTTATTGTACAGCAATTTGGACAGTTGTTATGTTGTTTTGAAGTGCTTTAGAAATGAAATGATGTGCTATGGTATTTGGTTAATGTAAGATCAACACTGTGAATTGCATTTAAAACTCTAAATACACTGTAATAAGAATGCTCATTATAATATGCTTTTATGCTTTATGGGCAGACAAGTCATGTACCCGTTAAAAAAACACACAAAACATGACGGAGTCATGAAAGACTTGTCCGTTTAGAATACTGCACATTAAAAGTTCTGCTAAGAATCCTGAAAAGATACAGAATTTGTGTCCATTTGCACAAACTAGATTAAATCAAAATCAAACTTTATTTATAAATCATCTTTCATTCCAAAGCAGTGCAAAGTGCTTTTCATTATTAAAACAACATAAAAATAATATCTGGATACAAAAATTTACAAGCATATGCAGATATAAGCATACTGTACATACTATGTTAAGAATAACTAAGGATGGAAATTAGCTTTGTTATTTGGGATGTACGATATAATCGGCCCCCTATCGGTATTGGTGTATATCGGCCTTAAAACTGAGTATCGGACATCGGCCACCCCACTGATATTTAACAAATATTTAACCGATCAGCCCACTGTTTCCAAGTCTAAAAAAAAAAAAGGAAAAAAAACTTCTTCTTCTTAGAAACTTCTTTTTTTACAGACTTTAAAACTTCTAAAGACTAGTGGTGGGAAAAAATATCGATACACTGAATTATCGTGATATTTCGTATGCTGATATCATATTGACATTTCAAAATGCAGTATCGATCTATTTTACCAACAGAATCTCGCAATATTTCATCGTTCCGTAACAAAATCTCATGAGAATTCATGAAAATTTCGCAACGTTTTCAAATCCTGAAATCATATTGACATTTAAAAACGCGGTAGATCCATTTGACTGAAAAAAATCTCGTAATATTTTATTGTTCTGTCGTGAAATCTTGTAAGTTTTCATGAAATATTGTGAGATTTTGTAACAGAACGATAAAATCTTGCAAGATTTTGAAAGTAAAATAGATCAGTACTGCATTTTTAAATATTGTTTGTTTAATTGTTGAAACTTAATGTTTTAAGCTGCTGTTTTGGCCAGGCTTCCCTTGGAAAAGAGATCATTGCGTTTCAACCGACCTGGTTAAATAAAGGTTAAATTAAAAAAAAATAATTAAAAATATCGATTTGACATCGGTATATGAAAATATCGCCATATTTCAGTGTATCAATATTTTTTCCCACCCCTATTTTTCAGTGTTGGAAACGGATAACAAAACTGCTATTTAAAATTACTGTTTTTTTTTTCCAGCTCTAATATCAGTATCAATCAGTTATCAGCTATCGGCCCCATGAGTTTCAAAATATCGGCATATCGGATATCGGCCAAAATTCCAATATCGTGCATCCCCATTTGTTATAATCTTGCATGTTTACATTAAATGCCCTCTCTCTTTTTAAATCAATAAACTCAAACTTAAACACGTATAAGAGTAAGAATTCTTTATCTTTCTCCCTCGAGAGAAATTTGGCTTGGTTATAGGAGTATTTACAGGTACAGTGAGCTTGGAAGCAATGAGTTAAAGAGAAACTATGTAAATTCCTGACCTCAAAACTCTGCATTCTGGACTTGTTTGATGGCACAGTGACATTCTGGACATGTCGCTGCCCAGCAGTGTCCCAAGGCTGAGAAACCACACTTCACAACTTTCACCTCTGAGTACAGCTGAGTTTCACTTCACTCACCACATCACATGCTTGCAGATACCAACACAAGCGGCTTTTTATAAGCGAAACCGTGGGTAATTTAGCAAAGAAACAATATTATCTGAGGACGAGAGGACCGGAAAGAGACAAAGATACAGAGCAGGATGTAACACATGAGTCAACATTAGAGTGGAAAGTGGGGATGTCCGATATTATCAGCTGATATCGGCATTAAAATGTGATATTGGAAAATACTGGTGAAGTTTTTTTAGATCGCTATTTTTACTAATGAAATACTGCAAGACACCGTTTTTCGATATGAAATCCCACGAGATCTTGTTCTGTTAGCACCGGTCCAGCATGTAGAAAAGCCCATGTTATTGTGGAAGAACTTCATATCCCAGCATTCCTTTCAGAGTCATGGTGACTTGCTTTGAAGCTGCTTGTAACATGTCTGGTTTTAAGTTGGTTAAGTTACGAAGTTGTCAGGAACATTATAACACATGTTGGCTAATACCTGCTAGTATCTGATATCTGGCAGCCAGATGTCCAAAATGAACTCCTCTGGCTGAGTTAAGGCTATTTTGGGATCTTTTCTCTCTGAGCAGAATATATTTGTATTTCTCAAAATATGAGAGATACAACCTCACAGTTGTCTGCGTGTATCGGTTTATATCGGGTATTGGAAATTCAGACTTGGACAATATCGGATATTGGTCAAAAAGCCAATATCGAACATCCCTACTTTAAAGTTTTGTCTTTAACTCCTTCACCTCTTTCAACCTGAAGATGCATTGTGAGACCTGCAAAGTGAGCCATCACTCAGCTTTTACAGATACTTTGTTAATTTTTTCTACTGATCATTTAGAGATGACCTGAAGCTGTTCTCCACATAGATTGTAAAAAAAAGACATAGCAAGTCAAATTTGACAGGATTCCTCCAGTTCTCCAATTATGCAATTTCTTATAATCCACGGTGGATTGTAAAACTTCCCCAGCGGCAGAAAAGTCAGTCTTATTTGCAAAACTTTACCCTGGTGTAAAGTTTATTGGCAGAGCAAGGGCAGGTGGAAACGCAACGAAAATATTGATCATGTGGAGTAACACAACACACCACAACAGCAGCTCTCTACCATGAATGAGCTCCATCTCTGAAAACACACTGAGCTACAACAGTGTTTTTAAGTAAAAAAAATGTATAAATAAATACGTTTTTTTTCCATGTTTCATACATGCCAAAATAGCCATTCTGCACTGATCACACTATCAATTTATTTATCCCATTATGGAATTTATGGAGGACAGGCAAACGTACGTTCTAATTTACTTTTACGTCCATCAGATTTACACACAATAAAATTGCATCCAATAAACATAACACATGTTCTGCAAATGTTTATTTCTCTTTAAGGAATGAAGAAAAAGAATCCTATAATTCTGACATCATGCAATGTTTTCATCCCCTAATAGCATGAAGATGGCTTGTATAGAAACTGGTGAGCTCATCGCCATCCTGACTGCCAACCCTGTCACTTTATGCCATCAAACCAAGACTACACCAGATGACTCGTAACGAGGGATCTTTTTTTCTCTCTTTTTTTTTTTTTTTTTTGTCAGAGCGCTGACCAGGGAGTGGAAGCAGCTTCCCTTCTATTTGTCTTTCATCGCCCCCACAGACAAATAAAGCCTACTGTAGATACAGGGGTTAGGGGGTGGTGCGCATGAATGTCAGGATTTTCTTCTGAGGCTCCCAACAGCAGCCGAGGTATGCTCAGCATGTGATGTGAAATCTGTGTAATTTTTTGAAAGGCATCACATAATCAGGAGGAGTCAAAAGCTTTCTGGCAGTAATTGCTGCTCGTCCACAGACAGAAACACCACACTTTGAGATCTTTGCCTGCAGAGATTTCAAACAAATGAACTGGTGAAAAATAAAACCCTGAAATGTGCAGACGTATTGTTGATTTAAAATCCCAATCGAATAAATGCACACATTTTATATCATTTATTAACAAACTTAACAGGGTAGAATGAAATAATTTACCTGGATAAAACCTGTTTTTGTTTTATTTTTAACAGTGAATCGGGCTGGCACACGAATGCTAAAGTTTTGGGATGTTGCTGTCTGAGGGAAAACTGCACATCTTTGTTTACAGTACATTGATCTGCCTGATTATCCCAAGCTGCCAACTTCCACAAGCAATATACTGTCAAAAGATCTGAACTAAGACATAACAGAGACATTTTGATTTACGGCGAGATGAGCTCGCTTCTACGTGGGCTGCATGAAACTCTCACTCTCCTTAATTGTCTCTTATTTCCATGCTTTCTTTCAGAAATCACTTTTTTTTTTTACACAATCTTTATTTCTTTCCCTTTTTTATTTCACCAACTTTGACAGCTCTGCCGCTAAACCCTTGTGGATGCACCCATCAGGGGGCCAGCATGAGCTGTAACATCATCTAACCACAGGAAAAGAGCAGAGAGGAGGTTGGAAGTAGGAAAATTGAAATAACTGATCAAATAAAGCAAACAACCAATACTCCTTTGTCCTGTATTGTATATGCATTAAAGAGTAATGGGGGGGAGATAAAGTGTGTATCAAGAAGCACAGTGTGTAACATTGTTGCTGATTTCCACAGTTTCACTCAACACACTCCTGCTGAGTTAATAAATCTGACCTCTGCTTAATTAAAATAACAGACCATCCTCCACTGAGAAAAAAAAAGGAAGCAGTTTGAGAATTATTCTAACTAATCGCTAATTAAGATTTAGCAAAAACAACAAGAAACCTGCCAGTAAAGTTGGATCTATTTTTAGTGTTATGAGGATGGAACAGCTGCACGTGGGCACTCACTCATAAGCAAAGGGAAGTTGCAGTTCCTCTGAAGGGAAGAGGGATGTTTCTGCAGAAAAACTAGCAGACACCTTGTCAAACTGCTGCATTTGTTATTCAATTAATACAACTGACATGCAGAGACAAATCCTTCCTTAAAAAATCCCAACAACCTAACAGGAAAATAATCACATTGCAACTGCTTATTTAGGATGTTATGGCAATAGTTTTTTTTTTTTCTGCAGAAAGAGCCAACGTTGCTTCGTTAATTGCTAATTTTGTAGTGCTGATCTTCCGGCCACGTAAGGTGAAAAGGGCCAGAAACTCAGTCACAACATAATGATTGTGCTGTAATAACTGCGCCTTCTCTCTGGTCTCCAATCTTGGCCCTTGCTGCCGTGAGGGCTGTAATTCTGCACCAAGGAGTGTTAAAAGGATATCATTATCATGTGTTTTCTGAGTAAGCTGCAGATTTGGTTAAATATAGAGGGGGCTTTTCTTTTTTTTTTCCTTTTTTTTTGTGTCGCTGTTTCCTCTTTCTTTTTCAGTTTTGCATTAAAGCTGGGTCAAGCCGACCCCTCCCAAGGCAATTCTTTTCAAACGGAGCTGCCAAAGCGCCTCCTCTGCCACAAATGTAGCCAGTATCGATGCCATGCTCAAAAACTGATTGAAAAGAGACTTACATGTTTCAAAGCATGCTGGGAGCTGGGGGCCAGGCGGAAGCCCAAAGTATTAAAGCTGAGATAGTCACCAGTTTGCTATAAAAAGGCAACATATGCCCGCAAGTCCAGCAGTGCACCAACGATGCAGACTGCGATTATCAGGGATTCTTTCAAATGCAAACATTTGTGACAATTTCATTTTGTCCTGATTGCACATGACATTTTTTACCTTATAGCTTTTGAAATGCAGATATCATAAGGTTAAAAAGCGAATGAAATAATGCAATTTGCAATCAAATGAAAAAAAGGAATATATATGTTTTCTTTTGAAAGAAACTTCCCCATTTAGCCAGTGATCTGAATTAACAACCCGTGTCAGTCTCATTCATTTGCTGTTAAACCTTGCAGGTTATTAGATCAGAGCAGTGAAAACATTTGTGATGCGATCACTTCATCCTCATTTCAAATGGATCAGATTTTGAAGGACACAGCAGAGCTGGTGAAAGAGTAAAAAAGACATGACACTGCTGACTGAAGTTAATTAAAGATGATTTTATGCATTCCATTTTATTCTCTGATATTCAAAGATCTCCTCAGAAAGTATCAATAGCAGATTTCTGAAAAGAGATTTCTAATTAGCAAATGAGTAAAACTTGTGTCAATTTTTTTTTCACAGCCACTATCTGTGTTTTATCAGAAGACGAGAAAGAAGAAAAGAAATCATTCATCCAAATCCCCCAAAGAATCCCATTGTTACCACGATACACTGTTCCTCTCTAAATCTAAAGCAGAATAGAAATTCTGTGCTGAAGTGTGGAGCTGCGCTCCACATTTGCATATTTATTCAGCTGTCATATCTATCTGAGCAGATCATCAGAGGAGATAAACTAAAGAGATGAGGGAATAATGGCTCTTGCTGAGAGGCTGCCGAATGAGACGAGCATATTCCTGAAAAACACCAGGAACCGGGTAAACAAAAATGTACTCTACAAAGCCACGCGATCCAAAAAGAGCCTCGTTAATGATGGTGATGGTGGCGATGATAATGATGATGAAGATGCTGCGAATAAAATTTGAATGATGGAAATTTTGAAGGAGTAACGATGCAAACAAAGTCAAACTTTTTCTGTTATACGGAAACAGCAACTTCAATAAGAGAAAACATGGGGATCTTCCACTTTCAGTTTCCTTATTTACTCAGTAATTTTACTCTTTTATGTCCAACGCTGACAGTAAGCATCATTAGATTTAACTCTTTCATAGATGTAGTGAACCAAAAAGAAGCAAAATGTGAGAAATGTTCCTAAAAAGAATACTGACCTTTGGTAAAATAGTGTCTGCAGTTGTGCTCCTGCAGCTTTTAAGGAATCAAAACATTGTCAATATGGCAGGAAGACAAATATTTTAACCAAATGCATTCAAATATCACTTTTTAAACACACTTTAACACTCCAAGTTGCACTTTTTGATGTCTCTGACCTTTCATCTTGATGCTGCAGCAACACTAGTATCACAGGTATCCCTTGTGTCATCTATCCCTCAATGCATATGTACACCCACTCAGTGAGGGCAATATAGGACAGCTAATTCAACAAACATCCAAGAAGTGACAAGAGGACAGAGAAAAATCTCTGCTCAATGGTGCCATCTAGTGCTTTGTGGAGGTGTGCTGGGGCCACGATACAGACAGAGCTCTCCCCTGCTTCAGCAGAGGAAGTTTGGATAACAATTATCTGTTGTATTTGCATTAATGTGATTGCTTTGTCTGCAGACTCATCTGACTGCAATTATAAAGAGTAGCATTAAAACACTAATTAATTAACTCAATTGTGGGTAGATTGATTAATTCTAAACAAACATGAGATCGCAGCAAGCAAATGAGCTCTGGAGTGCTGATGCATCTGGGAGAGCTGCTGCAGAAGACATTTTGATTATCTGCAGACACATGTAGTTGCAAATCTTTTAATTAACACAAATAGATAGCGGGAGTGAGTCGGTTGTACGACTATTCCTACTTGTTAGTTGTAATCATAATTTGGTCAGTGTTTTAAGGGGTGAGGATGTTTTGGTTTGCAGGGCTGGAAAGGGAGCTTAATTATTCCAAAGTTTGCTGCGCATGTGCATGGGCGTGCACATGTGTAGGGTGTGAGCACGTGTAGTAAAATGGTTTTTGACATGAAAAGTCATCCTGGAAAAAGAAGTGATCAAATTATGATCAAAAGAAAACAGATGGTCACATAAATCAGCCATTTACATGTTGGAGTGATGCCTCTGTTGCAGAACAATGAATCACTGCCTTTCAGAGCTAAAATGAAAACATAAGGGTTGAGATGAATACACAAGTTTCGCTGTTGTTATTTTTGAAACCACAATAAGATAGAGATTTTCTTTGTTTATAAACAACAAAACCAAATGCTGACTATTTAAAATAACTAAAAGAAAGAAATTAGCAGTTTTTATGAGAAAGCCTTTTATCACATATCTAAATTTCTTCCAGATTGATCATTTTTACATAAATATGCTCCATTTTTAGCATAAAATCTAGCATGCCCCTTCATTATCCATAAAAATCCAGGACTCCCGAGCCAGATTTACAAGAGAGCACTAAGTCAAAGCTTCCTTTCTCAGTGTGCTGTCAGCATCTGCACATGCAGAAAAGCCTAATCAGAGAGATACCAGTAAAGTGCATGTAATACTTTAGAGATTTAATGCAGTTTTTAATTGGATAGAGGCCCATTATTTTTCAATACAGAAGGGGCACTGAGGCACATAAAGCTCTTGAATATTTTTGCAAATCGTGTTCAACAGCATAATGATTAACTATGCCACTAAATTTGCCTCCCAAAATGAAAAGCAAACTTCATGCAAGGCGTAATTTAATTGTTTCCCTTCACATTTTCTGCCTCCCATTGTTGGAAGCTTAACATTTTTAGAGTCTGCTTAACAGCTGCCTTGTGATGCTTGAGCTGCAACAATGTGACTGACAAATGTTTTGAAGTAGCTGCAGACTTCCCAGTGTATTTGCAGGCAATATGTCAGGGAAGCTGACATTATTCTATTTCACATTTGAATCCTGATTATCATGTTATTTTTTCTATTATTTTAATGTTACATGTCACCACTGAATAAGTTGGAGTCATGCATGTTACTAACAGCAACGCTGCTGTAGAAATGTATCCGTAATTTTAGTTTTAGAATTGTTTTTGTTGCACAGTTTCATCAGCTTTTCTCGGAAAGCATTTGTAATAAATAAAGTGGCTTTTTAAAAATCACAAACATGTTCCAAAATTGTTTACAAATAAATTGGAATAGTTTACTAAAACAAAAAAGCAATCTATTCTTAGATTATAAAATGACCCATGTCTTGCATGAGCAAAATTAGTCTGCAACAACATAAATAACTGTGTTGAGCATTTTTTAATTGAACATGAAACATTTTAGCAGTCAGCACAGGCGGTCACATACAATTCAACCTGAGGAGAACACTGCCATCTGGGCTGCAATTAGTGGTAATGCAGTCCTGGCCTTTTATTCTACTGTGCATGAACATTTACAATCAGAATCAGACTCACTGGTGAAGGATCACACATTTATATTTATATATGTGAGTGTGTCAGTTGCAATTAGATAATTATTGAGGTGGTATAGGCATGCATGACTGTTGTTTCTGTACAGTATGACTGAGACTCTGTGACACATTCAGCATTACGGTCCAATAATTGATTTGCATTCCGCAACCAGCATTTTGAACAAAAATTATTTGACATTTCTAGTAAAGATATGTTTAGATCTGTGCATTATACATTTAAAATTGTGATTTTTTTTTTTTTTTTTTTGGGAGGACAAGAAATAAGCCAAGCTACTTTTTTATCCATAGTGGAAGACTATAAATACCTGGATGCTGAGCTGGAGAGCAGACTTGCAAGAAAAGAAGGAAAGTTCAGGTCCTGTTGTGTTTCTGGAAATATAAACTTTAAAGAGTTCAGTTTTAACTGCAGTAATCTGATGGGGCAGCATCATCAGAGCAAGTGACTTAAAAAAAGTGAAGAAAACAATTAAGAAGTCAGATAAATTTAATTTATTTATCAAGCACTTTTTATACATAAGTAAAACTAAGTGCTTTAAAAACATTTGTATATTGAAAAGACAAAAAATGAGTATTTGACAAACTTTCTCACTCTCACACACACACCCATACACGCATTCCCCCCTCCTCTAAATTTAAATAAATATATAAATATAGTCTGGCTTGACGCTGCTGTGAGGAAACAATATCTTGGGAATCTGATGACAATGGGAGCCACCACGGACACCGAGGTTGCCGCCACAGAAACCAGCCAGATCCGGACAGCTCGGGGCCCACACCACGACCACAGCGCTGGAGTGCAGGACCCCCAGCCACCCTGACAAGAGCCATCCCAAAGGCAACGATCCTGCAGACCAGGAAACAACTCCCAGCATGGACGACCCCATTAGGAAAACACTGGAGTTAAAGTTAAAACTGCAAAATCAAATAAACGTTGCATTTTTGTATCACAATGCTCCTTATGGGAACTCTGGACAACACTTCCCATCACTCCCACAGCGTAATGATTAAATTTTTTTTCCAAATGCTTAAACACAGCTTTGCAAATTAGTCATGATTTATCAAAATACCTAACACAATTCATGAAACCACACACCCAAACTGCCAAACACCTCATATATCCTCTAAAATGAAGCTCTGGAACCAAATCACCACATTTCATTTTCAAAATCAAACTGTTGCACCAAATGGCACACAAGTCAGTCAATACCCAGATTTTTGTCTAACCAACTTCACACTGATGACCATAATGAAAACCACAACCATCCTATAATACTCGCTGATTGTAGAGCATCTCTCCGATTTTACACATGCACAAAAATATGTGCAGATACACACACTGTAGAAACATTTTATTATTTTACCAAAAAGTCACTACGTGCATGCAGAAGTGTTCGTATTGGAGTGAACAAATATATGAACAAAAAGAGTAAAATAATAAAATATTGCAGAAAAATAGGCAGATTATGTAAATACATAAAAAAAATAGGCTAGAAAAATGAGTCAGCATTGTGCTGCACACCTGGGTCTGGTTCGTGCCTCGTCCACATCACAGGTAACACCTTCCATTGCCAGACATCGAGGAACAAAGCACCTTCATTCAGCCCATGGTTGGCTACATGATCAACTAAGATTGCTCTAATTTCAATTGAAAGTTCTTGTCTTGTTTGGACATGTCTTCCAGCTCTACCCCATGTCTCACTCTTCCTCTCCCTATCATTCTTACCCTCCTTTTCCTTTCTCTCCAACATCTATAGTTGTGAAAAAAGGAGATCACTTACGTATGGTCTTCTTATAAAGCTTATTTACCGACTAAAGTGATAACAATGACTGTATTCACTGAGGGGTTTGCTCAAGTGATGCATACAGTATGTTGGCCATTTCGCTCATGTGGTGTCATTTTAAATGGCGGTGTTTTGCAGTGGAAAACATGTGACTTCATGTCAGATTGTTGTCTTATGCAGAGAACTGTGTTCAGTGCATTTTAAAAGTTCCATTTTGAATTGCAAAGTGTGTGCAACACAGAAAATGTGTTTAGAGTTTTGGAAACTTGGGAATAGGTTTTGCTCTCTGTGTGGTAAATTAATCATACTATGCAAGTCATTTCAGTGTATTAGCAATGGGAAAAACAAAACATGCTGCTTAAAGGTTAACCGTCACAATACTCTTTATCATGACTATTTTTTCCATACTGTAATTACTTACATCATCCCTGGAGATTAAGAAAGTATTTCACATTGAATTGAATTGAATTAAACTGAGCTTGTGCTGTACATAACTAGAAAACAAAAAAGGGACATTTTATGGGTTATAGAGATGTTTGATATTGGCTTGTTTTTTATTTGTTTTATTTTTTACCAATATCTAATACCCGATATTGTAAAACTCTTAAATTCCGATATCCAATATCAACCGATACTGATATATGCAGACAACTGTGAGGTTGTATCGCTCGCATTTTTATAAATACAACTATATTCTGCTCTGAGAGCAACGATCCCAGAATAGCCTTAACTCAGCCAGAGGAGTTCATTTTGAACATCTGGCTGCCAGATATCAGATACTAGCAGGTATTAGCCAACATGTGGCTAATTCTAATGTTTCTGGCAACTTGGAAACTTAACCAACAACTTAAAACCAGACATATTATAAGCAGCTTCAAAGCAAGTCAATCTGTAGCAGCAGCAGCTGCACTGTAGTCACATGGCTCTGAAAGGAATGCTGGGAAATGAAGTTCTTCCACAATAACATGGGCTTTTCTACATGCTGGACTGCTGCTAATGGAACAAGATCTAGCAAGATCTTGTTGTTCTGTTATGAAATATCACAATATTTTGTTAGTAAAACTATTGGTCCCCCCCAAAAAAACCTGATACCGATATTTTTCAATAGCACATTTTAATGCCAATTGGCTGATAATATCGGACATCCCTAGTTATAATGGTGGAATAACTGCTGTCAGTGGTCTTCCGGGGTACTTGCACAGAACAAGTATAGAGGTTGGGCAGCTTTACAGGACTGTACATGCTGGATATTATCAGAGTAATTGGTAAATAAGACAACAAAAACAGCTGTAAACCTTAATGGTCATCTTTAAAGGAAAGCCATAAAACACTGTGGATCACAAGACCTTAAAGGTCGCCTTATTAGCAGATGAGGGAAAGCAGGATTTTGCTGAGCTCCTAAAACATTTTAAGTCCTTTCACAGATTGGTCAGTAAAGTTATCATTGGAAGATCAGCCAAATGGCTTCTGAGCTGCACAGCAACACCTTTAGAACCAGGTTCCTCAGATATTCAAACCTTTGTTTGTTGATAATGTGAAAGATAAAGCAAATGCTTTCTTCAGGCTAGCTTCATGTCATGAAATAAAAGTGCATAAATCCAGGAAACAAACTGGCAAAATGACACTAGCCTGTTAGATGATATGAGTTGAAACTGAGAAGGAAGCTCCTGGGACATTAACAGTTGTAAAAATATTTGTGTGATCTTGACCTCATCTTTTTCCAGATTTGCAGGACCTTAAACACTCTTTTGTTGCTGTGATATGAGAATTTGAGTAGAGACACAGTAAACAAGCCTCTTGCTGCCTGAGCAGAGAACCCCGATAATCTTCCTGAGAATTATCTTATGTCACTTTTTGCAGCATGCTGTGTCCTTCTGACGCCAAAGTTTTACTCCCTCTACACATATTTCAGTTCAATGAAAAGAAAAAGCTAAAATAAAATAAAAGGAAGTGACATCTGTGCTGGTTTGTACTGCTGGGAGAGGAAATAAAATGATAACAGCAACCTTTCTCTAAATCCAGCAGAAAGGCAACTTTCCTCATTCAGCAACACAGAGACTTTTGAGGAGATGCCATTGCTGCCTCATTGCTTTTTCTCTCCCTCTGATTACTCCTCTCATCTTATGTAAATCCTCTTAAGTCACATGTTATTGTTTATTGCAACTGTGAAGGTTAGGTGTTCCTAAGCCCTGTGCGTGTGCTTATCTCGGCAGCGCATGCATCTTTGTCTCTCCAATGTGTCTTGTTTTCGTAATACACTAATGGATGAGAAAAGTTGTCTGGACTGATGCGGAGCAGACAACCAATCCACTGCAGTAAAATATTAATCTCTCCCAGTGGCTAACAACTCTTCATGAAAGAGAGGCAGTTGCATGCTCCAGGGATATCACAGTATTATCAGAGGCATGCTGTTTTGCCAGGATTTTCTTCTTTTTTTTTTCTTAAACAGCAAATATAAACAGCATCATTTTTTTCCTTTTTCCTTTGGAACGTGAGGTCACAGGTTTTCTCGTAGTGGCCACATTCTCTAATGAAGCAGCCAAAGACTGGAGAATTTGTTTTCCAGCATATCTGTTCGTCTGATTCCAACATTTCTGTTACAATAACACACATAGAAAGGAAATACAAGAATTTACTTTTGCTCCAAGTCAATGTTTTTGCTTGTGCAGAGGACAACAGAATAATGGGATCTGCATAATGAAGATCTTAAGTGTGTTTCTATTTTTTTTTTCTTCTTTTTTTTTCATTATTAAGATCGGGCTACAGGTATGGGGTAAGGTAAATAAGTAAGACCATGTTTACATGAAAATGCTGAGACAGTAAAGGCTTATTTATGCTTGAAGCAGAAGACGGATAAGCAGATAGACAGACCGTCTCCTGGGTAGGTTACGTGCATAATTTGGTTCATTTTTGGGAGCTTGTGCGTCCGTCACATGACACAGAAAATAGAGCAATACCACCAGAAACCACAAAGTCAGGGTTGAATTATACAGCTGATATGCAACCATGGAAAAAAAAAAAAACAAAACAAGAGAAGCAGTAGAGGAAAAAAAAGCAGGAGAAGAAGAAGAAGACAAGGACAACAACCGTACAGAAGACTGTAGCTTTTAAGGAATAACAATAGAAAGTGAGCGTTATACTTTTAGTGTGTGAGTGTGTGAGTGTGTGAGTGTGTGAGTGCGTGAGTGTGTCGTGCGTGTTAGGCGGTATGAACAAGTTTGTAGCAGTGCATTAAGGAGTCTGAAATTTACGTTGGATCCCTGAAGTGAACTGAATAAACAACCGTGCCAACGTAAGACTCATGGAAGTATGTGGGCAGCAGCATTCAACAGCGTTTGAAATGGACGAACCTATTTACGTATGTAAGAGAGCATAAATGGGCCTTGAAGCCGGGCTTACGCTGTACGATTTTTGACCCATTTTGAGCCACTCGCACAAATAGATTTTGGACTGGCATGTAGGTTTTTGTTTTTGTTTGTTTGTTTTTTTTAAGATTTTTGGGCTCTGGTGTTCTTATATGACAGTAGATGGACAGGAAAGGGGGTCAGAGGGAGTGGGGGATGACATGCAGGAATCAAACATACAGTAGGCCAGCTGCGCTGAGGATTTGACGCTTCTGTACATGGGGCGGCTGCTCAACCAGTTGAGCTTAACACTGTCCCAATCAGCCCACTTTTTGGTTCAGTCGTGCCTCATATAGTCTACATGAGGTAACGAGGAGCGGTCAGCAGCTCACGACCAGATACTGTGGGAAACCGTCATGAGGGAATTAGGGCAGGGTTGTGTGCTGACTGGCTGGCTTCAAACTCAGATTGCGCATGCATGTACATAGTTGATGTGAAGAAAAGGAGCAGCACAGTGCAAGTTAACTGGATTCAGGGCGCATTCACAAAGCTTTTTTGATTCGAATCAGAGTCCGTTTGCTTGGAAACATACAGTATGTAAGGGACTGCAGTACTTATAAAGATAGATTGTGGTCAGACGTGGAGTGACAAATAAGTAAAAGCTTTAATGGATATTTGGTCTGATGAAAGTATATCTCAGCTCCTCGTAACTACGCACAAAAATCATGTTTTGTGGAGGAAACAGTTTGAGGTGGACCTGCGAGACACAAATGGGACAATCGTACAGTGCCCAGGCTTAGATGTTAAAGTTTGGTTAAGTTTTCCCCTTTGGTTTCCACAGTAACAGAGTTTTGGATATTTACAAGGCCAATCCTGTCCATGAAAACGTGACTTTGAGTCTTTCGCTGGCAATGATGTCTGTGATGTCAGCTTATACTTGTGCACTCAGGCCAAGTTTGCATCCTCGAGCAGGACGACAACAGCTTGTGCTGATGAATTTATTTGGTCTCTCAGAGCAAAATCTGCCTCTAGTGCAACACTCATGCCATCAGCGAAGTCACGTAAACTACGTGCACATTTAATCAAGCATATATAAATGGAGAATTACTGAAAGGCGTTGGTGGTCTTGGTGTCATTGGAAAGTTAACTAGGGGTTTGTCCTTTTGATTGACAGGCAGCAGACCAGAAGCCCGGCCTGCCAACCGGTGGCTCCTAGTTAGCTCCTTGTTTGCTCTCAGTAAGGTCTCAGTTTGTAGCAGAGTAGCACAACGGCAGTTTTTAGTCAGATAATAGCAAGACTAGGTGTGTCTTACCTTTATCCCAATACTTAGGGGGCTAATCTTCGTTTGCTCCTGTCCTCATCTTCTTTCTCTGTTGCTGTTTTTACTGGTGGTTGGCTAACAATTAATGAGGTGTGTTACCGCCACCTACTGGTAGGGAGTGTTAACTGGTGCTGCTGTCATTTACGTCGCACAATCTAGTACTTCACAGCAGCTTCACTTTTACCCCGCCCACTTGTGGTCGGGGTAAGGGATTGTAATTGAAAAGCTACCAAGCCAAGTTGAATTGAGTTGGTTGAGCTGACCTGTGCTAATGGAAAAGGCCCATTAGTTTTGAGTTAGCTCGGTTAGTGCTTAGACCAGAGTACGTTGGCTGTCAATCATTTGCCCCGCGGCCGCGCAGTGCCCATTTTAGTATTTTCCGGGAGTGACGACACACGTGACACGGCAAGATGGCGACAGTGGGACACACCCAACTGACTTCACTTTTCTCAATTCAGATGAGACCAGAAACTACGTCCATCTCTTTTACCGGTCTACGATTTTTACCCATGTGCAGGTGGCATGGTGACACTGACGGGATGTGATCACCTGTAGCCAATAAACCCAACTTTACTTAAAGATCTATTTGTGTTCATTGTTATGCTGAAACCACGTCCCCCAACCTCTGCAATGGTTTTATATAGGGGTGCCAAGAAAAAAAAATAGAGGAGAACCAGCCTAATGTTTGGCGGATATAAAGTGAAATGTTCATGAACATTCATACTGCTCCATTCAAAAGACTTCTGCAGCTTTACTCAAGTTGATTTATTATAATCCAACAGTGGCCACAGCTGTATTTTTGTACTTTTAAAAATGTGCACTTTACCTGTGAAAGCACTGCAGCAGCTGTACTACTGCAGCGAGGATCCACATGGTCTGAGCTCTAATCTTTCTTTCAGCAGACCTTCAGTGCAAATGTGGAGTTTGAACCTTTGTCATTTCAGTTTACATTGAGGTGCTAGGTGAAACAGACATGCCGAGGATGAGTATTGGCTGCATTTGCTCCAGTGCAGAAGTTAATTATTAGACCCCTAATGACACCCATTGTACTTTGTAATTTCAGTATTTCCCCAGACATCCTGACACCAACCACTATTCTGTAGCTGAAATTATTATTTAATTCATAAATGAGGAACACTTAACAAGGGTTAATCTTTTGAGTCATTTTAATATGAGTCAAATAATAATTTTCCATTTTTTTTCTAAATTAAAAATAAATTAAAAGAGTGTAAGTTACCAAAAGTATATATTATTCTGATTATTTTTCAGAAAACAAAGATGAAAACAAGTGTATGATGTGCAGCTGCTGTTTTATAAATCCTGATTGATTAAAAGGTTATTTACTTCTTTGTTAGACCGGTTTGCACGCGCGTTTGCGTTATGTTGCGCTACAATCTGTATCTTGCATGAACTTTGGAGTTGACCTACGTACCTTCACAGAACCTGCGGTGCTCTGCTGACAGAAAGCTGAGACTCAGGGCGCAGAGTTCGGCTCAGTTGGCACCAACGGTTTCTCCTGCACATTGTCGGCAGCTGCTCGCAGCAGGGATGGCAGAACCCAGCGGGATCCTGATTAAAGGGGGGAAAGTTGTGAACGAGGACTGCTCTGTGATCAGTGACGTCTACATTGAAAATGGGAAAATAGTTGAAGTTGGACTGAATCTTCAGATCCCGGCGGGGGTGCGCGTCATTAATGCCACCGACAAACTGGTGATCCCGGGCGGCATCGACACGCACACACACATGGAGCTGGCGTTCATGGGCACCAAGGCGGTGGATGACTTCCATATCGGGACTAAGGTGCAGTATAGGCTCAGATTACGTCATATCAGAGAAACAGACGCTGCATGCTACGGTAGATGAAGACTTGGTCCCACAATCGCCACATCATGTGTTTCCTGCACAGCTGAGTTCATCCAAACAAGCAGCATCAACAATGCATGATGGCTCCGGCTTCCTCTAAACTGCACTATCCGTAAAGTTTAGTTTATTTATTTATTTTTTAGTTACATTACTTTGACGGAGCTGCAGAGCTGGAAGTTACAGTAGTTCGTGATGTTTCCTGAATAAATACAGACCTTTTTTTTTATTTTTTATCATTGCTCTTATGATTCTTAAGTAGATCCTGTATGAAGATCGCATTTAAGACAATTTGTTGTTGTTGTTATTATTATTATTATTATTATTATTAAAAGCAGCAGCAGCAGCAGCAGTAGTAGTAGTAGTAGTAGTAGTAGTAGTAGTAGTAGTAGTAGGCAGTACAGTTGCCAGGCGGGGTTACTGACTGGGAAAAGGATGTTACATGTAAATAATATGAAACCTTTAAAAAAGAAAGAAATTGAGAAAGGAAAAATAACTAAAAATTATCATTATTCCAACTAAAGTTGCCATCTCATGTAAAAAATAAGGCAAAATTAGCACAAGCAAATCAATGGTATTTTTTTTCTTTCACTTCTGTTTAGGATACCTTTAACTTGAAACTTGAAATACCTCATTAAGAATTGTACAAATAAAAGCTTTGAGCCCAATCAAAAGTTTTTTCTTGGCCAGTCAGTTGCACAATCATCACATATTACTACTTGCCAGTCAGATGTTAGGGGTGGCTCATGTCCCCAGGGTCGCACCTTTGGTCCCATATCCTTCATAAGAATATTCTACATCTAAAAGTAAAATTACATGTGAGGTTTTCAAAGCTGAAGAAAAAATTTAAAAAGAAAGAGAAGAGAAAATATCACACTTTCATCATTGTACTTCCCACCGCTGCGTACCACAGTGTCCAGACTTACCAGTATGCACAGATCCTGTACTGGTGTAAGATAATGCTTTTATATTCCCATTGTATTCCATTAATTTGAGCATTTTTTACAACGTGTTGATGCCCAATAATTATTTCAATGATACATTAGGAATTCAACCATTTTAAACACAATATGCCTTTATTTAATACATTTCATAGGGTAGCAGCCATTAATGATCACGTCTGCCCTGATAGTGATAGTATATTTGTATGCTTTGCATTTTTTTCCGCTGTTAATTCATTATTTGGTACTGTATTCATTATTTTTACTATTTCCTTTTTTTAAAATAGAATGTTGTCATCTTTGTGTTCCTTATCTTTATTGTTTTTGTGTTGCCTCTTGGCCAGGACATCACTGTAAATGAGAACAATCTCAACTAACTATAAATAAAAGTTGTTACTTCTACAACGACTACAGGTTCAATTCAAGGTCATTTTTTGTTTTCCATTAGTCTAAGTATATCAGTCAGAATCAGGACTGAAAAAGTCAGATTTGTGTTTTCTTGGAATGTATAAAGTGAACTTAAAAAAAATTAGAAATATATCCAATTTTTTTCATATAAAACTCATGTTTTCAGAAAAAAAAGATTAAAATGTTTTTTTTTGTGTTTGTATCAGAGTTGCATCACAAATGAATGTTTCTGTAATTTTCATTAATATTCTTTAATAGTTATTTTCTCCAATTTCTGCGGCCAGAACTGTGTTTTAACACGATGAGATCTGCGTTAAACATCTGGACTCCTCCATTTCTCTCATTTGCCCCATCAAAGGATAACTTTCTTTTTTTTCAACCTGTACCTTATTTCTAGGAGTATATACGTGCATTTACTCACCGTAAAGTTTCTGCATCACTTTGACTCCTTGGGAAGATATTACATTGAGTCGCCCTTCGGTGTACATCCAGTAAAATGGCGGAGACCGGGCAGGCATACAAGGCATTATCTGCAGTAAAAATCCTTAATATCATCAATGCTTTAAGTAGAATGAACGAACGAGTGAGTACTATTGTCTTGTAAGTTCAGAGTTTCGCAAATTGTGTTTTTGTTGTTGTCTCGGTAGCGAGCTGCTCTTCTCAGCTGTACTACGGAAGCGCGCATCATGAATGCGTGTCCCAAACAGTGTGTACAACACCCTGGTAACTAACGGAAAGCTGAATCTGGACTCACTGGACAATTACTCGTTCTTTCTTTCATTATACTGAAAGTATTGGTGAAAATCAAGGAGTTTTGCTGCAGATAATGCCTTCTATGGTGACTGCCCCGTCTCCGCCATTATACTGGATGTACACCAAAGCGTGACTCAATGTTATATCTTCCGAAGGACTCAAAGTGATGCAGAAATTTTACTGGTGAGTAATGCACGTTTCCTCCTAGAAATAAGGTCCAGGTTGAAAAAAAAGAAAGTTGTCCTTTAATATTACATCTCATTTCTCTTCAGCAACAAATTTTCCACCAATCAGAAATAGTTAAGATGATCAGTTATATTTATTTGACCATTTGCTCAGTGTTAGCATGTTAATCTTTAACTCACATCTCTGTGGCAATGTGTGCATTTCACCAGGCTGCAGTGGCCGGAGGAACCACAATGATCCTGGACTTTGTCATCCCCCAAAAGGGCAAGTCTCTCCTGGAGGCCTACGATTGCTGGCGTAAGACAGCTGATCCCAAAGTTTGCTGTGACTACTCCCTGCATGTCGCCGTCACGTGGTGGGGCGACAAGGTGAATACTGATGTTTTTCTGGCCAAGTGTGCAGCAGGTCGCAGGCTCTGACACGTTTCCCCAAAATATTTTCAGGTCAAGAAAGAGATGGAGACTCTGGCCAAAGAAAAAGGGGTGAATTCCTTCAAGATGTTCATGGCCTATAAAGATGTGTTCATGCTGCAGGACTCTGAGCTGTACGCTGCCTTCGCTCAGTGTAAGGAGATCGGAGCCATAGCTCAGGTGCATGCTGAGAATGGAGATTTGATTGCAGAGGTTTGTATGATCAAATGTTGAAACCTGTTTATAAGATGGAGCTTTTCCCCTCCTTGTGTTTTACTCTCTTCCTGCTGACGTGCGCTGTTGTGCAAACCATTTTCAGATGGCATCATTAAGCAGTTAAACAAATACATCAGCACTTTTCACATTCACCACTAAGTGGCATTAGTTTCTTTTTTTTTTCTCAGCACTGTCAGAGCAGATGTGAATGAAATCAGTGCTGCAACAATGCAAGTGTACGGGCTGCCCTCTGTTTCTCTTCTTTTTTTTCTTTTTTTTTTATCAAAGAGGGTTTGTTTGAGGTCCGCAGTTAATTTCTGTGTAAACACACTGTAGCCCAGAGGTAAGTATGAGTTAATGTTTCACTTTGATGGTAGACAAATTTGACTTTGTGTTCCCCGGAGAACACACACAGCGGCAGCAGTCAAGGAAGATTTCACATTGTTCAGTAATACCAAAGAATAGTTTGCATATAATATAACTGGAAATAATTCATGAATGAATGGCTGTTTTAACTAAGTTAAAGCAAAATATGTTGGGAAATATAGAAAAACATATCAAACTGAAACATATAAAATAAATCCCCAGAGCAGTTTGACATGTTTCAGTTTACTCAGATGTGTTTTAAAGAGGAACTTTCTTGGAGATAAGTGACTGTGTTGACAGCTGCACCACTGTTATGTCAATGTTATAGCAACAAACAGCCACTAGGAGGCAGCAAATACCAGATGAGCAGGTGGAGAACATGAATGCTGCTTCTGTATATTTCAGTCCATTACATCAATATTTATTTCTTGTGTGAATGTACAGAGTATGCTTAATTATATTCCTCCTAAACACACTCTGTGCTGCTTCTTCTCTGACACAGTAACATTTAATTACCCTAATGCTTCATCCTGCCTTGTTTTATCTGCCCATCCCCACTGTGACTCAACAGGGGGCTAAGAAGATGTTATCCATTGGCATCACAGGGCCCGAGGGTCATGAGCTGTGTCGGCCAGAGGAGGTGGAGGCCGAGGCCACCCAACGAGCCATCACCATTGCCCATGCTGTCAACTGCCCGCTGTATGTGGTCCATGTCATGAGTAAATCTGCTGCCAAGGTGGTGTCTGATGCACGCAGAGATGGTGAGTGCCGGCTGCTGCCACCCCGTGTTTAAGCACGGAGAGGTTTAAAGGTGAAGGGCCTTTTTTACGGGCCACAATATGCATTTGCACTGAATATTCAATGTGTTTTTATCCTTATCAAGCTGAACAAGTTCTGCATTGAAGCTAGAAAGATCAAGATCAAGATTAGTTTTATTGTCATTCACACAGCACAAAGAAAACATGAGGGGAACGAAATATAGTACCCCGGTCCTGTTGCTGACAAACTACCATGGAGACTGGATGAATATATACTTAAAAAGACACAAGATATACACTGCAAAAACTAAAATCCTTCCAAGTATATTTTTCTGATTTCTACTCAAAATATCTCATCACACCCAAAATAAGACATAATTAAAAAACATTTCAGTGAGATATAGGAACTTGTTTTAAGGCAGAACTCAGTAACTTTTTCACTTCAATGTATACTTTTCAGAATCCCTGTAGGGCTAAACAGTGTTTACAGAGCGATTTAATGTTGTCGTCCCCCCCCGGTGTCTCTGGCCTGTAAGCGGCACTTGCAACTCTCTCTGTGGCCGACCCGACACAAATCTTGCAACAACACAAACTGCTTTTCGGCACTCAGGTCCTCTATCCACCAAGTGCTGGTTCGAACCAGAACCAGACTAAAAAGGGGTTCTTTAGCTTCCCACCACCTAAACACCGGCTCCTGGCTCTCTAAGCCAACTCTTTGCTGGACTAGGGTGAAGAACCGGTTCATGTAGCTTGTGCTGCCTGGGCGCCGGATGAAGCAACACTGAGCCTTGCGCTGAATAGAATCAAAATCACTTGTCATGTCCACAAAAAGTAAATAGAATTCGTTTTTTTACTTGCGACCCGCCAACACCACAAAAAAATTATAATCCACGGCATATTTGCCCGCAAAACGCGGGTAAAACGTCCCACTGCAGGAGACACAGGACTCTGCTTTGAGCAGCTGCAGAGGGAGACGAGCTCCTGCTACCAGCGTAGCAAAGTAGCATCAACAAGCTAGTCAAAGCTTAGAAATATATTCAGGGATCAAAATAGAGGAAAGACAGGTAGAGAAGACATCTGCGTGCTGCGGGATGAAGCTGAAATTACAAGCTTTATAACAGTGAAAGGAGGCCAGTAGGAGAGCCCCGAGCTGAAGTGACTGAGTTGTGCTTTAAGGCAATGCATCTTATTTCAAGAAATCTTATCAAGAAAATTTCACTTGTTCTAGTGGCAGTTTTTTGCTTATTACAAGCAAAACAAAACAAAACAAAAAAATTATTTTAGAGTGGCCATAATTTTATTTGCTTATGATAAGCAAAAAATTTCTGCCAAAAGAGCAAGCAAAATTTTCTTGATAAGATTTCTTGAATTAAGATGCATTGCCTTTAAAAAAAAGTTCCTATATCTCACTGAAATGTTGGTGATTTTGTCTTATTTTGAGTGTGATGAGATATTTTGACGAGAAATGAGAAAAACATACTTGGTAAGATTTAATTTTTGCAGTGCATATGTTAAAAAAGTAGAATATATACAGTTGCCCTCAAAATTATTTATACCCTCCCATTAAAGAAAAGACTGTTCACAATAGTGATTCAAATAAAAAGAAACTAACGAAACTAATAAGAAATAAAATTTATTAAATTATAATTTATAGGGATGCAGGGTATTGGAATTTTGGCCGATATCTGATATGCCAATATTTTAAAACTCATGTGGCTGATAACCGATATTGATGCCAATATTAAAGGGACACTGTGTAATCGGGAGCAGCTCCCTCGTACTTTTCATGCTGCATTCGCGTGAAACCGGGCAGACCGACGACATCCGCTGCATGTAAAGTTATCACCGGCCTCTATGTGAAGACGTGGTCCGACCGTCCGTCAGTTACAGTGACATCAGTCCACATCTGTTCGGTTGTCATGGCGATGTCGTATTGTTTTCCCTGACCCATGTTTTACCGTCTTTCGCTCGGCTTCATTGACTAAAATGACATCTGGTTTGTTACCAACGGCCGTCTGCCCGACTGCACGTGAACCCAGCATCAGTGAGACGCTGGTTTC
Organism: Atherinomorus stipes; assembly: GCA_023101725.1. Lineage (NCBI taxonomy): Eukaryota > Metazoa > Chordata > Actinopteri > Atheriniformes > Atherinidae > Atherinomorus > Atherinomorus stipes. The sequence goes on from JALJCO010005156.1 coordinate 48,676, forward strand.
TCCCCACTGCAGCGCGGTGACTTTTCAAAGGCATTACCTCGAACTGAGCTGAAAACTCCGCTGTGTCCGGTGAGTTTCTGTGGTTTCCTATTGTCACGCTTCTCCCAAACGAAAAAACATGGCGATACGACATGGCAGCCTCCAACGAGCCGCCCCGCTCGATGTGTAAATGAATGATACGGACAGCAAATTTAGAACTTAGAGGAGCACTTCAGTTTGTTGATGGGAGTGATTACTGATTAATGGAAAAACACTTTTGAACCAAATAATCAGTTTTTGTGAATAAATAACAGGAGAACTTTCACAATATCCCTTTAAAGCTGAAAAAAATAAGCAGTCATCGCAAATAGCAGTTTTGTTATCCGTTTCCGACACTTTGAAAAATAGGGGTGGGAAAAATATCGATACACTGAAATATTGCGATATTTTTATATGCCAATATCAAACTGATATTTAAAAACATGGTATCTATCTATTTTACTTTCAAATCTCGCAAGATTTCATCGTTCTGTTACAAAATCTCACGTTTCGTGAATTTTGTGATTTCGTAAAGAATAATGAAATCTCGTGAGATTTTGTCAGTAAAATCGATTGATACCGCATTTTAAATGTCAATGATATCAGCATATGAAAATATTGTGAAATTTTTAAATTCTCGTGAGATTTCGCAATTGAACGATTAAATATCCGAGATTTCATGAGTAAAATAGATCTATACCTCGTTTTTAAATGTCAATATGATACAATAAGTCAGTATACAATAAGATTGTTTTGTTGTTTTGTTTGATTGTTTTTTTTTTCTTTAGAAACTGCGGGCTGATCGGTTAAATAATGCTTAAATATGGTGGCCGATGTCCGATATTCGGTTTTAAAGCCGATATGGGCCTGTACCAATAGGGAGCCGATTATATCGTGCATTCCTAATAATTTAGTGAAATAAAATATTGCTTTTGAATTGTGGCTGGAAATAATCATTAAAAAGAACTGTTCCAGACATATTAGAGCACTTTTCCTATGAACAGCAGACCAAAATACCTGTCAACATGTGTAGAAGTCTATCTGAACATTACAGAAAACACCAGGTTGCAGTGATTCTCTCAAAGTGTTGCTCAACAAAATTTTTGCTTCAGAGCTCCATCATGCTTATTTACTTGTTTTATTTTTGTGTGTTTGTTTTTAATATTTTTTTTTCAAACCACAATTAAAAATTAATGTCAAGATTTTAATGTAATTTTTATTTTTCATTACCTTTGTCAAATTCAACTGATTTCACTGTCAGCAGATCTCTTTCCTTCTTTAATTGGAGGGTATGAATAAGCTGAGGATGACTGTGTATAGACATATACACTAATGGATAAAAAGGTAGGAGCAGCATCACAGAATTGCCCAAACAAGCAACTTACTGTAAGGTGGAATTTTTAAGGTGCGGTTCAGTCGACATGCATTTAACAGTCTGGTAACATCCAGGAAGACAGTGTATAAACTATAAGTGAAATTTTTGATGGTTCAGTGCTTTATTTGCATATTTTTAAGGCCGTGTGGTGTTTGGAGAGCCAATTGCTGCTGGACTGGGCACCGATGGTACCCACTACTGGAACAAAGAGTGGGCCCATGCTGCTGGCTTTGTCATGGGTCCTCCCCTTAGACCTGACCCCAGCACACCCGGGTACCTCATGGACCTACTAGCCAAGTAAGTTGAACTGAAAGGGAAAAGCGTGCTCTGAGAGCTGGAGTCACTTACTGTAGTTTGACTTTATTTCAACATTACATTCGTTATCCTTTTCTTACTGTTAAATGTATCAGTGATGATCTGAGTTTGACGGGGACGGACAACTGCACCTTCTCTGTGTGCCAGAAAGCTCTGGGAAAAGATGATTTCACCAAGATCCCTAATGGAGTGAATGGCGTGGAGGACAGGATGTCTGTCATCTGGGAGAAAGGAGTGGTATGTCCAAATAAACTGGATAATGATGCATTTTTAAATGACCATTTGTAAGTATTTACCTCTTGGCTTGATCCTTTTCATTTGACAACAACGCAAAAGGTTTAAAGTTATTTAAAGCCACACTTTGTGTCCATCAGAGTCTCTCTCTGCAGTCTGATGGTGTGGTTTATCCTGACAGCGTATTTCCGCTCTAGACTAGCCTTACCTTTGTGCTTTATATTGTGCATTTGTCTGCTATTTCTTTAACAAACTTTTTTTTTGACAAAAGAGAAGGCATTATCTCTCATATTGCCACAGGACGTGTTAATCACAACTAAATTTGATAGCCATGGTGGTTGCCGGTGCATGACACCATCTGTTAGTGACAACGCTACATTATATAATATCAAGGAGAGTGGTTCCAGGCCTGTCTGTGTTAATAAACAAAGTACAGTGTTAAGCCGGGTGTCACGTAGATGTTTCATACTGAAACTGAGCTGATGTAGAGACAGTAATTTTTTTCCTTTTTTAAACCCTCACTGCAATATTTTGGAGGCTTTTCAGAGCATTTTACTTTTGGACAGTCCAATATCAAGAAATTGCAGTAGTTAAATCTTGAAGTAGCAAATGCGTGGAATATTCTGAGACAGGACGCGCCACATGTTGGCAATATTATGTACGTGTAAGAAGGCGTTTCTGAAAATTTGCTTTATGTCAGTCATAGGACAGATTCTGTTCTAAAATAACTCCAAAGTTTCTTCATTATCATACTGGAAGCCAAAGAAATGCCATCCAAAACGATCACATAGACAATGTCTTTCTGAGGCATTCAGGTCCAAAGATAACCCGAGTCTTGTCCCATTTTAGAAAAGTCAGTGTAATTCTGCCTTTATGACGTTAACACAACTGACAAATTTCATCAAGCTTCACGGATATGTTCAAACCATGCTGCCTAATGATCTTACCTAATGGAAGCTTGTACAATGTACTTTATATAAAGTATTGGTGTCCTGAGGAACTCCATGACCTACTTAAGAAGATATCATTTACTGTACACGAACAAACTGGAATCTATTAGATGAATATGACTTAAAACAGCCTAATGTGGTTATTTTAATCTTGATAACATGTTCAAGTCTCTGTATTGTTGCGATCGATGGTATCCACTGTAATGCAACACTGAGATCCAACAAGACCAGAGCAGACAGAAATCTGTTATATAGGGTCACGAGGAGATCATTGGTCACTTTCATCCTTGCTGTTTCTGTGCAAATTGGGCACATAGTTGAGCTGAAATATTTTTCCAAGGATTTTTAGAAAGAAAAGAGAGTTTCAATAGTTTCAATAGCTTGGCAATAGAGGTAAATTGATCAATGAATGAATAAAATGAAAAATACATGAATAAAAATAAAAAATGAAAATCAACTACAATGCAGTATTGTATTAAGTATTAAGTATTAAATATGAGGAAAACTGAAGTAAACTAGCCACGGGACAAACATGAGCTATACTATTGACTCATTCAGCCCAATGGTTGGTGAGGGCCTCAGAGCAAAGTGGACTTTGTGCTGTACAGCCACTAACACTGGTACTGTAGGTAGGAAGCTCCCAGGTTGCTTGCAGTACTTTTTTTTTTTTTTTTTTTTTTTTTTTTTTTTTTTTCTTTTTGCAGTACTTTTTACAGCAGCGAAGATGCACCTGTCTCATGCTAAAAGCCAAGTAAGGAAAAGGATGTGGGATCGTAAGACCCTGAGTACCATCTGGGAGATTTAGGCTTGTGAAGGACCTCCGCTTCCACGGTGGGCAGTCTCAGGTCTTTTAGCTCAGTGTGGAGTTGTTTGAAAGTCTCTAGGTCAGGGGGAGGCAACTTCCATTGACGACCGGTGTGGCCTCCCCTGGTCTAAACAAAGACTACCTCTTGAAATCTCAACACAAGCTTGTATCATTTAGTTTGGACAATCCCGACACAATATTTCCTTTTCCTGCCTTTTACTTTCTGCGTCTAAATGGATGGATTAAGTCCAGTGGCTGCACGGGTAGTCATCACACATAGATCGTCATTGGATGGTGTAAACTAGGGCTACTCAATACAGCCCCATGATATGGTCTTGCATGCTCTCCATGTTTCCCTGTTGGAGCAGGGAAACAGTGAAAACCTACAAGACTTCTGCCTTTGTACGTGTGAATTGAGTTGCCCTGGTGTAAACTATTGAAATGAGTGGGAGAGCAGTGGTATGCTCACTGCATTTAGTTTAAAAGGGCCAAAAGCCAGTAGTCATTGGCTGTTACTTTGGGACAAATATGTGGGCGGGGCCTCATTGGAATATTAATTAATCCCTTTTCACTAAAGAAGGGAGAAAAAGCATTTTAAAGGCTCTTAGAAACGTATAGTATAAATAGATGAGCTTTTTGAGGATTAATAGTTCCTAAAATGGACCAAATTTCTGATATCAAGTGGTTATTATTAATTATAATCCTGATATTATAGGCAACAATTATACTTTTTCTGCCTCCTTGATGCATTACTCATAAGCTCATTATGGATTTTAATATCTAGTTATTAATGTATTTACCTCTGAATATATTGACAAACAGCTCTGTTTTCTCATATACATTTAAGTGAAATACACATTTCTGTTTTTCTGCAATGCAATCAGAAAAAGCAATAAACTCTCAAAGCTGCAGATTGCTGCAGAGCGCCAACGCTGCATTTTCTTGCAGTAGCTGTTGGAGTGTGTAACAGCCTGGCCGCTCCAAGGCCACGGGAAAGATTTACCATGTGCAACAGCGCTTACACATCACACATTAGATGATATTTTGGCAGAAATGAGTTGCTTGCTGCTAGGTTAAGCATTGACCTTTTGTCTGCTAATTCTGCATATTGTTGTCATCCACTATGACATTCTTACTCAAAGTAGGTTCTTTGTGCTTTTTCTTCATCATAGCACAGCGGCAAAATGGATGAGAATCGATTTGTGGCTGTCACCAGTAGCAACGCGGCAAAAATCTTTAACTTCTACCCGCAGAAGGGCCGTATTGCCAAAAATTCGGATGCTGATGTGGTTATATGGGACCCCAAAATAACAAGGTGAGGAGGCTGACTTCAGCCATTCAGCACGAATACAAGGAAGCACTGGAGGAAAACTCTGTGTAAATACTGTATATGTGATTTTACTGCAGAATTTTGATACAAACATGAAATAGTGACATGTATTTTTAGACATCACAGTCATACTTTTCAGCGTTTGTGTCACGACTGTACACTGAGCAAACTTTGAAGTATGTCTTAAGGGTGTCAAAGATTCAGTTAAAAAAGATAAGGTTTTAAAATTTAGTGGCAGGAAGTGTGTAGGCTATAGACGCAGGCAACTAAAAAAAGAAGTGATGTATCTTTGATGTTGTGCCACCTCAACATCAAGCTAAGCTGATTATGTCTGCGTTCCATCCAAAAGTCTGGATGTCATCACTGATCCACAACTGCAAATTAACACATAGCACATTTTGCACATGAATGCGACACTCAGAAACTGAATTTTGAGATGATTAATTCTTATCTGTGCTTGTTTATTTTTTTCTAGGAAAGGATTTTAATGCACTTACATAAGCTTAATGCGCACCAAATCAGTATGATGATGCTGATGGGCGATTGTTTAGATCTGAAAAAAGACAAATATTTCACGTGGGAGCTAAACCAATCGTCACAGCACAGAACACATCGTATTAAATCTATTTTCAGTAAAAAGGTTAAGAATATTACAACCTTGTGGAGAAGAAATGATCATGTGATATGCTGTTTATGTTTGTTTTCTTGTTCAAACCAATTCCCAGATATGAAGCAGAGGAAATGGTTTTGGGGAGCATGTGCACAGATGCAGACACACAGGAGTGTTTGCATTCCAGTAGTATATATGTATATGTAATGTAGCACAGTCAGGCTTATATAACCCAGAGCTGCCATGCTTCACTCCGTTTGCTGTAGGAACTGGAATGATCGCTTCTGGGAAGTTACTAACAGCTGATGTGAACTGGAGAAGAACACATTACACCCAAGATTAATTTGCTGTAAATGAATTCACTGGTGACATAAAATGAGCTTATATGAGACACTGAGAGCATCGCCACCATCAAAGCGGAGCAGTGTAAAGCATTCATTCGACCTCACCTGTTTGTGTCATTCCTGATATCCTCTTTCTTGCTCCATATGCATGCCTTTTGTAATACGTTGAGAGCGTTTCGTATTTGACTGCTGTGGTGGTGAATTCATCTGTGAAACTGTGTAATTAATTGCCCTCAGCTCATGTGTCGCCTCATAACATCCGGGACCAGGGGCCACAAATGGTTGCATAACTGGGAACGCTGAGGAAGCTCACTCAGTTGCCTTGTTTTTCATAATTGGGCTGCTTGGAGATTGAGGACGCATCTTATTTTTGTCAGTGCACACTTGGCCTGATGTTTGGCTTTTTGATTCACAGGAAATGTTGTGTGTGAATGGAGGAAATAAGGCTTCAGAAAAAAAAGATGAATTCAGTGCATTTGAAAGAAGAGGCTGAGTCAGACGTATTTGCACTGTGCCCTGCTGATCCAGTCTTTCACTCAGATATGATTTATTTGTTAGGCATCATCATCAATCTGTAGTGTGCAGAATATTTCATTAAACCAGTAGGATGAGATTTTCCACTTTTGGGGACTTTAAAGGATAACTTTCTTTTTTTTTCAACCTGGACCTTATTTCTAAGAGTTTTTATGTGCATTTACTCATTGGTAAAATTTCTGCATCACTTTGACTCCTTTGGAAGATATGACGAGTCACCCTTGGGCGTACATCCATATACAGTCGTGGCAGAGATGGGGCAGCCTCTATATAAGACATTATCTGCAGCAAAACTTCTTGATTTTCACCGATACTTTAAGGAGAATGAACGAACAAACGAGTACTATTGTCCTGTGGGTCCAGATTTAGCTTTCTGTTAGTTATCAGGGTGTTCTACACACTGTTTGGGGCCGTGTGTCCCTGATGCGCGCTTCTGTATTACAGCTAAGAGCAGCTCGCTACCCAGACAACAAAGAAAAAACACAGTTCATGAAAATCTTAACTCACAGGGTAATAGTACTCATTTATTCGTTCATTCTACTTAAAGCATTGATGAAATGAAGGAGTTTTGCTGCAGATTCCCTTAAAGAGTGGCTGCCCGCCTCTCACATTATATACTGTAGATGTACTGTACATGTACGCTGAAGGGCAACTCTACGTAACACCTTCCGAAGGAGTCAAAGTAATGCAGAAATTTTACCGGTGAGTAAATGCACGTATATACTCCTAGAAATAAGGTTCATGTTGAAAAAAAAAGAAAGTTATCCTTTAAGAGGTCTGTTTGAAAGTATTACTGCAGTAGAAGTCCTTGGGATCTTTGCATCACGAGAACTTTTGCCTTTCAGTTCAGTATTTTGCTGTTATTATCTGCTTGTATGATCATTTTCTGTCAGTGTGTAAAACACTTCTTCAGTCCTTAAAATCCACAACACCCTTCCCAACACTGCACAGCAGACAAGAAAGCCAGCAACGTCCAAAATTAAAGCCCAAGGGGCAACGCTTAACGGCTTCAGGTGCCCCAACACAAAAAAGCAAGTCCAGAAGCAAGATTCCAGACTAATGTGGACTTTGATCTGCTATTTGCATGCAGCTAAACATACAGTATGTAGTCATTCACTGTAGTGCTCAATCCTTATTATTTTTATCAACTCTGAAAGAATGTATTAGGACAGGACAGGATAAATATTAAAAACCTTGCAGTCAATAAAAACAACCAAAAAATAATTCATTTTTAATAATAATTAATCTAAATATTATGATTACAAAAATATTATTCCAGTCGCAGAAGTGGGTTGGCAGAAGTGGCAGCTGCACTCTGACAGCTCATCAGTCTATCACAAGTCAAAATGCTTTTACCTTGCAGGCGTGTGGCTGCTGTGAGCAGTTCTGTGTATGTACAGGTGATCACACTGGCAGCTAGTATTTTGGGTCATGTGGGTTTCAGGATGCTCAACCTGATTCTTGTGAGTTCCTTTAACTGTGTTTTCCACATGGCCAGATGCATCACGCTGCAGGGGGAAGCTGCTTCAGTCGTTGCTGTTGCCATGGAAGGGTTGTGCTTGGTTAGAATGTTAGAATAGAGTAGGATAACCTGCATTTTGATTGCAAAAACCAAGAACTAGTCTTTTAAGGGAGGCGCCCTTCATTTCCATCACATGCTGGGCATCTTTGACTGGTTGAGTATTTCCTGCATTTTATTTACAACTCTGTCTCAGTCATCTCATGGACAATTTCCAGAATGCGTTCATTCATATGCAGAAGGAGTTGCTGCTGTTTATAATAGAACATTCAAGCAGCTGAAAAGGCACATTACAGACTGCAGGGCCAGAGCTCTAACAGTGATGTGACAGTAGTCATAAAAAGTTAATCCCAGCAGTTATGATTGGGTAAATTAAAATCCCTGACAACTTATACAGTTTTTTTTTTTTATACTGCTGAGCCTTCACCCGCTTCCGAGCTTTGAAGGAGCAGCCTAAAACTTCTTTGTTTTAGGCTGCTGTGATCAGCAATGAAGCTACAACCATCCTGCAGGAGTGAGCACTTTTTTTTTCTTTGACAGTTCTGGATGCTGCTGTTGAAAACACCCCAAAAGATAAGCCAACATTTCCCATCAGGACAGGTCATTGTAGGAAGAGGATCAGTCTGATTTACTTGACTTCACAGAGGTTTTTATGTTGTGGCTCATGTTAAATGGAGTGAGGGAATACTGAAATTTGTCGATGCAAAAGACCCCCCTTATGCAACTACAGAAAGGCATTGACCCCCCTCCACCCCAGTTCGTTTTATGCTTTCATTAACAGCTTCTCGTGACAAATGATGTGTTCTTGCTGATCACTTTTTCGTCCTTTAAAGGTAGAGTCCGTAGTTTTCCCCTTGAAAATAAACGGTAGACTTGTGTGAGTGAAATCCGGCTCAATCTGCTCCTTTGGGCATCTACTCTCGATCGGTCATGAGTTTTGTTTGCAACTCCCCCTCCTCTGATTGTATTTTCTCTTTTCCCTTTGTTTTGGTGTGTTTGAGATGTTTCTGGGTGGAGATTTGCTTTTTGTCTCCAGCCAATGACAGAGCTAAGGGATATCTGTTGGGATAAACTCGTTAATTGGAGCAAGCTTTTTTCTTTTTCACTTGAATTCTCGATAAAATGGCGGATGCAGCAAAGAAAAGGATTTTTTTTGCGTTGAAAAGAGCTTTAGATAGTGCACACTCAAAAGCCTTGGGTTATTGGTTTGGCCTTCACCTGCTTCCGTGCTTTGAAGGAGATGCTCGGGGCTGAGGAGCGATGCGACCATTAGCCTGAGGGGAGCAAGGTAATTATAGTTAGCTAAAACTAACGAAAAAAACTAAAACTAAAACAGAAAAAACATTTTCGTTAACTGAAATAAAAATTAAAATTAAAGTTTTTTTACAAAATGATAGCTAACTAAAACTGTATTGTGCCTTTACTAAACTAACTAAAACTAACTAAAATTATGGCAGAAACATCCTAAGTTTTAGTCTTTGTAAATGTATTTAATACATCCGCCTTTTGGGTTGATATGAAATCTATTTCTATTTAATCTGTTTAATTTGCTCTCCCAGTTTTACTCTGAGTGACTTTCTGATGATTTTGAATGTCACACCAGACAGATACCTATAAATTACTTACACTGAAACTAACAAAAACTAAACTAAAAGTAAACATTTTCCAAAAATAGAAACTAACAAAAACTAGCAAATCTGCTCAAAAAAATTAACTAAAACTAACTGAGTTGAAAAACAAAAAGTCAAAAAAATAAAATAAAAACTGAAACTAATTAAAAATCCAAAACTATTATAACCTTGGAGGGGAGGGGTTCTCAGTTTGAATAGTGTTTACAAACAGAAACGGGGGAACTCTCCAGACTCTACCTTTGATAAAACCATGATGCAATTACACCAAAATGATAAAAAAAAAAGGAAAACTTGCGCTGATACACCTCAGTTCATCTCTGCGTGTAATCACACTGGCTCTAAACAGTTAAAGCTTTGGGGACCTCCCTGTGACCTCCCTGTGACCTCCCTGTGATTTTTTTAGCCACTGGTTTAGTGGAAATATTGAGTATCATAAAAACAATCTAATGTGGTAACTTTCCAGCACTTTGAACATAGGATTATCTGTTGTTGTGGATAAATGATTTACAGAAGAAAATACATCTGTTTAACAGTTATTATTGATATTCTAATTTTTTCGTGGGACTTAATCATATTGCAGCCGTGCAAGTTTTTTTTTATAAAAACTGATGCTTCTGTTTGTTTCTTAATGAAAGCTTATTTACATTCACCATCCACCAACATGCACAGTCACTCAGACAGGACTGTGGCTCTGCTGCATTATGTGCTGGAGCTCATGCTGCAGCCGTTGGATTGATGGCACAGTGATGTAATAAGCAGCAATAAAAAGATTGTGGTGCATTTTGTTGTGACTCAAAGAAACTGAGATGATTTGCCTTTTAGAGAAGGCAAACAAAAATGTAAAGATACACTGTTGATTTGAGCCAGATTCCAGCATACTTCCTCACATGTTTTACTTCACACCATTCTAAAACAACCCTCGGATTTTGTAGGAAAATATCAGCCAAGACCCACCACCAGGCTGTGGACTACAACATCTTTGAGGGCATGGAGTGTCACGGTGTCCCAGTCATCACCATCTCCAGAGGCAAAGTGGTGTATGAGGACGGAAAGCTGCAGGTGTCCCCTGGACATGGCAGATTCATCCACAGAAAGCCTTTTTCTGAGTTTGTTTACAAAAGAATCAAGCAAAGGGAGCAGGTCAGTCAATCTTCACACCTTGTCTTGTTACCTCAAAATAACATGCCTTGTTATTAGGGCTGTCACAAAGGATTATTATGATAATTGATTAGTTGCTGATTATTTTGGCGATTAATCGATTAATCGGATCATAAGAAAATGATATCATATTTACAGTACCAATCAAAAGTTTGGACACTTTCTCATTGAATCTAATGAAAAAACGTGTCTCACCTTTTGACTGTTAGTTTCTATGCTTATTTATGTCAATATGCAATTCAAGAAAAGCTGACCCCGAAAGCTACAACTATGCACATGCGTCAAGAAAAGAAAGACGAACCAGCGGAAGGTACAGCGGCAATTTTGAGAGGAAAAGCAAAGCTTAGAAACAATAAACGATCAGTAGATTATGAAATTAGTCACCGACTATTTTGATAGCCGACGATTAGTTGATTAATCGACTAATCGTGGCAGCCCTACTTGTTATTAGATGTTGCATCTCAACACTTACCTCCCTTAAGAGCTCCAAATCTATTAGATTTTTTGCTTCTATTGAAGTAAAACCTGTTAAAAGACAAACATGTAAATAATATGTAGACTGTATCTGCATCATTTCTATAAATAAAGAAATAAAGTGAATCAGACTCGATCACTTACACCAAAATGATTCACGATTAAAATAAAAGTTCATTGTACCAGTTTCATAAGCTAATAGATGCAATAAGGAAATTTTTTCATATTTGTCTTTTCAGCCTCCAGTGGAAAACTTTTCCTCTTGCAATGATTCAGTCCATATCTGTTTATCAAATTTACATATTCAAAACATTATACCGGATTAAATTAACCATTCTATGCTTTAAAATTAGAAAAGCACTCAAAGATGGCAGACCTTCAACAAACAGCTCAGTCCCCCCCATATAGCCCTACTGTATCTCACAACAATAGAAAATCCTCCAAAAGATTCCTGGATCCAGACGGTGATCTGGATCAACACCAACTTCTTATCTGTTTTCCCTTTTGCCATTATCAATATTCCCTGAAGATTTCATCCAAACAAATGCCACCAATTGCTGTAGAGTACGTCCTAATGATGTCACTTTGCACATTTTTTTCATTTAATGTGGATTGGTTTATGAATAATTAAATTTACCCCGACTCCATTTTCTCTTATTGCAAAAATTCTGCTGACAACAATTTTTGTTCAAGGTAATCTTTTAAAGGGGTGATGACACAGCAGTATAAACTATTTCATTTAGTTAATATTGCTGCATATGCCAATTCTCCAAAGAAAAATAACATGACTTTTTAAGAGTTTTTCTTTTTCTTTTTTGTTTTTTTGGGGGGGGGGGGGGGGGCACCATTCTTCTTCTCACTAAAAAGGTTGGGTACAGTAATGATATGAACTGCCCGGAAACCAAGTTGACTTAATTTTTTTAATTGGCTACAACCTTATTTGGCTATAACCTTATTTAGAAAACTAGGTCAACCTGCTGGTAGCTAGCAGTCGGAGTTTGCTAAAGGCTATCTGTTAGCATCATGGGCACTTCAGACAGTGAACGTATGTCTATCCAGCAAGACAGGATTTAGAAAATAAATAAACTTGCAATTTATGACAACGTTGTGGTTGCCTCCTTCAGTGTTGCGAAAAAAGTAATTTTTTAAAATCCATTTGTTCAAAAATCCCAACCTGAATTCACCCATGTTCAGCATTCAAATTAGCTCAACTGACGTAATTGTATCAGCTGGGGGAGGGGGAGCAGAGCGGAGGGTGGAAGGAGAGGGGCGGGGGGAGGCTATTCGCTTGATAGGTTGCTCTAATTGGAGAATATATGTAAATTACGTAGAATGATGAGCTGCTGTCTGATTCAACTGTTTTTGAACAAAGACACAAAGCTGACCACCCATGAACAGGGACTTTAATACTCACTCTGGATATTCACCTGGCCTCATCAGTGCATAGCAGGTCATATTATACCCCCAAAACCCCAGAAAAGTGAAATTTGTTGTCATGGCACCTTTAAAGAAAAAAAGGTTTAAAGATCTCACCATGTTTAAGTAGTTCTACACACAAGTCTACAAAATCTGGTTAAAGATAACTGCAGCCGTTCAACAGAATCAGGATTTATTGATTTCATATGTCTACATTACACTTGTTCTACTGTCAAGTTTTTTTTTTTTTTTTTATAATTTGGGAAGAGCTCTCAGTTTGGAAATCCAGACAGAATTTCTAATTGGGTTCAACTCAAAATGGAGCCATAAAAGAATTAATTTTGGCCAAAAATCGCAAATGTTTCATAGTTCTTTGAATAAAGGCTGTATTGTGGATTGTTACGCATATTTGCAACATGATCATGCTGCTACATGTCAGTTCACGTGCTGCTCACTGCACTCTGCAGTTGATCATCTATGACTGACAATTTTACAGGTCTAATGCAAAACTCCAGCATAGTAAGAATAGAGAGAAGCCTTTGAAAGAACAAAAGCTTACCATTTTTTTAATTTTTGCTAAAATTGCTCTTCTTGTAACGCCCTTCTGAGACGCTGCTGTTTAGCTAAGAATTCCTCTGCTTGTCCAGCCTGAGCTCCTGACAGCTTCTGCAGATAAGATAGCCTGCTAAGTACTTCACAAATCCTCAATTCAAGCTCTACTAGTCTTCTGTTAGTCTTTGGACTGAGTCAGGCTAACTGTTCTTAGCTGTTTTTAGCATTCATGCTAAGCTAACCCGTTGCTGAATGTACATTTAGAGATATGAATGGCGTTAATTTGACGATCTAGCATTTAGGACAATAACATTTTAAACTTAAAACGGGAAGTGTGAGTGAATAAATGAACATCATAAATGACAGTTCACTTATCTGTAAAATGTCAGAGGAAAAGAATCACAGCATGTTAAATTTGAACCTATGATTGAACCTGTGCTGTGTATTATGATGAGATGCTGTACAGCATTACACACAAACGTAACTTTCTGTCTGCTTTGTTTTTTGCCTGCAGGTGGGGAAACCTACAGCTGTGAAGAGAAAGCCCTATGAAGGCAAAATCATTTCTATATGAACAGCAGACCGAGAACAAGAGTGTCTTTGAATGTCCAGCTGTGTGTCTGCATCACAGCCCAAAGGCTACCAAACAAGAGTTTTCTCACAGATAAAACTCCTCTGGGTGGTTCCTTCATTTTCAAAGTTGTGACAGTGTCAGTACACACAGACATTTAAATTACTGCATGTCATACTGGTGGGATATATTGACCTTTAGATCACACTAATCAACACATATGTCAATCTGCTGCTATAGAAATAACAGTATGCTATATTTTGCCAGCTGTATGAGGTTTCCAGGTCATCTCAGCTCAGTGCATAGGTCAGTAGAACTCATTCAGTTGATGGAAATTGCAACTGCTCTAACGTACACTATGTTTTTTCTGATCAAGTAACTCGTTTCAAAGAGTGAAAATATGGTATTATATTATGGTTAATGTTAGAAAAGGAGATTGATTATTTCATATTTGTGCACACAGTGTTAATTGTGCAATAAAATAACATCTGCATCTTCTTCTGAGAATGCTTCTTTTTTCAGAGCTGCATTCCTTATCCTTTACCCCATTCTCCTCAGTGCTCGTTGCCAATGGTAACACGACTGATGTTTCTCACCCAAAAGCATCCTTTGATGAAATATTCATGAAACTACACTGACATGAAACATGAAAGCTTTAAGATTTACTTGACTGGCCAAGACTGACTTTGTGTGTGAATATTCAGCAGGATCTCACATTATTCTACGTGCTCCGTCTATGCCCATGTATGGACTGCATTCATGCCTTCCCGTGGTAAAAAGGTCTGCGGCTGTCACCGAGCATCATGTGGCAGCTTCCCATTGGGCTGGCATGCTGGCGTGGTATTATGCCACAGGGCCAGTGGAGACATAGTGTGAGCTTATCAGGTTGCCACACGGGTCAGTGGCAGCGTGTGAGTCACAGAAGGCCTACTCATCCTTGAGCTCGCTCGCTTCCTTCCTCTTGTGTCTGACAGTGCCATAGATGGTGGAGGGAACAGCGGCTATTGGAAGTATACCGTTAAATCTGACTGTATCTGAAGATGAACACGTGGGCAGTGCTGCATTTATAACAGTCTTTTATTGATTATAACTGGGGTTCAAATCAATATAAAAGACAAATATAACTATTTTAAACTGACTCATCACAGAGGGAATATTTATACGAAAGGGGAAATATTTCCATCCATACTAACTTTAAAAGACGATATTGGTTAAAAAAAAAAAAAGCTTTAATACATTGTTGTGTACAGCCTCTTTCCAAAAAAGGTTGTGTGTTTTGAATTCAGCAGTTTTAGATGAAAATTAAATAAGAAATTTCAAGTATTTGTCCTTCACTGCAAAGTTAAGTCTGATATCAAATAAATGGTTAGTAATTTATAAAATAAAACATCCACTAAATCATCATTTTCACTGCAAACTAGGGAAAATTGATGCAGCTATTACACAGGATGTGAACAAAAATAGCACAAGACTAGAAAAAAATAGAAATAGCACCACTGGCTTTTTAGGATGTGAATAATTTCATTAGTATGGTTTATTTAATTTGTTTTCAGATTCTAATTCTATCCAGTGCACCATTCATCAGCGGTTAATAATTCTAATAGTTACCATTAAATCCTGTCATGCTGTGCAAATGTAGACAAAAACAGAATGTGCACCTCTCATAAACCATCATTTTTAGCCATATTCATTTATTTGAAAGTGAGAAATTGTACTATTTAATGACAAACAGCCAATTTTGAATTTCAGTCCTATCTTGTCTGATATACAGAAGGAGTTCCTCAGATGTCCTGAGTTTTTGTTGTGTTTTATGATGTTTAAGTGATGAAAGTTGTGGACTGTAGGCCGGCCAGTCCACCACCTGGACCCTGCTTCTGCTAAAAAATGCTGTTGTGAAAGATGAAGTTGCCAGTTTCATGAGCATGAAACCCTCATACCATCAAAAATAAGTTTATTAATAACCATGCTCCTTCAATTACTTTTTTTTTTTTTTAGTCTCACTTACTTTGTCATCTTTTTGTGGCCCCAATCCCAACTTTTTTTTTTAGACATGTTGTGCCATGAATCTCAAAATAAGCAGATGTTTTCTTGTCTTTTATGAATAGAATACTTGTTTATGAGATGGGCAAATGATTGAAATCTGTTTTAGTTACATGTTTAAGAGAATTGCAATTTTTTGGGATCACGTTGTACTTTTGTTATGTCACCAAAAAAAGCTATACCGTCGTAAACTGACCTTTCAGTTATTACAGCATACCTCACCTGTTAGAGTCTCTGTAATATGTCAGCTTGCTGTTACCTCACTCCTCAACGTGAGGAAAGAGACACCTGCAAGATATTAATGAGCAGTGACAACGTATTGGGGGGAAGATTGCACTATTCACTGCGCATGCAGGGGACATCTGTTGTAGATTATGTAAGCTAATTTTGCTGCTCTACTTTCTGTGTCAAAACATGGAGGTAGAACGCAGACATTTGCTTCTGTTTTAGGTTGGAAACTGTTCAGTTTTCTATAAAGCATGAAACCCTGTATGTCGTGTCAAGGATTCATCTCTACAAACACAGATCTATAATTAAAATGACATTCATATCTTCAGCCTGGCTTTAGCATCCTTATATAATGAAAATGATGTAATATGTAAGTTGAATGACATTTCTAGTCAAGTGTTCATTGAGGTTTCCATATAATAATAAGATTTTCATTAATGCTCTGTGTGATGGCTAGCATCAGTCTGAAATTGTCTTCCCGTAGAAGACTTTTTCTAAGGCTGCTGATATTAGCAAGTCTGTTGTTTTAAAGTATATAAAGTGGTTAAACTTAAAGAAGCAGACTGTTGTACTCCTGAGTGAAAAACAGTATGTCTCTTATTGTACAGTTGACATTATATTTATTAACTTATTTTTTGTTGGTCTTAAACCAACATTATAATTTAGCATTAAATTGAAGTAAAGGTTTTAAAACCAACAGTTTTATGTCCAAATGTGTGTGTGTGTGCATGTAGCATAATAGTCTGGTTATATACTGATGCTAAAAAATAATGTCATAGCCAAAATAACCAATACAAAATGTTTATTTTTGTCATTTATCTCTAATTCAGGGAAAACACTTAAGTAAGCTTTTTGAAAATAAATAATCAATTATTAATTATATTAACTATATTATTTCAAAACTTCACAGAAATATATTTTTCAACAAACTGTACAAAAAATGTAAATAAATGAAAACACATTTAAATATTTTTCAGACAGACTGGGTAAACTTTAACCACTGCTTTAACCCTTATTTGTTAAAGGGTTTTTTTTTTTCCTCCCACTGTCGCCTCTTGCATGCTCACCATGGATGAACTGGATTGAAGAATAGATTCAATGCAGACAGCTGGTTTCCTTAGAAATATTTTTTCACTCATTTGTTTATGAACACAATTATTATAAACTGGACTAAGTTGGGTCAGATAATGCATTTGTTTAAATTGGATTTTAAATGGACAACAAATGAATTGGTTTGGATTGGGCTGTGTCTTCAAAATTGCCACCAGATGACTTTATAGTGAATTATTGGTGTACACATAAAACTGAACTCAATTGAGTTGTATTGGATAGTGAAAATTGCTGTACACATACTGTCAAACTGGATCGAACTGAATTGAATTGAATTAGATTGAACTAACAATTTGCTGCTCACAGCTAAAAAGCTGAATATCAGTAGATAAGCATGTTAGGCCAATACTGTATGTCTCTGCATCCATCATTGATATTTCGGTTATATAAAAACTTTAAATCACTGAGATAATTTCATCTTGTTGACTGAAGAAAACTCAGACCGTACCAATCTGTCTGTGAGACGTTGAGTTATTTTAGCTGTTTTACAGCTGAAATAACTCAACGTCTTGGCTACCTTTACTCTTGTGTTGTCAAAAGCACACCACCGAGACCAAGTAAGACCTGGACATGACCGAGACCAGGAACCAAGACCAAGATGTTTCCAACACGGTGGCATGGAAAGTCTTCAGGATAGTGTGCCTTAAGGACCAGGGTTGGGAATCATTGGTCTTGACCTCTTCACTACTTCACTAAAACAAAAAGAGTGCAATAAACTTAGGTCCTTGTTTGCTCTCTGTAAGGTCTCAGTCTGCAGCAGAGTAGCAAAATGGTGGATTTTGGCAGCAAATAGTACAAACATGTCTTACCTTTATCCCGCCACTCAGGAGGCTAATCTTTGTTATTTCCTGTTAGTTTCGAGTTAGCTTGGTTTGCGTTTAGCGCAGACTACATCAGCTGTCAATCATTTGCCCCGAGACCGCGCTTGCCCATTTTAGTATTGTCCGGGAGTGACGACACATGTGACACAGCAAGATGGCGACGATAGGAAACGCCCAACTGGCTTCACTTTCCCCTATTCAGAAGTGACCGGATACTACGTCTATGTTTTTTACAGGCTTTGGACGAGACTAAGCCGCTTCCGGCACATAGTATTACACTTGCCAATCAGTCACTCTTATTGATCAGTCTCACCTACAGTATTACCCGTTGAATTGACCATCTATCACTCTTGCTACAGTAGTAAGAGTAATTGATGAGCAAAAGGACAAATGAAAAATGTAAGGAATGCAGAAATGATTGGCAGATGTTTTTCCAGTCCCATTGCTTTCACAGCTGATGTATAATAATAATATTTATATATTTAAAGTTTTTAATTAATCATAGCGTATGAGGTAGTGAACCCAATTTCATTGAATATTGCAAAAATTGTTGAAAGAAACCTCTTCTACAATGCCTTCAAAAGGCCATCCCTTCAATGTTCCTTCAGATATTTTACCAAGAAACACAGAGATGAGGCACATTGTACAAAAAGAAAAGCTTATGACTGGCAGAGCTCTGCGAACTTCATCAACTTCATCCCAAAATCTGTAGCATGCAGGTGGACCGTCCAACCAAAAGTGTCCCAATCACCATCAGATCTGTCCTGACATCATACAGCAAACAGAAGAATTTCCTCACACCATTCTTCTTGGCGCGTCTTTGGGATGGAAGAGCAGTGGGCACCAGAAATGCAGCTGGTAAGAGAAGAAGACACAAACTATAAATAAGACACACTTAACCCTTTAATACCCACCATAATATTCACAGGCAATTTAAAAAGCAAACCTTAGAGATGAATGACGTAATGCTGTGGACACTTTCTCCTTTCCGCGTTTTTAATCTCTTCCTCAGGATTTTGCGATGCAGATACTCCACTCTTCCTTCAGCAGCACTGGCGAAGAACCTTTCACAGATCATCAGTCTGAGCTGGGAGACTTTGGCTGCCAGCAGAGCCATGACGAGCAGGGTGAGCAGGATGGCGCTCAGTGGTAACACAGAGTTGTACAGCAGCAGCTTGGGCTCAGGGAGGCACTTCTTCTCAAACAAGGTGACAGAGTAGGAAAAGTCTCTTTGATCTTTTTCCTCACTAAATGATATACCAATCAAGGTGGCAATCTCCTGTAAACATCCATGAATTAGACTTTAGTGGGCGACTGAAAGGAGATACTAAACATACAAAATACTGTATATACTTACTTTGAAGCGTATAATCAAGGGGACATGGAACGGTTCTAGTTCTGATAATCTTATTGTAACAATGTCAACAAAGTAGTACAATAAAGCATCCACAGCTATGAACAAAACCCACGCTACAAAGTGGGATGCTACCGGAGCTCCGAATTTCAGCACAGCTCTCCCCTCTCTGGCGGTGGGACGTGGGGAGGAAATGGAGGTGTACAGCTTCTCTTCCTCCGGTGTGAGCGGGAGGACGTGGGGCTTTCCGTCTGCCTTCTGCTTTTCATCAAAAAGAACAAATTTCCTGCTGATAAACCTGTTTTCATATTTCACGTCTTTGCAGTATTTTCTTATGTGCAAGCCGATAAACATCATGAGCACCAGGAAGCTGATGGCAGGAAACATCCTGTTAGTCACGGAGGAGACCGTCTCCGTCAGAGCCTGAACATATTTCACTGTCTCATTCAGCTTCTGCTCTGCTTCACTGAGCTTCAACTTGAATTTTTCTGATTCCAGTCTGAGAGAAACCTTGAGCTCGGGGTCAAGGTTCACCACTCCCAGATCTGTAACTCCTTTCAGCATGTTTCCAATCCATTTCAGCATCATTATGTAGTTACTGAAAGGAGCAGTGATGGATTCTTTCTTGGCTTTCAGGTTGCAGATCATGCTCCTGACCAGGCGTGTGAGGTTCTCCAGAGTGTTGCGGATATTTTTAAGAACAACCAAACTCGTGCCAGCAGTCAGTAACAAGTTCCGGCTCTTCTTCATAAAAATGGAAATCACAAAAAGAGTTCCCGTACACCTCACTCTCTTTGACAGGAAAGAGGCGACGGTTAGCAGAGTCCCGAAGCAGCCTGCAATCCCTCCAGCCACCGCCAGCTCGTAGTCCAAGGTGAGGAGGAGGTAGAGGAAGAGCAGGGAGCTGAGCAGAAGGCTGAAGAAGCTACAGGCAGAAAGCAGGATGACAGTTTTCTGCAAGCCATCCCTTCTGTCAGAGGTGAAAACGTCCACGGCCAGTGAAATGACATCATCCAAGCTCTGCTTTATTGTAGTCCATAACGTCAGCATCCTGGATGTTGACGATGATTAGAAAAACACCAAAACTGCAAAAATAGGACAGAAGTGAGCGGGCTTAAGAAAATAAGTGAAAGCTTTATCAAAATCATTCGATAAAAATCTAATCCAGAAGAGACATTTTGACAGTTAGCGTCCCGTGTGTCTCCTGAGCATGTTCTGATGAATGTGCTGTGCAGTCCTCTTAAAGGAAACATAAACAGGAACTTCTCTTCCCCTTCAAACCACAATAATAAGTCATGTTTCAGTCATTCCTATCTTTTTTTTTTAAAAGCAGAAGCAAACTTAAGCTAATATTAGGCTGAATTCTGATGTTTGACGCTGGATTCTGTTTTTGGAATATAAGCCAAGACTGGGATTACCAGACTTATGCCTGTAGCAAAAGAGAAAAAAGAAAACTTCTTGTGAAGATATTGAGTATTTGGATGTCAAGGTTTAACCAATAATAGCTTTTTTGAGGTATTCAAAAAGCTGAGAGGATTAAATGATAACTGAATATGTTTTTGGCATCAGGACCTTGCTTGTAAAAAGAATCTTTGTGTAGTTTTCTTCAGCTGCTTTCTCTTGATAGAGACTGAATATGTCAGCCTTGTGTTTGAATGAGCGCTGCTGTGCCGTTGCATAACTTTTTGCAAAGAAAATGTGACTCTAGTTACATCATCCGTTCTCAGACATGAGAGACTTCATAGCCTCTCAGATGTTCGGGACCTTCCAATAAATCCCCCCCACAGTTTTTTGGAACATGCTTGTGAAAGTGGCAGTGAGAGACGCTGAAGTACTTGGGGTCGAGTGTCACGAGCCATGAAAGAAGTGACGAGGAAGTGTGATGCAGGACAGCGAGGAAGGAAGCAGATGGATGCTGGAAATGGGAATTATTCAATGGACAAAAGTTGCTGCAATGGCAGGGTTGAAGCTCGGGATGTACAATTTAATCGCCCCCCTATCGGTATCGGCCTAAATCGGTATTAAAACTGAGTATCGGACATCGGCCAACCCACCGATATTTAACCGATCAGGCAGCTGTTTCGAAAGTCTAAAAAAAACCCCAAAACTTCTTCTTCTTCCTCAAAAACTTCTTTTTTACAGACTTTAAACTTCTAAAGACAGTTTCTTGTAGGATGCTCTGTGTGAACAGAGTTTATACACAGTCATTAGTGTAAATATCTAAATATCCCCTGTTTTTGGGGTTTTTTCCTCAGAAGAAAATCCAGGAGGTTCTAGGATATAATGCACATATCCTATTAGCTTTGTTTGAACAACTGTCATGAAGTTTGACTTGTTATACATGACACAAGTTGAAGTATTTTTCTAATTTCGCACAAGGAATGAACATAATTTATTTTTCAGCTTTAATATTGGTATCAATATCGGTTATCGGCCACATGAGTTTTAAAATATCGGCATATCGGATATTGCCCAAAATTCCAATATTGTGCATCCCTAGTTGAAGCCAAAGAACAAGCTTAATAGACTTTTAAGAGGGAGAAAATCACATAAGGGCACCCAGTGTGGGAGCAGGAATTGATGCTAATTAAAACGTTGCTGATTAACGTTGGCTTTAACAGAACTATGTAGCAGATTTAACTTGATCTCAACTAGATGTTTCATACTCATCTTAAAGTCACATGTACTTGGGTGTACAAAAGTTTGAACAAATAAATATATTTAAATTGAATGAACAGTGCACGACACACTCCTGTTGTCTAAAGACAACTGATTAGAGTTCATTAGATGCAACTTAATAGTGGAACGTAGTAGCTTTATAATACTTGAAACCACCAACAACTATGTCTCAAAGTGTCTCTTTCTTACATATTTTAGATAGAATCTATATCTAATTCTATCTTGATGATTGCTACCTCCAAAGCTGATTATATGAAGAAAACTGTTTTCAACCAAACGGACAGGAAAACCTTTTATGGTCAACATGCTGAGCTCATATCAGCAATCATGCACCTGTAGTGTCAGTGCATAGCAACTTGTTAAAAAGACAAAAATATAGTTTACCTGTTAGAATGTTGATTGATGATAAAAATAAATGATTATCATTTCATTTTTGCAGTTGCATATAGCTGCTCTCATGTTACTGCATGGTGACTTTTATGACCTCAGTTTTACTTTTCAAGTTGTATAAGCAATGAATTACATTTAACTGTGTTTTTATTACATATAACAGTGTATTTATTGTCATTATTGGCAACTCTGTGTTTATAAACAATCATGCATGATTGTACTTCTGTGGAGTAAACAACACTAAAGTGTAACTGGCTGCTTGCCAGTCACAGATGTGCTTGAAAATTTCTATACCTTCCCATTAAAGAAACATCTAAATAAATAAATATATAAATAAATAATTCAAATATCAAAAAACTGAAAAAGAAGTAATAATAAATAAAAATTACTAAATTATAATTTAGTGAAATAAGACATTGATTTTGAATTTCTTTTAAAAAAACAAACAAACAAACAAAAAAACAAATAAAGAAAACTGTCCCAGAGAGCAGTGGTACAAATTACCTGTCAACAGGTGCAAAAGTCTGATCGAACATTTCAGAAAATACTTGATTGCAGTGATTGCCTCAAAGAGTTGCCCAACAAAATTTTAGCTCATTATCCCCATCATGTTCGTATACTTGTTTTATTTATTTATTTATTTTTTAATATTTCTGTTTAATCACAGTACGAAAATTAAGGATGTTCGTAAAATTTTTATTTGTTATCACTTTTGTCAATTTCAACTTATTTCACTGGCAGCTGATTTTTTTTTTTTAATGGAAGGGTATGTAAACTTTTAAGTACAACTGTATGTCTGGCACCTAACTGGTACACAGATGTATCACAGTGAGCTTCCGGTACCTGTGGTGACATCGTATCTCCAGAATCTGGGACCTCTATCTTCCAGGATGAGCACCTCTAGAATCTGGAGGGGATGTGATGGCCTGAGTCCAGACCTTAACCCAGCCCCTGTGGGATCCACTTGGGCCTGCTGTAACGTGACCAACGCAACCAATCGGGTTGATCTTCAACAAATCCTAGTTGAGGAATGTTTTGCCATCCCCCAGCAAACGGTGACCAGCCTGGTGGTCAGCATGACACGGAGGTGCCAAGAATACCAACAGGGGGATATTTCAGGGGATTTGGACACAGTTTTGTGGGGCACCACCGCATGTTCAGCTGTGTTGCTCATTTCACAGAAGCCTTACACGTTAACCTTATTGAAGGTGACTAATCAGGTTTTCCACTGATGCGTAATACCTCGATTAGTCTAACTAAAGGGAAGAAATAGTCACTGAACACAAATTTCCATACTTTCTGTGTTACATTCTGGTAAGATTGTTCTTGTGTGGAGCATATGTTCTCATTTCTGCAGTGTAGTACACACAGCATGGGTGTATACAGTTGTGCTTAAAAGTTTTCATACCCTCCCATTAAAGAAAAGGCTAAAATCATAGCAAGGTTATAAGAGTTTTTGATTTTTAATTAGTCTCAGTTTTTATTTAGTTTTGACTTTTTTTTTTTTTTCAATTCAGTTATTTTATTTATTTTTTTTAGCAGGTTTGTTAGTTTCTATTAGTTTTTGTTTTTGGGAAAAGCTTAGTTTCAGTGTTAGTTTTAGTTTTTGGGATTTTTTTTCATAAATTATAGGTATTTGTCTGGTGTGACATTCAAAATCATCAGAAAGTCACTCAGAGTAGAACTGGTAGAGCAAAGTAAATAGATTAAATAGAAATAGATTTCATATCAACCCAAAAAGCTGATGTAATAAATAAATCTACAAAGACTAAAATTAAGGATATTTTTGCAATAATTTTAGTTAGTTTTTTAGTTTTTTAAAGACACAATACAGTTTTAGTTAGTTATCTTTTTTAAAAAACTGCCATTTTATTTTTATTTCAGTTAATGAAAATGTTTTTCAATATAAGTTTTAGTTTTTTTGTTAATTTTATTTAACTATAATAACCTTGATTCATAGTAATTCAAATAATAAGAAATTGAAAAAGAAATAATGAAAGGAAGTTTGCAAATTTATAATTTAGTGAAATAAAATATTGATTTTAAAGTGTTGTTTTTAAAAAATAATTTTTAAAAAAAAACAAAACTGTCCCAGACCGCCTTGCTCATGAACAGTAGACCAAATTACCTGTCAACAGGTGTAGAAGTCTTTTTGAACATTTAAGAAAACACTTGATTGCAGTGATTATCTCAAAGTGTTGCTCAACAAAATTTTCGTTCAGGATCCCCATCATGCTTGTTTACATGTACTTGTTTTATTTTTTTGTGTGTTTGTGTTAAATATTTCTGTTGAAATCCAAAATCAACATCATGATGTTCATAAAATTTTTATTTATTATAAATTTAGTCAATTTCAACTTATTTCACTGACAGCAGATTTTTTCTGTCTTTAATGGAAGGGTATGTAAACTTTCAAGCTCAGCTGTATGTCTGTGTGCGTATGTGTGTAAATGCATTTATAAATCATCACCCAACTCTTGGCATCAATGTAATATCAATTTTTTTTTTTATTTTTAATTTGAAAAATAACTTACATAAATCTCTGTACTCAACCATACTTAACCAAGACATAGCCTTGGCATTAACACATTGCACCAAAAAGAGAAAATGAAAAGGCATTCAAAAGGATAAATAACATATGTCTTTGTCATCACGAGGCATTTTTCCTGTTCCAAAATAGTCTATGAATCTGTTCATGGTAGTTTATTTATTCAAATTCTGACATCTAAAGGTATGTACAGTGAAAATGAAAATGAAAATATAGACTGTATTCTGTTACAGCGGCAAGGTTTTTCTTAGACAGTAAAATGCATCGTCTGCATGTGGAAAAGGAATAATGCCTCAGCTCAAGTTCATTCAGACATACTGCAACTATAAGACTTACATACTTCCCTAATGAGAAGTACTTAGAATTACTAAAAATATAAAATAAAAAATAAACTGGTCTTGGCTTTTTAAATGAAACTAACAAAAATATAGTAAATTAATTTCATTTTCATTAAAAGAAGGAAAAAAAAACTTTTTCTGTGGCAATATCCCTTATTATTTAAACTTGTGATTTTGCTCTTCTTTACTAACAGTGCCTGTAAAATCCAACCATAGCAACGCACACACACGCACACACCCACACGCGCACACACACACCTCTTGCATGTTTGCTGCTTCTTGATTAGGTAAAGACCTCTTTGCTGTACCAGTACAGATTATTTTTGCATGTTTGTCAACAATACTGAAATAAAATACACTTGCAATCACAACTATGTCGTCGGCCTTCATTTGATACAAAATATTTTCTAGTTTGTTTCCTCAAAAACCTGAAAGAAAATATGACTTTGGGGGTGGAATGTTGTTTTTTTCTTCTTCTTTTTTTTTATTTTATTGTTTGTTTTTTTTAAAACCTCAATAACTGGCCGTGGAAGACCAACAACTAATTTGCTGCTCAATTTAATGTGAGGGATAAAAGTAATAAAGTTGACATGCACTGTACAAGAAACTGCAAAAATTCCAAATATCATCTTTATCAAAACATGCTGAGACATTACTGTAAGGTGTGCCCAAGACATGTTGCTGAAAATCCTTTTCAACATGCTTGTTAAAAAAAATCAAATCCAAAAGAAAAATAGATGATAAAACAATCCAGAAGTGTAAAGTAACGGCCAGTCCTAAAACCTGGACGATATCAGGGGACTGGTCCATGGTAGCAATGAATACTACGATGAGAAGTACCCTGGGACGAGGAAGAAAGAGAAACGTACAATTTGCACATAATGTTTATCTTTATAAGGCAGGAGCCTTTTACAATGAAATTAATCATTTACATTTATTTTCATTTTTGTCACATAAACTCTTTTTTTTTTAAGTTTCCTTTAAGTTTCCCTTATCTGCATGTCTGCAAAACACAGACTTATGAATGGTCTAAAGAATGATAAACAATGTTTTCTTTTGTTTATTTTTTAATCACAATGTTGCATTCACTCCCCTTGAAAACCATGCACTAGTGAAATTTATCTTTAAAAATAATATAAATTGTTGAAAATGGCTGATCTGTTTTATTTCTTTTTCTTCTTTTTTTGCAAGTTGCAGCCTCAAGAAAATAAATTTCTTCTTTTTTTTTTTAATCCAGCTAAATTTGTGCCCATGCAAATGAACAAAAAGAAAATATAAGGTCATTTCTTATTTAATTTTCATACAATATATCAACAAAGAAAGAATGATGAAGATTGTACATCTTCCTGTGGGGTTGGGATTGCTACTGTATATTCTGGAGTGTTGATGGTGGCCACTTTAATATTGCCCCTGTTTAACTGGTGATTTACCAGCGCAGGTCGATCAGCACGTGAACCTAGAGTATGCAGAGCGTTTCTTTTTCGGTTTTGGGGAAGCGTGGAAACACTCGACCCAAAGTAGAGGCTTCCAAAACTGCATTTAGACAACTAGGTCAGTTGGCGTGGCGTGACCAGGCATCCGGTTAGAAACACCGTCACCCCCTTCGGATACAGGTACATCGACATGTAAAGAAAAAAAAAAAGAACAATACAAAAGAAAAAAATCAAAGCAATACATTGATTTTTTCATTCGAAAAGGGCCTCTGTAGAACTCGTTTATTGGTTCCCAGTGTTGACCCCCATGGCTTCGAAAAGGAAGAAAACCTGGAACTGATGGATTCCTCGTGCTAAGGAGTTCATTCCAGCCTCCTCCGAATAACAACAACACCTGGCAATCCC
The DNA here is from genome assembly GCA_023101725.1 of Atherinomorus stipes. Taxonomy (NCBI): domain Eukaryota; kingdom Metazoa; phylum Chordata; class Actinopteri; order Atheriniformes; family Atherinidae; genus Atherinomorus; species Atherinomorus stipes. Next base: position 75,858 of record JALJCO010005156.1, read on the forward strand.
TGCCGCCGGGCGCTTGCGACACACTTTGCTACGTGCACAATGTGCGCAACGTTTTTGCTCAAAACACAGGATCACATTTGCACCCCTAGAAACAGGCTCAGAAGACACAACATCAAGCATGCAGTGTAACCGGGGCTCGTGACCTGTAGTCGCAACACTGGCTGCTACAACAACGCTATTAGTCCACACGCTGCTATGATCGAGAGAAACTGTCCAGTGAGGATTGGGAAGCTCTTCTTGTCAGTGGGGCCAGAGTTGGGTCCACCAGTGAGGATGGTGGAAAGAGCTTGTACCAGCCAATCACCATGTTGGACAGGTCCAGCTCGTCTAACAGTATCTGAACTGCTCCCATGAACGATTTATGGTCCATACGTCCGTAGTCACCCCATACGATGACCTGCAGAACGGAAGAGAACAGAAAAAGAACACTGTAACAGATTTCTGTGATCTGGACAGTATTTTACTGTATTATCAACAGTAGAACACTGAAAAACGTGTATGCAGTACACTACTGTAAACTGCACTGGATTGTGGGAAAATTCACATTCACCACTGTAATTTCCCCATACTGTTAACCAAAATACAGTAGTTTAAAGATGGCATGGTTGAGAGTCACACTCATGACTCATCCAGTGATGTCAGATTCTGGCCAATAGTGGCCTGCAATCTGGATACGCCACCATTTTTGGCCCTACTCGGCTCCTTTAGAACTACAACAGAGTCGGTGCTAAAAGTGTATCTACTCTTCCCGGGAAAATAGTTATGTGAACACACACAAATTGGGCAGTGTGGTGCTGGGCTGGGCTAAGTAGGTTCCAGTGAGAAAGGGTATACATGTACAGTCGTCCTCAGAATTATTCATACCCTCCAATTAAAGAAAAAACTAAATTCTCAATAGTAATTCAAATAACACAAAACTAATGATAAATAAAAATTTACTAAATTATAATTTAGTGTAATAAGTTATTGCTTTTGAATTGTGGTTGAAAATAATAATAATAATAATAAAAAACAAACAAAACTGTCCCAGACACATTGGAGCACCTTTCCCATGAACAATGGACCAAAAGCCCTGTCAACAGGTGCAGATGTCTTGTTAAACATAAGAGAAAACACCTGGTGCAGTGATTGCCTCAACAAATTTTTAGCTTCGGAGCACCATCATGCTTGTTTACTTGTTTGTTTTTAATATTTTTGTTGAACCACACATTAAAATCAGTGTCATGATTTTATAGAATTTTTTTTATAATTACTTTTGTCATTTTCAACTTATTTCACTGGCAGCTGATATTTTTCCTTCTTTAATTGGAGGGTATGAATAATTTTGAAGATGACTGTATGTGAATATACCAACATGAACAATAACAGCTAGATTATTATCGCATAAGCACAGAAGTAGTCATGTGAAGGTAAATACTTCTGTGTTATTGAAGGAAAATACATTTGTGAACGTAAGATTTTACATCCAGATGCCAGTAAATTACTGTAAAATCTACAGCAAACTTTTTCACAATGTAAGTTGATTTAATGAGATTATTCAGCAAGTTTCTTTACTACCTACAGTAAATACATAAAAAAGCATGTTCTTACCTGTAAAACCTTTCCTCCCGGACTCTCCTCAAACGGCAGTTGCTGCTGGTAAAGAGGATCCAAGGTTTTTCTTGCTACTTTAGTTTTCTTTTTGGCTATGCAGGCTCCGTTTTCCAAAAGGTAGACCTTTACATATGGTGCTAGACATGAGGAAAGAGGGACACAAAACGGTTAGTTTGCCTGACTTCCTGCTGTCTCCACAAAGTCATCCTTACATTTGATCTTATAATAGCTAAGGCTAAGGGTTTAAATTACCTGGCAGTGCCTTGGAACCTGGTTTTCCCACAAGGCCACGGGCTCTAATGATCTCCACCTCCAGGGCTCCTTTCTTCTCCACCATGCCAATCTGGATGTCCCCTAAATAACCAACAAAACTATTTGTCTTTCTATAAAAAGCATGACAAAGTCTAAAAAGTGAAGCACAGCAATTTTTCCTTTTAGATAAAATGAGGTAAAACTATTTCTCACCCATTGGTGGAGTAGCCAAAGTCTGACGTCCAACCAGCTGGGCGGGGCCGAGGCCATCCAAGAAGTCACTGAACTGTGCGTCCGAGGAGAGCCTCACACCCGGGAAGATGAGACTGAAACAGAGAAACGTTTTTTTAAGTCAGAGGCTCAAACATCAGGAAGAGTGAAGCCTAATAAAAGCTGCAGCATCAAATCTGTGTTTGTGCAAACACGATCATGATAAATAAGTGAGCAGCAGCTCCTCGTCTCCTTACTTTCCCTCGGAGCTGTAGCTGTTCATGCTGCCATCTGTGGACTCCCGACTGGCCTGCCGAGTCATCCTGCTCCTCATCTCCACCGCCAGGCCCGTCTCCGTGCTCCTCTGGATAGTGCTGCGCAACTTCTTACCTCCTGCTTCTGCAGCGACGTACGACACAAAAGAAGAGAGGGAGAAAGAGAGATACAGACTATGAATCCACAACACTGAATCATTTTGTGAGACAGCGAGCTGCGTTCACATGGATAAACACGGATATCCCCGTGCTTTCATCGGCTGATATTTAAAGAACTCCCTCCACGGGGAAAAGCAAAATTCCTACATTAATTAGAATTTGTCTCTTATAAGGTAGAAATGATCAGAACAAGCCCACTCACATCATGGCTCCTTGTGCATTTGCTAAATGGATGAACATGTACGGCTCCCCTGTGGTCCCAATTCCTGACTTCTAAGAACCACTGTGGGTCCATACCCCACCTACAACTTCCTCCCAACCCTTACACTTTTCACTACCGCCATCCTAACTGATCCAAGAAGACAGCTGACACCCCCCATTAGGCCCGCTGCTGTTCATCTCCAGCCAGCATGCATGTAGGACCACGTGGTTTCCCCTGTGGCAAATGCACTATACCTACTCAAAATACAGCATGAATGGTTCAGTACAGGATGCACGCCTGTCAATCAGCCATGCATGCGCTCACACACACACATACATAAGAAGAAGAGTCACTATGCATGTCCTTTTATATTCCTTTTAGGAAGATGTTGGCAAAAATCTGTCCTCTACTTAGCAGAGAAGGCACTTAGGGGAATTAGATGAAATCAGGCTCAATAAACCAGCTTTGAAAGAATGCGTTTAATCTCTAAACATGTCTTTGTACATGGCTTAGCTACAATCAAAGGCTTCTCATACAATGAACAGGAAATGTTACTGTTATTTTTGGGCTCCTTCTCCTCCTATCTGCAATCAAACAACTGAAAAAGGAGGACAAGATCATGTTATTTCCATCAATCATTGCAAAGCTCACTGTTGAGCACTGAAAGGTCCACACTGTTGACAAACAAATGGTTTCCATGGATCTTATGCCATTTTCCTCTAATAATTTGCCTACTTTTGTGCCTGACTCATGTCTAGACTACAGCTTTTCTAATCATGTTAAAAGCTCTGCTGTCTTTAGCCTTGATGGTATCAGAAGCGGGGCTGAAAATGAGAAACATGAGTCTGGTCCTGTCTCGCAGGAGCATGTAGTAAACAGCACTGACACTTTCCAGCCTTGAAATCTCAGTTATTCACCTCCGCCTCCTCTTCCTGCTCTTCAGATGCTACAATAGGAGAGGCAGCCATAGAGGTCGTCTCTGACGTCTGCAGCAGACTTCCTCTGCCAATCAGCAGCCGGTCACATCTTATCAATGAACATTAAAAACACACCTTCACCAAGAGGAGGGATTCTTCTTATTTATAAAATTCTTTACAAAATGTGTTTGCTATTCGAAGCACACGGCTCTGATGTTTTAATGTCAAACTAAACCAGATACTATCAAAAACCAAAATAATGCCAACGTGAACAAAAAGGTATAGAATTTCATTAGAAAGTGTGAATAAAAAGCTGAAATAAAGGGAAAAAAAAGATGTATGCAACTTGGGAGGCACTGAAATAAACATATTGTAGGCGTTATCAATATTGTTCAGGAAATTTAGACTGACAGTCATAGTCCAGAAATAAGCACCGCCACCCACACCGGTCTGAACAACATTTATTCCTCTTACAACTTTGTAAATACAGTAGTTGGTTTTTATTGAGAGAATCAGAGAGCAGCCGTTTACTGGTTCCTTTTGGCATCCATGTTAACAACACAGGTGGCCGTAGCACCAACAAACACAGCAAGCTCATTCCCCAACAAACCATAAAGTCAAGTTTGTATTACCAGAGAGCGCACACAGCTGGAAAAGCATGAAATTCAGCTAATTAAATCATGATGCACTAATAAAGCTGCTCTCATCTCTCAGCCTGACGCAGTTCTTCCCACAATTATTATCCACAAATATTCCTATTATCCCTAAATCCAGCTCCTATCATTCACTGATATTCTTCAGATTAAGCGGTGTTGTTGCCCCCCCTCCCCACCAGGTCAGCAATTGCTTCCTCAGTTGTCATCTTACCTCCATCCTCCTCATCAAAAGAGTTCATGCAGGGAAAGTAGACAGCCAGAGCTTCAAAGGATGCAGACAGGCTCATCTTGCTCTGGGAGCACTGGATGCGCATCCCCGGAGCTGCCGTCGAGGCATCGTGCCCCTGCCTGCCCATGGTGACCGGGAGCTGTCCTTCTCAATGCGCTTAATCGAATCGGGAAGATGTTGGCTTTTCTTTTTTATTCCTACCTCATAAATGACTCAAACTGAACTGAATTCATTTGAATGTGAGCAAAGCTCAGCGGTAGAAGATGCTGTGCTGCTGTAGCTGATCGGGTTTGTAAAATCTAGTTTGTCCCTAGATGCTCTGCAGGTTGCATCCTAGAAAAATGTTGCTTCAGCAGCCGAGTCTTGTGCTGTCTGGGTCTGACGCTCTCGCTGCACCTCTTTCTTCAGCAGGGGGAGGGGAGAGAGTCGTGTCGCGCTTCACCAATCAGAGGGCTGGGCTGCTCAGGCGCACCTCTGCTGGCTCTGCGGGTGAACAAGCTCTACCCAGAGATACTGAGCCCCCTCCCCACTTTGCTTCTCACCATTTTTTTAATCTCCTGTTTTATTATCTGCATTCTCTCTTTTCTTCTTCAGCTGGCTGTTTTGCTCCTTCTGCATGACTGTTATTTGCCTTCTGCCTCCATCCTCTGACCCCTCCCTCTCTGTCCTCATGTTGCCCACAAAGTACGGTGAAAACAAGCTGTTATTAGGTATGACAATGGCCCTGCTCCTCTATGAGAGCCACATGGCAGCCACTCCGAGTGCACGTGCCAAACTCTGCTCTATCTCACAGCTGTGTTGTGTTTGGGGGAATCCACGCGGCTTTGCTGGTTATTTTATTACCAAGAAAGACAAATCGAGTGCTTGATAAAGTTTACATGCCTCTGCTAAAAACTTTATCCATCAACACTTTACGGCCTCTCTGACACCACACATTGTGTTGAAGAAATTAAATTTTCCCTGACAAATCTAAGAGGAAAGTGTCAAACACGCCTAAATATAACCTTTATACACTCTGTTGCAACCATTTGCAAACACACTAGATCAGAATATTTCACCATAACACTGGTTTAAAACAAAAACTTCACTGGTGGTCCCTGAAATACTGATGAATCTTCTTCTGATCAGAGAGTAAACACAAAGAGCAAATTTATAGCTGTAAACCAAACTTCTACTTCTCCTGGCAACTGTCAGCTCAACACTTTTGCTTAAAACCCCCACTGAAACTAAGCTGCTTGGACACATCACGAGAGAGCCAACTGCTTTTATAAAAGACATCTCTGTGGCAGAATAGGCACAGGACAAGACAATCACAGTGTTCTCTTTACTAGAATAAATATAGAAAGCTCCCTGCAGTGTTACTGTTAAAGCAAAAGTTCCCAACTATGAGACATCGCAACCTACTTCCACGATGGAGCCGCTTACTGCATGTCGTCCATTTGCAGAGTCCATCTAGGTCAGCGCAGACAAAAACTACTCTTAACATTTACCGCTGCAGGAAGAATAAACAGCTGCAGTAACAATATAAGCAGGTGGATCGTTTTTAAGTGCCGTTCAAGACTCACCCAAGCAGAGATAAAAGTTTAAACTGAGCATGGAAAAAAAAATCCTTGGGTCCTTAATTTGTACAATACTAGAGATTGACTAAATATCTGCAAAACTAATAACATCAGCAGCAGCAGTTTTGAAAAAAAGTTTTCTCTGTATGCTTTTGAGCAAACACTTGGCATGTTGGCTACCGGCATCAGCATTTAGCTTAGAGTACAGCTGCAAACTAATACTGTACAGAAATATAAGGTCAAACTAAAAAAAAAAAATTAAGGCAAAATTTTAAGGCACTAAAAAAAGACTAATGCTTCAACAAAGTTGCTTAAAGATTTCAAACCCTTTTGTATTTCCCTCATATTTCCATAAAAATGACATAAAGCATTAAAATTTGACCTGGATAAGATGAAATTATTTGCATTTACCAACTGAAACATTGGTCAACTTTAACATCACTGACAGCAGCAAACTGGAGGGGAAGATGACCCCATTTCAAAGTTTATTCCGAAGTCTGATCTTCATAAAATCCTTAAAGACCCACAACGTAACTTTTAAACCATAAAAATATGCCCGTCGTCACTGCCCAATGGCATCCGAGGCTCAGAAACTGCACTAACCGACTATTGGTTGTGCACTGCATTGTGTGCTAGCAAATGAAGCAGGTATGAACACAGCGGGTGTTTTGAATGTGCATCAAAGAAATGCAAGGAAACGTTACAGGAGGGAGAGAGGAGAAGACAGAACAAGAAAGAAGACAAGAGTCAAGATAAGACTGTCTTCACTGCGAAAACTCAAATCTTACCAAGTACATTTTTCTAATTTCTAGTCAAAATATCTCATCACACTCAAAATAAGACAAAATCACCTAAAGAGAAAAAAAACTCAGTGAGATATGGAACCTTGTTTTAAGGCAATGCATCTTATTTCAAGAAATCTTTTCAAGAAAATTTTGCTTGTTCTATTGGCAGATTTTTTTATTTATTTATTTTTGCTTATCACAAGCAAAAAAAATCTCTTTTTTAAACTTGTTTTGAGAGTGGCCAAGATTTTTTTTGCTTGTAATAAGCTAAAAAAAATTCTGCCAATAGAATAAGTGAAATTTTCTTGATAAGATTTATTGAAATAAGATGCATTGCCTTAAAACAAGTTCCTAGAAATGTTTCTCTTCAGGTAATTTTTGTCTTATTTTGAGTGTGATGAGATATTTGACTAGAAATGAGAAAAATGTACATGGTAAGATTTGAGTTTTTGCAGTGTTTTACTGGCTGGAGTGAGCTCACAGTACAGGTACGATGAAGAGGGATGCTAGTTTAGTAAAGGGTTTTGACTCTTCCACGCAGATTGTGCACAAAATGAAGAAAACCAGTTACCCTTTCAAGGAGTGGTCCATCACTCTGGGAAATCAGGGTAATCTTTTCATAACTAAAGATCTCTAACATATTGGTAAATGTTTCTCCTGTTGGTGGACTTCTAAACAGCTGTAAACAACAGCAATAAAAGTGCTTTCCATCTGCAGTTCGCTAAAAGGATATGCAGACAAACCAGAAGCTAGAATTGCTCAAGATGGGATGAAACATGCTTACATGTTTAATTTATCTATGAGTTATATAAGAAGCTAATGTGTTTTATGCCATACTCACACAAAAATATGGAACAATTTGAAGAAATAAACATGCTACACATATTGTAGGATGATTATATCCAGTTTAACTGAATGGTACAAGTGGGACAACAAATAAACTCCATTTTAGGTAAACTCAATGCTTTATGATGTTAACTCCTCCTCAGAAAAATTCCAGGTGGATCTCTCTGCTGATCAAGTTGATGTCACTCAGACAGAAATCATTTTCAGATATGTTTGAAACTACAAAATCTGTTACTTTCAGATGCTGTAAATGATGAGCGTTGAACTGGAGTTTCTTTGTTTTAGTAATATCTTCCATAAATATCAAAAACTACCAGAATTTTAAAGATTAAGATCACGTTTCAGTGTGGTTGAGTCTTTCAGCCTGCAACTCAGAAAATAAAATATGTGCTTAAACCAGGAATAACAGAATGATGCAGCGAGGAAGCACAGAAGCACATCACAGCACAAAGTCAACACAGCAAACAATGAAATAATTAGTAAAAGAAAATACGTTCTCATCTTCTCCCATTCAACCTTTAACAGCTTGAACAATAAGCAGCCACAAATGTAGCAGAACGCTGCAGTCCACCTCTCCTTTGTCTGAACGACTCGTGTGCCGAGCCACACGTGCCGATTTATTCCAGCAACACATTTAACACGTGTTGTCAGTTTCAACTTTTGCTCCTTTGACACAGTTTTTTTCTTGCACATCCACCCACAACAAAGTAGCACATTTTTCACTGTCACATCTTAACACACAGCTCTGCAGATGAAATTAAGCTTAATTACAGTCAACAGGAATCTGTTCAATGCAGCACATGGATGTGTTGAAAGAAAGCAAAAATAGGCTTCGCACATCACCTGGAGAGGGTCAGGGAAACTTGTGTTTGCCGCATAACATAGAATATTATTAACTGAACACAAGACTGTAATTACTGATAATCTCAAACAATTGTGAGATTTTTGCTTGTAAAGAAGAAAGAGCCTGCAGCTTTAACTCAGACATCACGTTATGGGAAAGTTTTTTTTTCGTTTTTTTCTTCATGCCATAGGCCAAGTCAACTAGAGTCAGAATATACGGTAAAAGCTATGAAGAAACTCCTCAGGCTTTAAAGGTATGTTCTGATTTTGTGACAAATGTGGGTTAACGTTGAACAAGAAACCTGGTCCCACTCCAAAGTGCATGACGGACCAGCGTGACGGTGGACGTGTAACTGGAAACGACAAGCACTTCAGAGGACAGGAATGTGAAAAATCTAGCCAATTCAAAAACAGCAACAAAGGAGTAAAACATCCCAGAAGTCCTACAAGATGTGGCTGGCAGGCAGCAGGATCACAGGGGGAAGACTTTGGAAGTTTTCCTGACTGATGAGGCCGAGCCAGGCCAGGCGTCAGCGAGTCACTCTGGCCCGACACACTGTAAACACACTTTAATGGAGGGCTCTAACCCTAAGGGTAGCAGGCACAGATTAAGGCAAACAGACACACATGACTCTAATGCACACACACCAGGACACCCGTGAGTACATGTGCAAAGGTAGTCAAACACACTGTCTTCTCTCAGTTTACATTCCTAGCTGTCGACATGATGCAGGCCAGTCCTCCAGTCTGGATGTGCAGCTTCCCCTGCTGTGTCCGACTCAAACATGATGAGAATTATGACAAGAACCTGTTCAGGATGTACCCCGCCTCATGCTCAAGGACAGCCCCCCCACCAGTTCTCCCCACACAACGCTGAACAGGATGGATGGATTATTATGGTAAAAAGAAAAAGAAAACTATGAGACTATTTCAGCCTCGCTTAGAACACATTTAAGCCAGATTCACAGATTTTGAATGTTAAATGTAAAATGCACAGAAATTGGGAATTTCTCTCCATGGATGCGCAGCAACTGTGTGATGTCATCGTGTCAATATGGAGCAAAATCTTTGAGGAATGTTTTCAACACCTCGTTGGACCTATGACACCAAAGACTAAGACAGCTCCAACCCAGTACTAGTATAAGATGTACCATGTAAAGCGGCTGTAAAGGTAAACTTATACACTGCCTGGCCAAAAAAAAGTCACCACCAAAAAACAAGGTCATACACTCCAATATTTCATTGGGCTGCCTTTAGCTTTGATTACGGGAGCATTCGCTGTGGCACTGTTTCGATAAGCAATAAGCTTTTCATTGTATCCTTTTTCTATATTAGTTTTGGAATCAAATGCAGTATCGGCCCCAAATACTGGCAGGTTGTATCGGCCATCATAAGGCTGATAAGAAAATATCGGTATCAGTATCTGCCCTAAAAAAAAATCTGTATCGATCGATCCCTAATCTGAGGAAATAAAAATGCACTCTTTGAGTAGGTTTTGCAGAAACTTCCAGAGAATAAAATGATAAAACCAAAGAGCAGAAAACAATGTGTTTGCGCAGTCTGCTGACAAAGTAGCTTCAATCACATTGGTTTGTGGGGAATTGCTGCATAAGGAAGTTGATGATAAAATTAGACTAAAGTTTTACAGCGACATCAAAAAGCTGCACTCAAAGCTAGAAATAAATGTGCACTCCTCCATGTGTTTAATACCTTTGGAGCAAACGCTCACACCTTTAGTGGAAGTTGTGAAACACATCAGATATATCAAAACGTGATAAAGTGCTGTGGATGTTGGAACAGGCTGCCTCTTGGCTGCTTCTATCTATTCTCTGTGGCACATGCTGAAGTTACAGCAGATGGAGAGCTCATGAAGGAATGGAGGGGGATTTAAGCAGTGCCAAGCTTAAAAAAAATACAACAGGAACTGCTGATATCATCCCAGCTGATTTTTCTCACAGTCACAACAAACTGACATAACCAAAAAGTCGTCTTACGTGTGAAAACTGCAACGATGTCATCACAACATGATTACTTCTCATTGTGAAAGAGGAAATATATGTTTTATTGGGTTTCTGAGGCAGGGAAACATCATGCTCATGGTCTATGACTAGCCTTCTTTTTCTCGTGCATGTCTCATCCTACTTCCTCTTTGACTGACAGCTCCAGACTGGTGCTGTCAACTTGTAAATGCCCAACAATCAGAAGAGGAAGTCTGTAAAGCATTTTTAGCAGCAGCTAAAAGCTAAAAATGTGGAGTGGAAGTTCAGTTTTAGTCTTGCACAGATAAGGGATGACAGTGTAGCATTCCTGCTGTGGTGCACAAGAGTATCTTAAGTGTGACCGAGCTCTCAGATCACATTTAGACAGAAGGCTTACAGCCAAGGATCACAATCTATAATACAGGTGAAACACATGTAGCAGCTGCTACAATATTTAGTTTGAACTCACTTGAATTCAAAAGAAAAAACAAAGAATGTTCCACAAAAAACATATCTTTTTATTAGAGAAATTGGACTCTGTTTAAAAGGAAGCTGTATAAAAGTTTGCTGAAACTAGAAACCACAAACTATGACAATGAGATTTAACAGCAGCCAGGAAATGAGTCACTGTAAAGATTTTAGTTTTAGTTTAATGCGACCAGAAGACTCATGAATTACAGCTCTGTGCATCTGGTTGCATGCCCATTTAATTTACAAAGCAAGCTTTTGCAACTACCCATGAGAATTCCAACTTTAAGACTGATAGATTGCTTTATGTTTGCTTATTGCAGTTAAATTTCAAGCATGGAAAATAACTACAACGCAATGCAACCCTTTTCAGAAAGAGAACGTTGGTAAGCTCTTGGCTAACGTGAAGTTTATGTCTGTTTCTGCCAGAGACACCATGTGATGCTGCATTTGTCAAAACAATTTATGGAGTCCATCAACATTAATGAGCACAGCACCACTTATAAATAAACATTACATTTTCAGTGATTAGTGCATAAGTAAAAAAAAAAAAAAAAAAACACCTTGCAGCGTACTTGTATGAGAACGACTGTATACAAGTCAGAAGCTGCACTTCAGGCTTCCAGACCACAACACGTCAGAGCTGACTCTGACATTTAACACCACGCAACAAATGTGAAATACAACAACCAAACTTGGGAACTTTCAGTTGCAGACGTGCTGTTACAGGATTATAAATGTATACACTGGTGGTAATTGTCTGAAGCCATTAATGCATGTGATGATTACTGGTACTCCTAACAGTAATCGCTCATTCTTTGGATGTTGTGTTGGATTCACGTGGAAAATCTTAATGTTAACAGCATGAAAGCGAAGACCAGAACATATCAGCATAAACGTATTTAGGTCAACACACAGAAGATTCTTCTGAGAGTTCAGGCTGATTAACAACCATCTGACCTCTGGTGAATTATTTTAATGACAAAGAAAAGAGGACATGACAGGAAGTACAGCAGAAGAGGAAAAGGCTAGCTGAAAACAGGAATAGAGGAGACAAAAGAGGTACATTATCATTTTTTGTACTTAATTTACTAGTTGGCTATGTGTGTGTGTGTATTAGTGCTTTAGTGTGTGTACATGTGTTTTGTTTTTTGTTTTTTTGCAGCTTACAAGAGTAGCTTTTTATTCTATAGGTTCTGCTGTACTTTAAAAAAGAAAAAATCATACCATGACAATAAAGGTGATCTTTAACTTGACCCCTGTACATTTTATTCAAAATCCTGTTGTAATTTTTTTTTTTTTTAAATGTTGCTATTACATTGTACAGGCTTCATAAGAATTTTATGGCTGTAACACTGAAATGCTCAGAGGTAACTGTGCCTTCCCTGTAGCAGCTCCTAAATTATGGAATGATCTGCCTCTTCACATCAGACAGGCTTCTTCTCTGTCTGTTTTTAAATCCCATCTTAAAACACACTTTTTCCGCTTGACTTCTGACACCATGTGAGATGCTGAATATATAGGCTATATATTTTTTATTTTATTTGATCCTACTTCTATCCATTTTTATTATTTTCACATCATTTTATTATTATTGATTGTTCATTTTAACTATCACAGTTTGATGTCTCTAAATTTATTCCGGTGTATTCTTTTTACCATGATTTTATTTTTTGTTCAGCACTTTGGTCCTTTGTGGTTGTTTAAAGTGCTTTATAAATAAAGTTGGACTGGATTGAAGTTAAAGTGGAAAAAGTGGCTGCAAAGTTGTGCAATGATGCTGGAAGAGCTCACAAGCTAATTAGGCCAACTGGCAACAGGTCAGTATCCTGATTCAGGATGAAAACAATATCCCAGAAGGGTTGAGTCCTTCAGAGGGGATTCTAGAGAGAAATCACATTTAACATCCATCTGTACGTACATACGTCCATACGTCCATGATGGACTGGAAAGTTTGCCAGTCCATTACAGGGCCATTCAGCTTTTAAAATATTATAGAAGTCATTGAGATCCTTTCTTGTAATTTTTTACAAACACTCAGGCCATTTGTATGGAGTTATATGAAAAAATTCACATAATTTGGCCAAGGGTGATGTAAACTATTTAGGCGTTGGTAAGGAGGTTTGATGTTCTCCATGGGGTGTTGGTCAGAACACACAGGACTCGCTTGTACAGTTAACTGTCTTTCCTGGTCACTCTTAATCATAACAGCACAGTAATGCAACAAACGACAGGCTTACAGGTGGATGGCAGGGTAGGGGATCCTAGAAAAATGGTTTGAGCTAGCTACATTTTAAAAGATACAGCACCCGAAACCACGCCTCCAGAGCGTGTGCGCTGACAGTTTACAAGCGAAGATAACCTGCTAGTAAACAGCTGAAGAACCACGTTGTGTGTTAAAGGGTAACTTCAGTTTTCTTTCAATCTGGACCTATTTTCTAGCATGAAATATATTCATTTACTCACCCAGACAGTTTTGGTGCAACTTGAATTCCTTCGGGAGAAATATAGATCCACTCGAGATCAGCGTATGCACGATATAATGGCAGTGATGGGGCAACCGTGTGCAGCATCTAAATAGGCATTATCTGCCACAAACTCCTTCATTTCACCAATGTTTTGTTACAAAACATAAGTTGGACCCCCCCGTGAGCTTGAAGCGGCTTTTTCCTGGTGATTCGTCCTTATTTACAGACATTTACTTGTTATGGTGTTGCATAATAGTGACGTCATCAAAGCCGCAGCAGTAAAAGGTCGGGGGGGGGGGGTCCTAGTGCCCCCCCCTAGTGCTAGTGCTGATAGTTCAGACCTGCCTCCCAGTCAAAAGATCTGGCCCACATTTAACTGGCTAGAAATCTGTCCAACAGTCTTCTCCCTTCCAGTTCACTGCTGCTCATAAGTTTCATTTCTGCATCCTGACATCTTGTGCTCAGTCTCACACCTGCACACTTTTGCCACAAGGGGGCGCTCACGTCTTATCAACAGCCTTTCCAACATGGCCGATCTCACAATGAGAAAGAATCCTTCAAAAAATTCCTGGATCCAGAAGGTGATCCAGATCACCACCAAAATTTAATGGGTTCATCCTTGGGCTGAGGCAACGGCTGGTGAAAATTTCAGGTCAATCCGTCCAGAACTTTTTCTGTAAAGTTGCTGACAGACGGCCAGCCGGCCAGCCAGCCAGACAAACGCTTGGCAAAGGAAATAAAAAGTCCTAGTGCTGATAGTTCAGACCTGCCTCCCAGTCAAAAGATCTGGCCCATTATAAAACAAGAATGAGAAAAATTTGACTTCAAATTGTCGAGAGGCTGAAATCCTTTCTCAAACAACAACAGGAAACATGTTATGTGATTTTGAATTAATATTCTGTATATCAATATCTGACAGAAAAACATTGTCCTTGCTTTACTGTAAGCTTTAAATGGTGGTCTTATTATTAGACAGCATTTCTTAACATTGTCATAGAGTCCCAAAATTTTGCAAAAGCGAGGATGTAGCAGCGCGCTGGTGTCTCTGTGCCTCCATCGCCCAAGGCTGCTGTGTTTTCTGTCTGCCCCAGCTCCATAGGAGATTAATAAGGTGCCTGAGCTAGTCGAGGAGCTGCTGAGATAGGCACTGAACTCAACACCGAAGATAAATTACCTCAGCTGGGAGCTCAAAGTTCAGCTATTTTACCACATATACAACAGCCTGTCAAAGGCGCTTCAGAGGTCTAAAACTGTACATCAGTGATGTAGGTAACAGAGGACTGGGGAACTGAAGGGACAGCGGCGTTGTTTTTACCGCTGCATGTCCTCCACTCTTGTAGTGAGAGAAGTGGTGGGCATATTCTCTCTTTTACCAAGCAAACATATCACCCTTAGCAGTTTTTATTGCATGAATAATCACAGAGAAGTTGTTGCCTGACAAATGGGGCTCAATTTTTCAACTTTTAATGTAACCTATAGACTGTACTTCTGATTACCTACCGCTGTGACTGGATCAGACACTAAATAAATCTGAAAGCATTGTCAGATTCTTTCTTCTTTAAAGCAAAAGTAATGTGGTATAAAAGGCTGCCTAGAGATTACTTTTCCAGCCAAAATGTGCACTGCAGCATAAAAAATAAGCCTTCGGATTGAAATCAAGTTTGTAGAACAAAAGGACTGAGACAAATGAAGTCCTGAAGATCATTCTTGAAACCCTTTGCTAAATTTTAATGTTTGGAATCTATGAAGTGTTATTTTCAGGGCAAAAGAGAGAAATTGGGACACCAGAAGAATTGCACTGGAATATCAAAAGGGAAAGAAACTGTCTAACTATAAAATACTGCTAAGCCTCCTCAATATGCCGCTTTCTATTATTTCTGTATTGCTGTGGGCAGCTTCACCTGTTTATGACTATTAAGACACATTGTTTTGCCAAACTGTTGCTATATTTTATTCATATCAACCTAATTATAATTTTTTGAGGCCTGAACCAACTGGAAATGACAGTAGAGTAAAATAAAAAAAAACAAAAAACAATCCTCTGGCGTTATGCACTGTATAAAACTACCTTTCAACTTTTATGTCTTTTTTTCAATTCATTCTATTATCATGCAATATCAGTTTTATTATTGCTAAAGTAGAACTTTGCTCCATTTTTCTTAGTTGCCTTCAGTAGTTCTTTTTCACAATACTTACAGCCTCTCACCGAGGCTGAGGACTGGGATACTTGGGACTGCAAGTCCCAGGATCTGGTAAAACCACAGAGTCTGACTCAGTTATCTATCCCTTGATCATGCAGAACAATGATAAACTGCTGAACTGGCCAATCTAAAATCATCCTGAGTATGATTCTACAAACACAAGATAATGATGTTTATTCCATCCAAAGATGTCTGAAGCAAAAACCAACCGATGCGTGACTGTTTGTAATTCCGGTGGCTCCTTTTGTTGGTGAAATACATGACTGGATATGTGCTGCAAACTTGGGAAATAACAAAAATATCACGTCCAGAGCACACTTTATCGTAGCCCTTCTTTTCAGGGATCTGGGAAGACTGCTGAAGTTCAATGAGCCACCCAGGGAATACCATCACTGTATTCCCTTTTTTTCAGACAAGAGTCAAGCTGAATTTCTTCCAAATCCAATCCACTTTATTTATACAGCACATTATTAAAATCAAACATGGTAACTAATATGCTGTAAAACAGAACACAACTGTTGTTCTTATAGAGACACAAAGACCTTCCCAGAAGTCCCACAATCTAAATGACATTAAAAGACTTGAAAAACAAAAAATGATTAAAATGTAACCATGCCTGGAGACACTGAAGAAATTTGAAAACTAGAATACAAAAAGAAATTAAGACTAAAGTACTTTTGAAAGCAATTAAAAGATTAAAACCCATTAAAAGAAATTAGAAAGGTGGAGTATACTACAAGAAAACCAAAAGACTAAAAACAAAAAACTCACAAAGCAATTAAAAGATTAAGATATGCTCGAAGAAATTAAACACTAAAACCTATTTAAAGACTTAAATAAACTAAAAGTAATCAAAATAATAAAACACACTAAAAACACTAAAAAAAAGATCAAGATACAATAAAGCCCCATTTCCACCAGCGGGTCTGGGTCGGGCCGGATCAGGCCACATTTTTTGCATCTCCACAGGTAAAAACTGGGACGGGTACCCTTTTATCCGACCCGACCCGTCCCAGTTTTTACCTGGTGCTTTGGTTAAGGTGTTGCACTGCGATGATGTCACACAATCACGTAGCAGCACTATCCAATTAATATTCCGCCTCCAAAGGTAAAGATACAGTATGCTGTGGGGACGCAATGTGAAATAAACATATCCATACCAAAACCCACCCAACCCGGGTAGAAACAGAGCTTAAAAGAATTTTAAGGCTAAAAGACATTCAAAGACAAACAGAAACCATAATGCTCATGCTCATGCTAACCCCTCTTTTAACTATGCGTATCTCATCTTTGACTCAATGTGTGAGATGAGTCTTAGGGCGCATTCACAAAGCTTTTTTGATTCAAATCAGAGTCTGTTTGCTCGGAAAGTCCGTTTCGTTTAGGGGAGTTGTGAATGCGCAAACGGACTCTGATCCGAAACAAACAACCGTACTCGGTTCACCTGCAAACGCAGGTCTCGGTCCGATTCAAGTGAACCAAAGACAGGAAATGGACTACAAATTGCATTGGGATTGTGGGTCAAATGTTGGACATCGTGGGTTAACGCAACGACAACAAACACACATGAGGGACTGCAGTACTTATATAGATGGCTCGTGGTCAGACGCGGAGTTACGAGGAAGTAAAATCTTTAATCGATATTTGATCTGATGAAGGCATATCCAGCTCCTCGTACAAAAATAATGTCGCTTTGTGGAGGGAACAGAAGTTGTGAGAACCTTCTTGTACGTCTTGTCCTCGCCTACGATGAATCCGAGAGCAGCGCCACCTGAGATTGTCATTCTTGGCCTGTTTCGCTCATTTGGCAAAAGTGCAACTCGGTCCGGAAGACCACCCCCGCCCCCAACCGAACCGAGTCCCGTAACGGACCGAGACTCGTGGACTATGCTTTCTGAATGCACCCTTAAGCTGTTTTACCATCTTGGAGGCAGGCTATACCTACTTACAGCATGCTGGGATGCATCACATTGAGAGTCACTGGTTTTTGCAACATAATAACAAAGCCTGTTAGAATCTCACTCAGGTTTAGGATGAATCTGCCAGGATAAATATTCATCCTGGGAGGGCCTGTGGAGCTGCTTTATCGTGTGGAGGTGGCATTTCTCTGGTAGCTGTAACCTCTGGAGAATCAGCTTTCTGAATCTTGCTGTTTGTTAACAGATGTCCAAATCCTCAAGTCTGAACTTGCACTTAAAACAACACTTTGAAAATTTAGTATTTTCACTAATAATCAGGTAATGAAAAACTTTGTTTAAAGAGGAGAATAAATTCTAATTTTTTTACTTTCTTTGAGTCTTTTTTTGGGAAATTTGTTGTGTTTTCTGCAGTGGACAAACGTGACTGGAACGCGTCCTTGACTGACACTCAATTAATTTCCTTATTCCAAATAATTGAAGGCTGATACCGAGTTTACAGTAAACGCTCATTGTTTGAGATCTGGAGCTTATGGGTACTAAAGTTGATTACCAACACTGATTTTCAGATATGTAGAAAAAGTATGGCTGATAAATGTTTAGTAATTCTGCAGTAAAATGAAAGAGAGGCATATTTTGTGTCAGTTTTCAACCTGCTAATGGAAACCAAAAGAATAGAGAGGAAATCTAAGAGTATGAAAAGGGAATTAGCATTTTAGGTACAAAGGGGACTCACACAGTCTTAATAATTTACACAGAAGTATGGAGCAGAGTGGTCTAACACTGCAAGCAAATTCTTCTCTTCAAAATAACAAATGATTGAAGAAGAAGCCAAAAAACCCTCCACACACGTCGTGCACAGGCCACAAGTAAATGAATGATTTGATAAACAACTGCAAAATAAATTGTGTTGCAATTTTGCAGAAATACACACTGTTGAAGGTCCAGTGTCAGTTTTTCATCAAAGAAAATGAAGTGCAATGTTTTCATTATTGGTTAGTGTCAAGTACAAGATAATATGGCACCGCCCTCAAAGTCAGAAATAACTAATATTTACAAGTAAACACATAGACTGGACTAAGCAAAGTAAAAAAAAAAAAACAAAGAACATGTGAAAAACTTTGATAATAGTAATATCTCCATCAATGTATTTGATATCAGATCCTCATTCCTCATTCATACTTTGTGGCATAAATAGCAAAGACACTGGAATGAACAGGAAAAGAAAGCATGACTTTTGTGTCACTAATAAGACTAAGACATGCACAGCAGAGGAATGCACAGATTAATGTAGGAAGATGATTTTTTCAGTAGGCCTGCAGCTTTTGATTATTACTGTACAGTCCATTTTACAGAGCCAAACTGCACGGAGGCAGATCAACTGGGCTGTTTAGGAAATGAATTGGCTTTCACTTACACTTTAAAAGAAATAACCCAGGGAACTCAGGAACAATGTGACAGAAGAAAAGGTCTGGACGATTGAGTGCAAATGCTTATGTTTTAAAATTATTTCAACATTCAGCTGAAAGGTGAATTCAAGTTGTCAAATGAAATTAAATAGGCTCTGGAAGTTTTCTGTTGCTAAGAAACTACGTGTACTCAGGTAGTGATTAAAAGCAATGCTGTGACACGCAGTTGCTTTACCGCGGGGGAGTTTCTGTAGTTTTTATTGGGTTACATTGGCTCATTCTTTTTGTGTGATTTTTCAAAACTAGCCCCCGTGATAGACTGGCAGGGTCCAGGTGCATCTGGCCTCTCACCTTAAAGCAGCCGGGATAATCTGCAACCCTGAAGTGGAATAAGTGGGTATACATAATGGATGGAGGGAACTTAACACTCTTCATCAGTGATAGTAAAGACCTCTGGTCGCTGCTGAATTTTCACCAGCATCTGCTACCTGCTGCAAGTTGTACTCAACCGTAATCAAAATCAGTTTAACTGGCCAACGGCTCATGCATGCATGCAAGAGTATTCTGATTGCACACGCATATAAGAGAGCAATACTGGCATTAAAATCTATGTTTTATACTGGAAATTTGTTCTAGTTACTAATATCAAGCAGTAGTTCATGTTTTAATCAACCTTTTGGACATAATTCATTGTATTTCTGGTTAAGCTGAGTTCTTTAAACTGGCTACTGAAGGTAAAAAAAAACAAAACAAAAAAAAAAAAAGCAGTTCGGACTCAAAGCTGCAAACCGTGCACACACCACTCGTGATGATCACCTGGAAGCACATCCATTAGACTAACCTGTGTTTGTCAAAGCCGAAGTTGTGATGCTTGGCTGCTTTTCCCAACCCCCCACCAGCACTGGAAGTGCACACACAGCTATGAATAATCGAATGTACTTTTAAAATAGAAGATGAGCCTTGCAAAATAGTGCATGACAAAGCAGAGCAGAAGACTACTTGGGAGCGTATATGTTGCTACACCACCAAAAACATATCTCGGATACAGAAAGGCAGAAACGCACAGGCTTGAAAACTCCATCTCAGGCTCTTAGAAGGAATCGGGTGAAATATTGATGACTCCTGGAGATTCGGGCTACTCAAAGAGGGAAAGTACACACGTGTTTGTATAAGGAGATACTTTCTGAAGTCTCGTGAAAAGAAATGTCTGCACAAATGCCAGGTATTTGGCTGTTTTCAAAATTTAAGTCTAGAAAAACAATAAAACTATCAATTACAGTCATCAACTAAAGGCTACTCGATTTATCTGAAATAATAGTTAAATGCCAAGAACAGCAAACTGTCATATTAAAGTGATCACTGTTATTTACCCGCAGAGATAAACCAGCAGCCCATGAGCCACTGAGTTTATGAGCAGGGGGGCAGAACTGCGACACGTGAGTGAACCATTCCGCTCCACTCTCGCACACCGCTGCCCTCCATCCACACGCATACACATGCATTTATCTTGCCATCCCTCTCCAGTGCTATCTGGGTAGATCTGAGCAGAAAGTGCTAATCTGTAAAACGATTATTGACAAACTTCAGGTTGAAAAGACAAGATGAATAGCTGGTGAACGCTTTCAGATGTGGCTGCAGCCACAAAAGGAGGCTGGACGAATTGAATGACCTTCAGATGAACAGACCCCGAACTTTCAGCCAGAGACATCACTGCACACCACCTGTCATCTTTTTCATTGTGTGACATCGGGTGGTAAAACTTAGTCCTTTTCACACAGTTACCGAGTGCTTTTGACAACAAAATGGATCGAAAAAAATCACTTTGAAGGTAAGTACAGTATTTTCCTACTGCAGCAAACAGAAGAAAATGCAAACATAACACACACCGTCCTGTCTGCACACAGGACGGTGACCACCTACGTTTCACACTGGATATCAGGGAAGGATTTCAACATGCAGAAGCCGAAAAAATATGACCTGCAAATAGCAGCGGTGTGAGGAAGGAGCAGGAGATCATCCAGAAAAAAAAAAAAAAAATCATATGTCCACCTTTAAACTTAAAAACAAATAAAAACCAAGCTGTGAAGCTATATCTAAAGAAAGGGAAAGAGAACTGGATATCATTTCAGGATGACTTTTACCTAGAGAGAAGAGAAACGGTGTAAGAAAACATGATTACGTCTTAAGGTCCGGAAATGCCCAAAGTCCTTGTAGAATATAAAAAAGAAAATAAAAAATGAGGGCAGGAGTGGACTGTAAAATAGAAGAATTAGTTTTTAATACTTAGAAAACTACACGGAAACAAGAAGGTAAGGACAAACGAACACATACTGCAGACTTGCTGTGCAGTTGGATGCCCTACCTGTTTGGCTGAGTTGAGAGGTGCTCCGGCTCTTGCGCGACATGCCAACCATGGCCTGCATTTTGGCACCAATGCTGGAGCGCCTCTTCTTGTCGTCGGTGCCTACCGTGCCGACCGCTGTGTCTGACTGACTGCCATCCGTCTTCTCCAGGTTACACATGTCGCCGCTGATGCTTGTGCTCTTGGTCATGTTCATCCCACCGGATGAGCCCATCTGCCTGTTTTTCATTTTGGATGCAAAGTCACTGTCAGCCACCACCATTGACAGGGGGCAGACCAGGAAATAGAAGGAAGGACAGGGTAGAGGAGAGATGAGGCCAGCAAAGAGGACATGGAAGGAGAAGTGAGGGAGGAGGAAACAGGAGGAGAGGATGGAAAAGGAAAGAGGGCACAGGAGGGAGACAGGAAATGACAAGGTGTGGGGTGGAAAGGAGAGAAGGACAGAGTTCAGGTCTAGAAGTTCATGACTTACAGTATAGCTGATTTTAGGGATTTTAATGGAAGGGTTGCACAAACACATAAAGATCTCTAACTTCATGTTGTGCTACATTTATAGCTTTTATAACAGGTTTTACACTGATACGTTTTGCAGGACTAAAATTATGATCAGTTAGATTATCAAAGTCTTTTATATTCATACTTCGGACTTTGAATTGAAATGTAAACTTGGGTATGAAATATTAAAGGCTTTCCTCTGCAGTTAATAGAAAATAACCCGCACCTGAGTCGTGGCAACGTGCTCAATACTGCACAGAAAGACAAGTTGTCTTTCATCAGCATTATTCTCCAGCTCCTCTCATTTCAAACGAAATAGGCCAGTGTCCAAATTAAGGTCTTATTTTAGCTCTGCCAGTAAAATTATCTTTAAGAGACTAATTACATTCTGTATCATTGGCTCTTAATGGGATGAGTTCCGTGTAGCACCCTCAGGCTACCGTTCATTAATTAATTACTGACCTTCATCACATAACTGGCTTATAAAGACAACTTATGGAGAGACATGATAACGGGACTCCATTTCAGCAGTTGCTTCAAGACTTGAAATTCCTATCTTTATATATTCATCTTTAGGGGTTAAATTTATTGCAACAGAATTACAAAAATACCTTGCATAAATACAGTAATAACACAAGTTGATTTTAGAAGCTATTTTGAAATCCTGGTGTTCATTTTTAGGGCTCTGAGTACAGTATATTTCACATATGTCTAAGTCCTTTCAACTAGGCCATCTTAGGAAAATGTTTAGTTGTTCCTCATGCTTGATGCAACCCCATGGATTTATTTGCTTTATATTAAAGAAGTCAGACCATAACGATGGCATGCATGTCTCATATTGCGCTGTAGTGATTGTGCTATATCCTTTAAAAGGTTACTATAAGTGTTGTTCTTCAGACAAGCTTTTAGGTTTTTATGGCATTTTTTGTTTTTTATTGCTTTTACTGTATTTCTATTGTCCATTTCATTCCCCTTTCTTGTATTATATTGCAATTTTGTACTTTTTATCGGAGAAATATTCCAAATAAATAAACTTTACCTCTTGTTTTACTTTATTTTAAAGATCCCACAAAATCTAAGATTGGTGTAATCTGTATGGTCGCAACAATATTGCATTACTATGTCAGTGCACACGAGTGACGTTTTAGTATGAATTATTATACAGCTCTTTAGAATGCTGTTGAATGCTCCATGAGTTTTCCCAACGTTCCATTGGTCATTATTTTAGTATAATGGCCGCTGTCAATGGCAACAGATTTTTATTTTTTTTTAACCTGTGGTCTTGCGGTGATCCTAATATCCCTCCACCTTGCAAGTAGTCCGGTCACTACAGCAAGCAAGCACGTAGCGACACTTCGTTACTGAAAATGGATGACTTTTCCAATTAATTTGAACGTCTTCGGCGAATGTGGAGATTTTGAGCTCTTGGTCCAGGTCAAGTTTAAGGATTCACCCCCTCCCCCCAAAACAAAAAAGACAAAAAGAAGACCAGTGGTAAGATGCATACAGCTAACAGCAGAGAAGGAAATGTCCAGTTCAACCTACAGAAATAGCAGGTGCTAGGCCAAATCAAAAAAAAAAGAACCAGCCGCCGTCACTCAACTAACAAACGTTGCTAAGCAACAAGTTCCCCGACTTGGCCTCGACTGCGGGGAACTATTTTAATCTGAGCGTAAAACATCAGAAAGTTATTTGACCCTCGCAAAAATAGAAGACTTTAATTTATTTTTTGAAAGTAGCCGTATAATAAGCGGGATAACGTATGGAACGCAGGTCATTATGGGAAACACTGACCGACATGGCCAATGCAGACCCCGACACAGAGGGGTCTGCATTCGCCCTGTCGGTCAGTAATTTCCCCATAATGAACTGCGTTCCATACATTATCCCTTACTTGTTATAATTTTTGGTTGATTTTTACTTATTTAAATCTATCAGGCCTTCATAGTGTGGTCCCTGTTTTAAAACACTGAAAAAGTCCTGGGTCAAACTGCTGGGTTAAAAAGGGATCGACTTATTTCTGGGTTATTTCAACCCAGACATTTGGGTTGTTTCCCCAACTTCTGGGTTCAAAAACAAGCACAACATTGTACTCAACACAACCCAAATCCTGGGTTAAAATAACCAAACACTGTAGTCAATATAACCCAACTTCTGGGTAAAATATTCAACCTGAAAGTTGGGTCAAAACAATAACTCAATTTTCAGGGTTGTTCCCTATTTAAGTCAGCAGTGAGTCAAAAATAACCCATTATGGGTTGTTTTTGACCCAGGAGTTTTAATGTGTATATTTTTAGCTTTTGAGACACACACACAGAGAGAGAGAGAGAGAGAGAGAGAGAGAGAGAGAGAGAGACGTGGTGGGGGTGTTACAGTAATAGCTGCTGTAATCTTTCATGAGTGTTTATTTATTTCATATTGTAAACTGGTGATTAAATAGATAGTATTTGGATATAAACAATACCTCAGCCTCTACTATAAAGCCTTCTGTTTAAATCAATTGCTGTGCCATTTTGTTCTGTTATGGATCAACCAGTGATTTAAGACATAAATATTGAATGCTTACTGGAAGGATTCGAGCCTTTGTTCTGTTAATACAACTCTGATGCTTTGAAGCAAACTTCAAGCATCCCAACACCTGACAACACTGCAGGCCAACGTGCCACAAGTGACAGAAACATCTCTTTCACTGTCATGACAGCAAGGCTGCTTTTAAACTAACCAACTCCAGGTGATAGTGCTGCACTTCAACCAAATTTTCAAACCCGTATTGCAGAGAGAATGGACGACTGCGGTAAACTGTTAAGAGACCGAGGTTAGTCCAGTCACATTCTCTCAACTGAAAACCCATCTTCTATCACATATTGAAAAAACGATGACTAAAATTAGATGCAATTTATTCATCTATTGGAACAAATGTTCCTCCAGTCACAATGCTCACACTGTACCAGTCAACATAATCGTATCTGGGACAAACGTTCATCCCTGTCCAGGAAGCAGACTAATTACAGGCCTGCTGCTGATCAAACTGACTAAGTCATACTGCAGGAGTGTATGTAAATTTGTTCAGTTTCTCTCAGGGAAAACATCTAGCTGCACTAAATAGTTAATCATAAACAGCAAAGATTAAGCTTTTAATTAACAAACATTTTTATGCAAGTGTAAATAATGCTAAACTGACTTAAATACACTCAAATATGTCTCCAGTTTATACAGATACAGCTCTAACACAGACTGTTACTTGACTTTAATAAACAGACCTGCACATACTGTAATTGTTTTGCAGAACCTCCTCTTCCTCTCTCTACAGTATCATCACTCTTTGAACAGGTCCTGGCAACAGAGTCCAGCCTCACTGTACAAATGTGCCTGCTTGGAAAACCGGGACTCTCCAGGGATTTCTCTAGTACAACCTCGGCCCAAAGAACACAGTGTTCCTCATCATGCAGATTGCTCACCATGCATTTTCATCTAGGCCAAGATGTTCCCAATGCACAAAGCATGGCATATTTTTCTGGAAAAGTGTTGATAGATTTAAACACTGTCTTCAAATATAGCTGCTGTATTCACCTACACTAATCAGGTAGGAAGTCGTTGTGAAATTCAGTGATTAGATTTGGCTTTAATTCAACAAATACTGCCAAACTCCACTGATAACCGACTGGAGGGCATCATTGAGCATTTATGGATTTTACTGTTCCACCATTAACACTGTGCAAAAATATTGAGAGAGGATGCATTTTACACTTATTAGAAGAGTCTTTATCACCTTTTACCGAAAAGATCACTTCATCTTTATTGGGTCAGTAAGCAGGGTTTCTATGGTAACTGAGTCTCGTGCCCCATCCAGTGTATTAGCATGTGAATGTGCCTGTCAACAAAGCTCCAAGAATGAGACTGAAGTGAGCAGATTTGAAGTGACTAATTAAAGCGTGGAGATCATATTTATCTTGGGCTGTAAGCAGGATGTAGAACTCTCCATTTAATCACTTTCCAAGCTGTTAGATTTTCTTTTTCTTTGAGTGGGATGGGGGTTAAATATTCTTTTATCTTTCCCTTATATTTTGTTATGATCAACCATTGTCATTCAAAACAGTTAAAATAGCATTTCCTCTCCTCCATACAATAGTGCTGTTACCCAGGCAACAATATTGGATAAAAGAAACTCGGAAGAGAAGAGGTGGTGTGGGATTTAAAAGCGCTGATGGAAAGCTCCTTTTGTCCTGGAGAGCAGTGGACACAACAGCAGCTTAAAGTCATGTGTGTACATTAGCTTCTCTCTGCAGTGGCAGCACTGTTAGCTTAAAAAACACATGGCTATCACGATGCATGCATGGCAGGCCACTGTGAACACTGTGTTTAATGTGTAGCAGATGCATATTTACACTGTGACCTCAATACATAAGAGATGAGTCATACGTAAACACAACTAGAAACCATGTTTCTGTCAAATCAGTCTGTTCTCAAACTCCACGTAATAATCAGAGCAGTTAATCAACCTTTATGATTTGAAGCAGGAAAGAGGATTTTTGTCACAGAGCAGCTTGCAAAATTTTCAACTGATGGAGTACAGCTCAAAAAAATAGTTTTTACGTTGTTTGACTTTATTGTATAGGCTGAGGTAGATGGTGTCACTGATACCCCTTCTCACTGCAGTACACGTTAAAATACAAGTACTATTAGGGAATACATTAGAAGATTTGCGGCTTTGATATCCTATTGCACAATTTATTAAATCTAAGCTTGTCATAGAACACAAGCCAAAGGCCAAACTTTAAAACAATGGTAGAAACGGGCAATCAAATTTCCCGGACACAAGTGGCTAATCCCCTTTGAATAGGACAAACCAAATTTGTTCATTAATCTGTTTTAAAATGAACCTGATAAAATAAGTGAAATTTCTTAATTTGATTGGTGTTAGTTATGTCATTGCCCCTCACCCCTATCACCACCACCGCCACCAGTGATAGCTAAGACTAATGGTGCGTTCCAGTTGTCTCGGGATTCCGAGCAGAGGCGAGTTGGTGACATCATTACCAGGTATTTGCGTTCTAGTTGTACCAACTCAGGAAAAAATAGACATCACCAAAACAGCCTATTTGTGAACTAGGATAGCAAGAAATTAACACATTTCTAGCTAGAAAAATAACACAGATGTTATAACACTGTTACCATGACAACAACAGCCAATTTCAGTGTGTGTGTTTAATAAAGAACAAATATGCTGCGTTTTAAAGAAAAAAAAGATTGCTGTGAGACAGTAAAATTCAATAACAACAGTTCAATGCTGTTTACACTTAAAACTGATTATAGAAAATATCTTATACTATACAGAACTTTAATAAACACAGCAATGGTACTGGAAGCAGCCACCTTTAAATCTACAATCTCGTGGTCCGGTACAATTCGTATCTCGGAAAAAACGAGTGCATGATGTCACTTCCTTGGAAAAATACCTCAGAAAAAAGAGTTCTGAGACAACTGGAACACACTAGGGCACATTTCCACCAGCCTTTTTGATTGGAATCAGAGTTCTCTTGCTCTGAAAGGCTGCTTTTTTTGGGGAACTGTAAATGTGCAAATGGACTTTGGGACAAAACAAGTGGTACAGAGGTAGACGTTCCTGGTCCAGAAAGTAAAAATCCTGCCAGAACCAATCACCACACCAGCTGGATTTAATTAGCACAGCTCCTCTGCAGGTAGATGAGCTCGTAAGTGAAAATATCTGTTCTAAATATACAGGTAGATTCAAAAACATGGCAGGATTTTTACTTTATGGCACGTGAAATGTCCACATCTGAAAATACAGCTGTGTGAAAAAGTTTTTGCCCCCTTCCTAATCTCTTACTTTTTTGCATGTTTGTCACACTTAAATGTTTCAGATCATCAAACAAATTTTAATGTGAGACAAAGATAACACAAGTAAACAGAAAAGGCAGTTTTTGAATGAAGATCTTTATTTTTAAGGGGGGGGGGGGGGGGGGGGGTGCAAACTTAAATGGCCCTTCGTGAAAAAGTGATTGCCCCCAAAACCTAATAACTGCTTGGGCCACCCTTAGCAGCAACAACTGCAATCAAGCGTTTGCGATAACTAGCAGTGAGTCTTCTACAGCGCTGTAGAGGAATTCTGGCCCACTTATCTTTGCAGAATTGTTGTAATTCAGCCACATTGGAGGGTTTTCCAGCATGAACCACCTTTTTAAGGTCATGCCATAGCATCTCTATTGGATTCAAGTCAGGACTTTGACTAGGCCACTCCAAAGTCTTCATTTTGTTTTTCTTAAGCCATTCAGAAGTGGACTTGCTGGTGTGTTCTGGATCATTGTCCTGCTGCAGAACTCAAGTGTGCTTCAGCTTGAGGTCACCAACAGATGGCCGGACATTCTCCTTCAGGATTTTTTGGTAGACAGCAGAATTCATGGTTCCATTTACCACAGCAAGTCTTCCAGGTCCTGAAGCAGCAAAACAGCCCCAGACCATCACACTAAAACCACCATATTGGTATGATGTTCCTTTTCTGAAATGCCGTGTTACTTTTATGCCAGATGTAATTGGACCTACACTTTCCAAAAAGTTCAACTTTTGTCTCGTCAGTCCACAGAGTATTTTTCCAAAAGTCTTGGGGTTCACCAAAATGCTTTCTGGCATCCTGAGACGAGCCTTTATGTTCTTTTTGCTCAGCAGTGGTTTTGGTCTTGGAACTCTGCCATGCAGGTTTTGCCCAGTCTCTTTCTGAATGTGGAGTCATGAACACTGACCTTAATTGAGGCAAGTGAGGCCTGCAGTTCTTGGATGTTGTTCTGGGGTATTTTGTGACCTCTTGGATGAGTCGTCATGTGCTCTTGGGATAATTTTGGGCCGGCCACTCCTGGGAAGGTTCACCACTGTTCCATGGTTTCACCATTTGTGGATAATGGCTTTCACTGCGGTTCGCTGGAGTCCCAAAGCTTTAAGAAATGGCTTTGTAACCTTTTACATACTGATAGATCTCAATTACTTTGTTTCTCATTTTTTACTGAATCTATTTTGGATTGCAACTTGATGTCGAGCTTTTGAGGATCTTTTTGGTCTACTAAACTTTGTCAAGCAGGTCCTATTTAAGTGATTTCTTGATTGAGAACAGGTGTGGCAGTAATCCAGCCTTGATGTGGCTAGAGAAACTGAAATCAGCTTTCCAAAGATGTGATAAACCACAGTTATGTTTTAACAGGGGGGCAATCACTTCTTCCTGTATCAAAACTGCAGATGTAGCGTCATTTGACGTCACGTCTGCAGGGCAGCGCCGGAAATTCGGACACTGAATTTCAGCGCATTTTGCAGCACACAACCTATTCAAGGCAACGAAGAGAAATGTGGGTGGAAAGGTTATTTTTGGTATTTAGCGCTTCATCACCCATTAATATTAAAAAAATGGACATGCATGTTTGTTTTTTTTAAAAATTCCTGCCTCTAGTCCTTTTAAGTGCGACAAACATGCAAAAAAGTAAGAAATTAGGAATGAGGCAAAAACATTTTCACACAGCTGTATGTGATTTGCTTCAAAGAAGTGGAAGGTTAGGTGACGAGAATCTGGCTAGTTTGGCTAAAGTCCAGCGTGAAAGCAATCTTGGTCCAGGAGATTACCCCCACCCCACCAATAGAGCCGAGTACCCAATCGGACCAAGTCTAGCGGACAATCCTAGTGTGAATACGCCCTAAATCTAAAAGCCTGTAGAAACCTGTCATGACACTGCATGCTTTGTTTCTCTGGCTTTTTTCTCAGCATTTTTTTTTTTGTTATTTTTTTTTTTTTTTTTTGTTATACTTGTATGATCCCCGAGGGGAAATTAGGGCTCTGCATTTCACCCATCTCTGTATCAGAGAGCAGAGGGCTGCTACTTAAAGCGCCCGGGGAGCATTTGGAGGGTTGAGGATCTTGCTCAGGGATCCACAGTGTTTAACCTAGGAGTTGTGTCGGGGACTCGAACCCGGGTCCTCCGCGCCAAAGCCCACGACTCTACCACTAGGCCACCCACTCCCCTTATTTCATGAGTAGAGATGAAGCAGTACTACAAATCTATTTTCTAATAATTTTAGGGAAACTGTTGCTTCAATGAATAATGATTTTAGATCATTACTGAAAAATTGTAGTCCTCTAATAATTTGAACAGTGCAACCTCAGGTTATAATGAGCATTAGACAAACAAATAGTAAAGCGAGAGCAAAGAAAACAGCTCCTTAGGATAATTAATCTCTGTCCTTTGTCCTGATTAGATGCTATAAACCACTTTAATAACAAACAGTAATCGCTCATCAAAGTGCTGTTTAGCAACTGCTATTTTACTAGTAGGATATATTACAAAAATAAAACCAAGAAAAAAAAAACTGGGGAATTTTACTTACTTAAATACAACTTTCCATTTCTTTTGAAACTAAGGTATATGTTGTGCTGCATAATGCAGACTGTAGTGCCTCGTTCAACACTACACTTTAGTTTTTGACATTTGAGTGTTGTTTTGTTCCACAAAAGCAGACTCTACAATGGCATGCAAAGGTCCCGTTTCCACCAAAGTGGTTCCAGTGCTGTTTTGGTGCCAGCAAAAGAGCAGGTTCTTTCAGTTTTAGCTGTTAAAGCGCTGACTCCGGATTCCTGCCGTGCTAACCCAATGATGGCCATGAGAAATATGCTGGGGGTGCTGTTTCTAAATTCTGAGATGGTAACAAATCCAGGCTATCTTATGTCTAGCAGCGTTAATATGTCGGTCATCAATGTGCATGAATATAAAATTGTGTTAGCTGCAACTATGTACATTTTTGTAGCTGCCTAAGCATGTATTTTGGACATGTAGCTCTAACCCTGCACATTAATTCTAACCCTAACCATCTTCTTTTAAACACACGTTCCTAACCATTCCCAGGTGTGAACACAGAAGAAATGTAAGGAATTCCAAGAATTGCATTGACTGCATTAAAGGTTTTACGGGTTAAGATACACTGCCCGACCAAAAACAAAGTACTAGCTGGATTCAGCTAAACAAACAGGTACAAGCCTCCTATTGGATAAAAACTGCATGGGTGATAATCTTTCAACTGACAAGTTATTTAACCCAAACTGATGCAATAAGTAGCTTCTCATTTCTTAAACAACCATGTGGAAAGACAAATCCTGTGGTTGTGGAAAAGATGTTGGTCTGTTTTAAAAGGGTCAAATCATTGGAATCAAGCAGAGAAAACTTAAGGAGATGCAGAAACTGCTAAAGTTGCATCAAGAACTGTCCATTGCATAACAATGCCACAGTTCAACTGGTTCAAATTCTGAAAGAGTGGTTTGGGGAGCATGAATCATTATTTTCACACAGGGACTGGCCACCACAGAGTCCAGACCTGAACCCCACTGATCTTTGGGATGTGCTGGTGAAGGCTTTGTGCAGTGGTTGGACTCTCTCATCAAGATATTGGTGAAAAATTAATTCTACACTAGATGGAAATGAACATTGGTACACTGCAGAATCATACTGAAGCAATGTTACAGTGAAAGCTGCTGTAACCAAAGCTGAAGGTGGGCCAACAGAATATGTGTTTTTTTTTTGGTGGCAATTTTTAGTTTTTTTTAAAATTATTTTTGGCCAGGCAATGTATGAACAATTCTCTTTTTTTGCATGAAAGGTAATGATAATGTGATAAACATTGGATTTAATACATCCCATTATTTCTTCCTATCCTGTTTATAAGGGTTTGCAGCTATCTAAACATGAACAGGATCTGGAATGTGAATGTCACCGAGGAAGATACATGAAAAAAGGTTTTCCATGTTGTATAAGACAAACAACGTGCCTATGCTGATGAACCGAGATGTAAGCTTTAGCTGTGAAACTGCAAACTTGATGTTTAATAATACTGCAATATCAGTTCTGCCATAAGATCAGGTTGAGTGCAACCAATCAAAAACAAAATGATAAAAAACAAACTTCAACATGGTTGTAAAGTGGGCGCAGCAGTGAAAGGACAACTGCTCCTTTCAGTTTCCTGCAACTTAATCTTTTAGCATCGTGCCTACTGGCACTTGTAAATTCTGCCCATTGCAGCCATTTTCTGCTGGAATGGGCCTAATCAACTATACTGACAAACGACGCCACATCATTTTCAATGTGAGGTCACATCCACCTCATTTTAAAATAAAGTGGTGGTCAACATAGCTCATTGTAGACCAGGCTGTGAGTGGTGACAGTGTTATTGATAGTGCAGATTACCTTACGTTTGTGTTAATGACAAAACTAATTAAGGTTCCCTCAGGGTTTATTGCAAAGTAACAAAAAAAGGGTGCGCAAGTCAAGGATATCAAGAACAGTCCTCAATGAAAACGGCTTGTGAACCTTTAGTTGGGACCAAAATTAGCTGAGTTTTCAGTGATCATTATGTTAAATGTTTGTAAATCACATTACTTCAGTTATTATGGTCTTTCTTTATTATCTTCTGCCGTCTGTGGGTGAGTTAAAGCTCAAAGGTTGATAAACGCTGTAGCTGCTCTCTTGTTTTACTTGTCATTATTTCTGTCACTAAGCAAGAAGTCCATAACAGAGTGAGTCTAGATAATTAACCTCATGCTTTTGCGTCATTCACCAGGATTTCCAGATAATTAATGCTACAAAAACGCTAAAATACATACAGTACTTAAAGGAGCAGGAACAGAATTTGACATGAAAGGTCTTAATACCAACTGCTTTCACCCATTCACAAACAAAGAAGTTATAAACATCCAGGCTTTTCCATGCTTTCATCTGCTGGGCTGTGTCCAAAGTCCCATTTATGCTTGACGCAGAAGACGGGTAGGCAGTCGGACGGACGGATGGTTTCGTCTGTCCTCTGCATTGTTTATACATGTAATTTGGTGCATTTTTAAGGGGCTTGTTGGTCTGTTACTCGACGCAGAAGACAGAGCAATGCCACCAGAAACCGCAGGGTCAGTGTTGAGCTGTGTAGCTGATATGTAGGAACAAACCAGAGAAGAAGAACTGGAACAAAAACATTACAAAAACCGCTGGGGTCAAATAACTCAATAAAAGCACCTGAGAAAGAAGACGCCAAACTAACAGAGAGCATCTGTAGACATGGCTGGAACTTTTGAGAAGAGGCTGTGCGAGCGTGTCCGAAAAAACACTCATATCTATGACATCACATCGCCAAATCACAGGGACCGGTAGCACTGCCGCCTAGCGGACAAACTGGTTTATGAACCATGGGAATGCAGAAGACGCATGGGAGTATGAAGGCAGCCACCCAGGGCGACGCATGAAACGGATGCCGCCATTTACGTACGTAAGGGAGCATAAATGGGCCCTAAGCATGGTTAAAGCAACGGATCGTTCAAGATATTGGGGAATTTAACCGATGGTTATTTCTATACTTCTAACTTTTAGTCTTTGCTGCATAATAAATTAGGATCTACTATATGCCATCACATAAGTAAACTTTTTAAAGTATCTGGTGCAGAACTCACAACTAAACTTTAAAAATACTCAGACAACATTGCTCTACTCTCTTGCCCAACATGAGCCATTTTGGTTTGTTTGACCAACATTTTGTTTGATGGAACTTATGTGATTGAATACAAGCAATATGTCCTCCTGCTACCAATCAAAATCCTGACTGGATTGGAAAGAATGTTAACAAAACCCGAATGTTGTGTATGACTGTTAAATCTGGAGAGATGAAGACATGGGTTAATAGGGAAAATGACAGAAGCATTGATCTGGGTAGATAATCGTAATCCATGCACCAAAGTTAACAGCAGAAACTCTGAAAATATTTCAGCAAGTTTCCAACATTTTTGGCTCTAAGGCAGGATAGCACGGCATCTATGAAAAGGCTTTAGCACCAATCCAACACCAGGACCTGGTCAAAAAGGGAATGTGTCTTCAGTTTATACTGTAGCTGTCATGAAGCTGTCATTGGCTACACAGACAAGAGGTGTCTGCAGGTTAAAAGCGGGACCAGTTCAGCTCACTTTCAGTAAATGATAAATACATTGTTTGATATAAGATACATTAGGGTAAAAAATTTAAAGATATGTTTTATGCTAGCGAGCATTTTAATTATTTTGATTCCATAGTGGTTTTACTGAAAGTGAATTAGTTGCTAATGAGAGCGTAGAAATGAGTGTTGTGCTGCGACACAGAAAGAAAGTGAAGTGTTCTTGGCATGTCGAGGAAAAACTGGAGGGAATGGAGGAGGTTTGGTTTGACAAGGTGCAGAGGAACACTGCAGGACTCAAACAATAAGTGAACAACACAAGCTGAAAGACAAAATATTGATGCAACATTCCAACATTGAGCAGCACAAACAGTAAAGCAACACAGTTTGCAGCCTCAGAGCAATCCCAGCGGACAACAGGACACCGTCCCAGAATTTCCTAATCTTCTTTTGAACTGAATGCAGTATGTAAGCACTATATTGTCATGTGTTTTTAGGCTCCCACACAGGCATAATGTGTTTTCTCAATCATGCTGACAGTACACACCAGTGAGGTGTTAATTGAACATCAGAGCATATTGCTTTTATCTTAATGTGGTTTAACACCAAGGATAAATTCTAATGTTGGTAAGAGGTACTAACTGGAATCCTGCTGCGAATGTGATTTGATAGTGACAGCATCTTATTAGGGGTGCAAGCTAAGCTTTTATCCTGCTCTGGGATTCCAAATCAATTTCTTCTTGACATACTTTTTAGGTCTGCTATTCCAAAGCTCCTCAGAAAAGGAGCTATAATCTCTTGTGGGTACAGTGAAATGGTGCCATGTTTATATATATATATATATATATAGACTGATATATACACACACATATATATACGTATAGATAGATTTAGATATAGTAAATGTGAGTGTGTGTGGTTGTCTGTCTCCTGGCGTTGGCCCTGTGGAAGACTGCCGACCTGTCCAGGGTGTACCCTGCCTCTCGCCTGATAATAGCTGGGATAGGCTCCAGTGACCCCGCGCCCCTTAATTGGTATGTGGTATGAAAAATGTATGAATGAATTTATCAATTTGTCTCCTGACAATGAGCTCTGTGTTGAATAGTCAGTGCATCTACATTCGACCTCTCGTTCGACTACATTTAGATGGAACTATTTTGGTCTTCGGGTTAAAAAAAAGTTGTGAATTTTTTTTGTATCGAAAAATATTAAACCATGACACGAAAGTATCGAAACCAAACTGAATCCAACTGAATCAAACCACCAAACCGTGAATTTTTTGTATCGTTGCGCCCTCTAATGTATATATATATATATATATATCCATACACACATATATATTAGGGGTGCATTATTTTTTCGATACAAAAATGTACATTTTCATGGCTTTTTTAACCCAATGTCCTTTTGTCTACAACGGCTTACCATTGGGATTGTACTCGACGTGAACGCCAAAAAAGTTCCAAATTCCAGATCTGATTATAGTCAAACACAGATTCACTAAGTTTTCACCAGAGTTCAACATCAGAACACAAGTTGATAAAATTAGTGAAAAACTCTGTATTGTTCAGTGCTGATGGTTCGATGCACACCTGTATTCAAAGGTTCGATATGAATACATGTATAGTTGCACCCCTAATATATACATATCTATATCTATCAATCTCTCTATATATATATATATATATATATATATATATATGTGTGTGTATTTTTATACATGCTACAACCTAAATCTGTATGCATTCATTTAACAAGTAAAGATGTCCACATGCATCAGTGCATTCAGTCATGTATGTGTGATTACACTTAAATACAGATATTGATTTAGAAAATGAATCACAAAAATTATATCATGCTTTCTTTATGCTACATATCGTTACACATGCTACATATCCTTCTGCCACTGATTAAATATCTATCAAAGGTTAAAAACAATGCAAACTGGTTCTACCTCTGACCATTTTCAGCATCACTAGGGCTTCATTGATACTAACCAAATTCAGTATTTATGTCATAGGATCCAACACTGTGGTGTAAAGTGAGAGGG
Organism: Atherinomorus stipes; assembly: GCA_023101725.1. Classification (NCBI taxonomy): domain Eukaryota; kingdom Metazoa; phylum Chordata; class Actinopteri; order Atheriniformes; family Atherinidae; genus Atherinomorus; species Atherinomorus stipes. Next base: position 111,681 of record JALJCO010005156.1, read on the forward strand.
CAGTGTACTCTTTAAATCGTCACCTGCAGTGTTTTTATGTCCACTTCATGTACAATTAATGTGTGTAGAGGCTGCATTGGTTACCAACTGTTTGCTGCCTCGAATGAGCGATCATAAATGCTAGTTCCAGTAATGGTAAAAGGGACCATAGTTAGGTTAGAGGGTGGAGGAAGTTACTTCATGTGGTTGTATAAATGCAGAGAAAAGTAAAAAGCACAAGGACCACTGGGAGCTGCAGGTCCTAAATGTTGTTAGTAGTTTTCTTTTTGGTGTTAGGCAACAATTAGAGGTTGCAGCACACGTGTTACCTGAGGTCAGTCTCTGAGATACTCCTTTGGTGCAAGTCCTCTTCTTTCTCCACCAAATCTTCCTGATGTTCCTGGTGTCTGTCTGCCTTCCCCCTGACTCCTTGCTTTCTCCCTGTAATCTCCCCTCTTTACTTGCCCTCCTCTCCCTCTCTCCCATCTCCTCCTTCTCCTGCACCTCTCCTAACAGCTCATCCCCCTCCCGAGACTGGCTTCTTGATTGCAACTGGCTGAAGATGGAGACAGAAGCAAAAAGAGCCGCACATGCAAAGCAGAAAGAAAAACCAAGCAAAGCGTGAACAATGTCAACAACAGAAAAAAGAGACAGACACAGACACACTGCAGCCAAGAAAGCATGATCTAAATTAACAGAAGGCATGAAAATTAGCAACAAAGCACCATGCAGATGACACCCAAAGAGATGCCTGAAGACGTATGTTTTAATATGTATTATCAGGAATGGACAAACTTCCCCACAGAGTGAAAAAACAGAGTTCAACCATTTGGTTCCAGGTTTTCTAAAACAGAGCCAAACTTGAACTCATTGCAGAGAGAAAATGACACACTACGCTACAGGCTGCATTTTCCTCTTCAGGCGTAACCAGGTACAAACGATTTCAGAAATGAAAACATCTGGACATGGCGATGAGAAACAAGTTCACAGCTGCAGGGGGATTGTCCAGTCCTGATAACAGCTTGATGAAGTTCAACAAGCAACAAAAAGAACAACGCCCACTAGTGCGGACATCGGCCTACCGGATCTTGCGGTTTCCTTGCGGCCTTTCTGACTGGACAGACATGTAGCTCGTGCTGCTGAACCGAGAGGCACTACTGGTTCTCGATACAGCGGACACGTCGCTTACATCGCTGTCCGATGACTTGGCTGACAAGTTGTCTGAGCCCCGTGGATCTCTGCCCGATCGCTGCAGAAAGGAATAAAAGACATAAAAAAAGAATAACCATAAGTGTTAACAGTTACTATGACGTGACACATGACATTTAAAAAATTGCCAGTGCAAATACAAATACAATACAAACAAGAACTTCTGGTCTATGTTCTTTTCAAATGTTAATGGTTACATACTAAATGGGAGACTCCTGCAAACTGTTAAAGCCATGAAAGTTTGCAATCCAGTATGCCTTTAGTTTTTGTTTTTTTTTTAATTAAAATATTGTTCATTATCAACATAAGTACTGCTGTAGGCAATCTAAATGGTGAAAGCATATGAAGTATGTTCTAAGAGAGGACCAGAAAAACAGTAGAGCCAATGTTTCTACAACGTGCCACGTTTGCCATTTTCGTTTTTCAATGCATCCATTTACATTGCTGCTGTCACTCTATCACTGTATCGCTGGAAACTTTCTTCAATTCATCATTTTATCAGTAAGATCCACAATGTTCTCCATTAAGCTTGCAATAACAGCAAAAATGTGATGCAGTGGGATATACTACCTTTTAAGGTACTGTGTTTTCTGTGCATAAACGAAAGCCTTAAAAGTTTGATTTGACACAGGAACACCAAAACAATCAGTTCATGGCTTGTTCACGTGGTGCATGTTCTAAACTTAAGTTAAGCATAAATAAAACACAACCCCTAGATGAATAATTTAAGGGGGCATCAGTGCCCTGGTGTAGTTCCCTTTGGCTCTTTACACACAGCCTGTTTCCTGATGGGACTGCTCTGGCTGGAAGGGTCACCGAATTGTGGACTGAAGCTGCTGCAAAATAATTAAATTTGCCATTTTTATATGAAGGCAAGCCAATGTGATGAAAATAATATTCAGGATGTTGGAAGTAACATCATGAATCTGATTCCAGTTTACTGCTTTACCTCTTTTGGTAAGTGTGAGCAAGCAAAACAAAAAAGGCTTTTGCATAGTCGTTATTCAGTCATTCTTGAGTACATGGTAGGAAATAAGTCCACTTAGACCACGGGTGCCCAAGTCCAGTCCTCAAGCGCTACTATTCTGCAACTTTTAGATGCATCCCTTCTCAATACTCCTGAATTAAACAGTGAGCATGTCTAACAGCTCTGCAGAGGCCTGGAAATGAGCCATTCATTTTAAGTTTATCGACACCCTGGAGCTGATACTTCGATACCAGCAAAACAAAATATCGGAATCTATTTTTTTTGAGTATCACAATACCACTGTAGAGATACAAAATGTGCTATTTGTGTTCAATTTTGAGAATTTTAGGCGAGGAAATGATGTGAAAGCAGCCATGATTCAATAGAATTAGCCACATATTGGTTAATATCTGCTGGTATCTGATATATGGCAGCCAGATGTCCAAAATGAACTCTTCTGGCTGAGTTTAGGCTGTTTTGGGATCTTTGCTCTCAGAGCAGAGTATAGTTGTATTTCTCAAAATATGAGATACAACCTAACAATTTTCTGTTGGTATCGGTTGATATCAGATATCAGAATTTAAGAGTTAGACAATATCAGATGTTGGTAAATAAAGCCAATATCAAACATCCCTAACTATTATATTTCATATTTGAACATTTTCCACTGAATAAATGTAAGAAATCTTAACCTGTACTTAAGTTATCTGATAATTGAAAGAAGTTTTTAATCTTATTTTTGTTTAATTTACTCATCGATATAATTTGATATTGTTTTAAAAGCATTTCTTTCCAGTATTTCTGTTCTCAAGTTTTCTTATACCTAATATTGCCCTTGCATTCAAGATATTAATGCCAACTGTACAATCATGCGGTTTTCTTTTAAGGGTAAAAAGTATCTGTACTGATATCGGTATCGATGTAAAAGTACCATAGATTACTGGTATTGTATTGACAGGAAAAATTTAGGTATCGCCTATTCCTAATTCATTTGATTCAGGTGTATTAGGGAAGGGATGCATTTACTGTGAAATGTGCAGGATGGTAGCTCTTGAGGACTGGACTTCGGCTCCTCTGATCGAGACCAGCTACACTATCATCATTTTACTTACACACAATATACTGTAAATGTAAAATGAGGGAAGTTCCCTTTTGACAACTTAGGCTTTTATGTTTCCATATACAGTTTATTTCTAATGGAGTATTTCTATAGTGTGATTTCCCCAGTTATTCCTCTATTAAAGGAATAGCAGGGAAAAAAATAATGATGCACAGGAAGGGGGATGGTGTCATTCAGTATCAAAAACAGTGAAAAGTTGTTCACTATTGTTTTTATGACTGGACTATAATTAACCTGCTGTTTTTATTCTTATGCCCAGGGACTACAGATGAAAAATATCTTTTGGCTATCTCTGGTCTGTGCAACACATTTGTTGAGCAGTGTCTTTGTCAAACAAATGACATAGACAAATAAAAGAAATAAGCTCACAGAGAAGGATTTACAGTAGGTGAACTTTTACACAAATTTCCTTAGAAGCTGAGGTGGAATGACAATATTAGCTGGTTGAACCTGTTTGTGTTTAAAACATCCTGTGTGTATTTTTCAGAGAAATGTTTATTGTAACAGAACTTGGGTCGTGCATTACAGTAACCACTGTGAAATATATAGTTCGAGAGTATTCGCTCACCACTCTAGTTTAATAATAATGAGAACATTTGTTTTGTCAATTGAACTTGAAGAACTGTTTAAGAGACAAGATCAACTCACAGACTAATCTGCTTTTTATAGACACACTGTTGAGACACACTGGCTTCTCGTAATGCCAGAGTTTGCATAGTACTGACTTAAAAGGAAAAAACACAGGGAGCTTTTGTCTTGTAACGTCTTGGCCCAGACCGCAATGAGCCGGCAGGCTCAGGCTCAGTTCTCCAAACGCGTTCCGGACTTCTCCAGGACACAGTAGTAAATACTTGACTCTGCAAACACTCAAGTGTCACATTCCTTAAATTAAAAGGAGCAGTTTTATGGCTCGGCTCACCTAAATGCCAAAGAGAAAATGCAGTTTTTTCAAACACATGAAATTTTACCTTCCTTTCCTCTTAATACTGTGCTTTGCTCTTTTTTTTCTTTTTTTTTTTTTTACCACTTTAACATCTGCTTTTTTAAAACACATGCTACTGAATTTTGTTTGTGTACTGTACAGACTAGACTGACATTTGGAAACTCTTTACCATAACTGCTGTGAACGTCATCTTTTTTATTTTCAGTCAAAACAGAGAAGAAAAGCTGCATTTTATCCTGCAGAACAATGACTCAGTCTTTTATGATGCATCTTTTAAATGTCATTTTAAACTAAAATATGGGCAAAACTATGAGCATAACTCATAAAAGTGTGCAAATATAATGTATATTGCACTTTGCATGTTTGGGGGATTTGATTTGAAATATTGAAGACTGAATTTACAGTAACTTGAGTTGATCAGTTAAACAGCCTAGTAAAGCCCTCACTGACCATTACTTTGTGACTGGAAGCATACCTGTAGACACTTTTAATGTGTAAAATTAGGAAGGGGGTGATTTGAACAACTGATTTACAAAGATTATTATTTGATTGTTAATTGTCATCATTATTATCACCACCTAGAAAAAAAAAAAAACTGTATTTTGCAGCTGACATGGTTGTGGTTGTTGGGTCGTACCAGGAGGAGGATAGGGTCTGAGAAGGAGGAGATTCTCTATTTGTAGAAAATCATTTAAAATGCCAGAAAAAGCCCTCATCAGAACAGACCATTGATTACCAAATCATTTTATTATTGACTAAATAAAGTCAAAGACACTCCGGAATCTCCAGCATGGAGTCATGCAGTATGACTCCTGTCATGGAAAACGTTTTGCCGCTCATCATGCTTTGTTCTTCCTTTATTTATATTTGCTTACTTTGTTCCCTCCATAAATTCTGTGGGAACATCATCCACATATTTACTGGCATTGTCCCTGAGATTGCCGAGAATTACAGACTTCTGTTTTTGTAAGCATGCCTGTAGATAACTATGGCTGAAAGCCATTATCTGTACAATACAATCAGACAACATCCAGATACCTTTCCAAGCTCTTGTCAAAATTAGTAGAAATTGCACAAAAACTGTGATTTTGAATAGATTTTCCTGTTGTGATTCTTAACCATGGGGATGTGGCCCATTGCTCTGCCAAGAGTGCCATGAGGAGGGCCACAAAAAACTTCTGTTTGACACCCCGTGGGCCACAAGGGCATCGGGACCTCAGTCGATGCCGTAATTCATGACTAAATCAGTTGCAATGTAGCCCCCCTGGTTAAGCTATGAACATGGTAGAGCACAGTGCCTTTTTTGCACGATTGAACTACATGGACAGAGCATTAGCAGAGGTTTGGACAAATGATTCACCTGCTATGCAATACTGAACAAGAAAGAAAAAACTCAAATACTGGATATGTAAATACAGGTACTACCCAAAAAATTTGAATATCCTGAAAAAGTTCCTGTATTTCTATAATTCGACTTAAAAGGTGCAATTTACATACTGTATAGACAAATAATATGCAAATCAATATATTTCAAGTTTTTATTCGTCTAAATGTTGCTGATTAGGACTTACAGCTTAAGAAAACCACAAATTCTAAAACTCAAAAAATTTTAATATTGCAAGAAATCAATTTAAAAAGGACTTTAAATACAAAAATATCAGGCCTCCTAAAGTAAAATCTTGCATTTGTACTTAGTACTTGGTTGGGGCCCCTTTTGCTTGAATGACTGCCTTAACCTGGCGTGGCATAGATGCAACCAGCTTCTGGCATATCTCAGGTGTCATGGAAGACAAACATGCTTCCATCACAGCCTTGAGCTCTTCTTTATTGTTTGGTCTCTTCCCGTTCAGCTTTCTCTTGATGATGCCCCAAATGTTTTCGATGGGGTTCAGGTCAGGTGAGTTTGCGGGCCAATCAAGCATGGTGATCCATGGTTATTGAACCAAGATTTTGTACTTTTGCTAGTGTGGGCAGGTGCCAAGTCCTGCTGGTAGATGAAGTCTGCATCCCCATACAGCTGGTCTGCTGAAGCAAGCATGAAGGTCTCCAAAATGTCCTGGTAGACGGCTGCGTTTATGCTGGACTTAATGAAGCTCACAGGTCCATTCCTTATGAAGAAACCCCACACTTCTGAATGGCCCTTTCCTGACCATCTTCTCCAGGCTGCTGTCAGCCCTCCAGCTTGTACACCGTTTTCTTCCACACTTCTTCCTTCCACTTATCTGTCCATTTAATGTGCTTTGAGACAGCACTCAGAGAACAACCAGCTTCTTTTGCTATCACTTTTTGTGTCTTTCCCTCCTTGTGCAGGAAGTCAATGATGGTTTTCTGCACAACTGTCAGATCAGCATCTTCCCCATGATTGTAAATTCTTCTAAACCAAGACAGGGACTTTTTTAAAGACTTGGGGCACTTATGGAGGTGTTTTGGATTACTTACCTGATTTGAATGTGACACTCTGAGCCTACAATACTGGAGCTTTTCACAGTATTCAAATTTTTTTAGGTTTTTAAATTTGAGGTTTTCTAAAGCTGCAAGTTCTTATCAGCAACATCCAAACAAACAAAAGCTTGAAAAATATTGATTCACATATTTGTCTAAACAATATGGAAATTGCACCTTTTAAGTTGAATTACAGAAATACACAAACTTTTTCAGGATATTCTAATTTTTTGGGTAGTACCTGCATAGTCAAACTGATGGACTAAGTCTTGTGACACTCAGGGAGGAGTCAATTTTCTCAATGTTGACCCAATAAACGGTGTTTTATCTGAGCAAAAAAGTGGATGTTAAATATTTTAAGCTTTGGTCGTGACTGAAACAAGCCAGCTGCGCCTGTCCTTTTAGATCAGTGCAGTTCTTAAATGTCACCTGCGAAAACTCACACTCCCATCAGCACGATTTTTAATTTGTGGCCACAAACCTCTTTAGGCTTCTTAATAAATTCAAGCCCTCAAGTGTTTGTGTGATTATGTCTGCAATTATCAATGTTCGCATTATGTAACGATATGTAAATTTAAAATCATGGTTATCGTGACCAAAAATGACCGCGGTTATCATTTTTATCACTATATTATAGAAATAAATCCTGGCATCTTTAAAAATATCCAAAATGGGTCTAAATGTCTACTTTGTCCTTTTTAAAGGGGAAAAAATGTCAAGAGAACTGTTCACTTTGTTGCCTTCTGCCATGTTTTTATGAATTAAACATTGCAAACTGTCACCGCTACTGCTTTTCCAGCCAATGAGCAGCATCACTGGGAGTTTTTCAAAGAGCAGTAATCAATCACGGTTTTAACGATAATTGAAATTTGAAACAGTATTACTAATCATTGGGAATTTTATCATGGTTAACCATTTTACCGGTAATCGTTACATCCCTTGTTCACATGTATACTGTGTATGTTCTAAAGCAATAGAAGCTTCACAGCAGGGCAACCATGCAAACAGTTTATTGCAGGTGGATGTTTTTCTCTGGAGCACTGAAACATAAATCCGACGTATTTGGAGAAGTCTTTACCTTGTGGTAGTCCTGCTCCAGTCTGGAGTCAGAGCTGGCTCCCTGCTTGTACTTGTTCATCTTTAATTTCATCTGTCTGGTCCTCTCCTCCATGTCCATACCTGAGCACAGAGACAGAGCACGGTCAGATAGGAACCAGTATTGTGAGGAGAGATGATGGAAGGGCGCACTGCTATGGTGAGAGACAAGCTTCAGCTCAGCTATGAACCATGAGCTATGACAAGGACAGATCTAATGGAAGAAAGCTGAATGGCTGGCTGTGTTAAAGAAAAACACACACAAACTGATAAAAGAAAGCTACACAACATAATAACCTGCTTCCTTTGTGGCCGAATATCCAAATTTTAGTCTCATTTAACTTGTGCCTTTTATTTAAATTCAGCAATTATTGTTGAATATATGACACAATTCACTGATCCATAACCCAAACAGCTTTAATCATTAACCCAATTACTGAAGCATTTCCACAACGCTGACTCTAAAAATATTTTTGATACATTTTGTGAGAAATTCTAGATGAATGCCAACAGTTCAACAACGAATAAAACACCTACATGACTAATCTAGTTTGCAAAAGTAAAGAAAACACAAGTTACTGAGGCTAAAACACTGAAAAACATTATATTTTCCTGTTTGCCCACCAGATTACGCCATCACTTCCTTCTATATCTCTCTGTTAAAATTCTTATCCCTCTAAGCTCTATTTCCACAATTACATGATCCCATTATCAGTCATAACCGCTGGTCTGTGCAGGTAGTACTGCTACATCAGGAGTATGCAAATATACAGGATAAGATAATAATAATTCTTAACAATAACAGAGATACTCTCCAACTGAACATTCAAATGTATTTTTTATGTAAAAACTGCAAATGTGTTTCTATTTTGCCACTAAATGAGGACTTTCTCGCCATAATAACACTCTGTCTCCCAACTTTGCTCCACGTCTCTACTTTTGTGTCACAACAGCAATGATCAAGCAAAAGTGAATACACACAAACATACAGCATGCACAAACACAATAAGCCTGTGCCTTAACATCCAACACACACACAGACCGACAAGCAAAAGAAGTTGGAGAAAATGAACTGCACGGGTAAATTACATAACTCTTTTAAGTTGAGTTCCATGCCTTTTTTAGTTTATATGTTTTTTACAGTAACATCTCAGAGCTGACAAAATGCAGTTTCTTCACTCTTTTCTCAGTTGCAGAGTTCTGCATATTTTTAGGAGGCATAAAGTAAATTGTTTGTTATATCGCAGTTAAAATGCAAATCATTTTAACTGCTCTAATTATGCAGCATTTTCCATTTAGCTGCACTCTGTAAGTACAGTGTTTGTCATGTTGATTTTCTCTTGAAGCTCATTCGAAACTCAACAATTCCTGTGGGGAATTGCTTTAGCTTCTGTGATTAAGAGAGTTTTTACTGCAACAGCAGCTGGAATGATAGACGATTGGTTGCCATTTTACATAATGGTCCAATTTAAGACCAGGGGCCTGTACTACGAAGCTGGAGTAACATACCCAGGATATCTCTCCGTTACCTGGTTTGACTTACCCAAGACATTCGCAATCCTGATAGGGTACTACGAAGCTGGTTATCAGCTTGGTAAGTCAACCCAGGGTTTTCCAATCTTGATCAGTGTGCGCTCACATAAAAGAGGTGGTGTTTGCAGCGTCTGACCAATCACACACATAGAAAAACCCTGCAGAGCAGCTGACTTTACCATGGAGGAGAGGACAATTACTCTCTAAAACTATGAAGAATTTCAACAAATCATTCAGGCCAGGTGCACTGCTGCGGCACCAACAGCTGGAAAGAAATGTTGGCGGAAAATTGCTGACTCTGTTAATGTGCAATTTGGTGGGATTGTAGCCTCCATGTTAAATAATTGGACAGAATAAACAGACATCACTCTGATCACTAAGTTTTACTACTAAAGCCAATTCTATTTATTCAGGAGATAAGCTATGACTGAGTTATTTTGCATTTTGTAAAAGTTTATATTCAGCCATTTGGTTGGACAAGCCCCCTCAGGCCAACAAGCCAAATGCAAACTGGACTCTACAGAAATTCAGCCCAGCGATTGGACAAATTTGTGCATAAAAAAACTGAAAACTGCTGAAGACCACTTCACCAGAGTCCACCAGTTTCAGATAAAGCAATATTTATACCATTCATAATACCTCATTAGTATTCTGTTTGCTCTATCAAGTAAGTATTAACTGTCCTGGATAAAAGTAGAATTTCTTCTTTATTCTTGTTAAATTGAATATTTAGAGAATTTTTTCCTGCTCTGTCTTTGTCTTTTTACTTTAATGCCTTCAACATGAATGCATTTAAACGGCTGTCAGGCAATAACAACACTTTCTAGTATCCTAGTGAAGCTAAACGGATTTGGGAAAAAGTTAATAGGTAAAGCTTTACATTAGCGACATATGTCTCCATCACCTGACAAATGTAGCACAGTACATCAGATGAAAATCTGCCCTTTGTAGGATGTCACTAGGGACATCAAAAGGTGCATCTATCCTTAAAAGCTTTAAGGGCAGGACGTTTTCCAAGACAGCTGATTGGTCAGGAAGTGGTAGTTGATCTCTGCTCCAGAGCAGGTTAGGAGTTCAGCATAAGTTACCCCAGTCAACCAGAGTCGTATAAGGCAGAAAGCCCAGCATTAAGAGAGTTAAGCGGCTTCGTAGTATAGGCCCCAGCACTGTCACGGTGAAGAGTAAAAAACATTAGTCTTCTTGCTTAATTAGATAGAAGATGATTTCTCATGTGTTTATTATAGATATGAATCTGGAGTCCAAATGCACATCTTAGCATAAAAAAGATAAATTTGATGTGTTTCACCTTAATAACTGATGCAGCTGCTTTATGTTTAATACTGTCTGCATCACCTGAATGTGCTTCATTCCAAAGCAATTAGAGTAAAACAATGGAAATAATTGTCTTTCTTTTTCACTGCACTGAATAACATTACCCATTATGCCAATTAAAATGTACTTTTGTTTATTATGAAAAAGGGTTGTATGTAACACGTGTAAGCAGCCAGTTTCCAGCTGCAGAGAACAATCAGGGGGCTCTCGGTTTGGAGAATCAGATGCTTTCATAACAGATTAGTGAAAGTTAACTGCTGCTCAGAGCCGACAGCCAGAGGGGGGAATTTCCTCCATTACAGCCAGCTCTAATGTCAATGATTTCAGAGCAGACTGAGTGAAAGCTATGCTGCAGATTTGTAACTGCGGCACTTTTGCCACACACAAATGAAAGCCAAACTAATTAGGAACAGATCTGAAAAGTGTTGCCACACAGATGTGCAGTCGAAAAAGGGTTGCAGCCAAGTAATCAACTTCCTGATGCTCAAGTGATGTGGTATTTTGTACTTTAACCTCTATGATGATCTGATTCTCTAAACTGAGAGAGCTGTGTTAACTGCACATAAGACACCGTGTACTACACCCATCCCTTTATATAGGTGCAAAATTAATCTAGGAACATTTGGTAAATGTACAGTCACATGGAGAACTGTATAAAGAAGACATCTACTGCCTTAAACCCACATCAAGTTTCTTTCTAGGTGGGACGTAGGACAGTGTCTGATGACAACAACTGCTCCAAAGAAACAAAACTAACACAATCATGCTTGTGAACGGTAAGCCCACTCAGTCTGTCCACAGCAAAATAAAAATGTAGACGTGGAAAAGAAGCTGGAAGCATCATCTAGAAAACAATTTACAGAGCAAAAAGCGCCGGAGAATGAAGGCAAGCAAAGCGGGATGAGGGGAGGCAGGTGGGGGAGGGCAAGCCAGAAAGACGTACAGAGAAAAGTAGAAGAACGGAGGCTGAGTCAGAAAAGAAAAAAGGTGAAGAAGAAGAAGGGACAGACCTGAGTTCGTCCAACTTGGTGAGTCCGTGTCTTCTGGGTTCACATCACAAAATGGACAGACACAGACAAAGGAGAGGAACATGGATGTGAGAGGATGCACAAAGGGTCAGGGAGGAGGAGGGGGTTACCGAGTGGGAGAAGGAGGATGGAGGAGGGTGACGCCATCATTGAATATGTCAGGTTTGGAGGGTTAGAGTGAAGAGGAAGTGGATGGAAGGGAGGAGTGGGGACACAACACAACAAGAGTACGACACAACAATGACAAAAAACAACAAGCACAAAACACACAAACAAAATCAAAGAGTACACCAAGAACACACAAACTCCACCATGGGCGCAGTGAGAAGTCAAAGTAGAGCGAGAGGATGCGAGGCCGGGAGAGGCTAAGGTAGAGGTAGAGTTTAGTTATTAGAAACTGGAGAGAGGAAGGGGGGGTTGGAGGGGTGAGGTTCTGTACTTTAAAGGAAAAAGTGCTGAAACAGGAAAGAGATGTTAATGCACCGGATCACTGAGAAACTGGAGATCTTGCTGAAGGTAGGTGAGGAGAGAGGGAGAGAAGGAGAGAGGGAAGGTGCTAAAGGAAGAAGTGGGTATCACTTCTGCATGGGGCAACTGTGGAAAGACAGCCTGGAAAAATAACAAATGAAAGGAAAAATAAAACACAGACTGGAAGCACAGAGCAGCGAGGACACAAAAGCGAGGGCCGACCGCCTCAGTGTTTCATCATGTAAGGTGAAATTGGCAAAAACACACCACCAAGTATATTTCATGTTTAAGCAACAACAAGGCTGGTTTACTGATTTCAGGCATCTTTACTACTTCTGATGTATTCATCTAATCTTCATCCTTCACTCTGAACATGACAAACCAGCAATGTCAGCTGGGAGAGAACTCACATCAGACTCTATTTCAATTCCACCTTTTACAAAATTTGCATTTACCTCAATTAATACTGAATTAGGGTGACTAATGAAGTGCCACATAAATAAAAAGACAATGAGCTACATCTGAATCACTGGCTTTCATCTCTCCGTGGTAACGAACATCACCTCATCAGAGAGTCAAATGATAATCAAGAGAGCAGGCCATTTTCTGCCCCTTACTTCAACTGCATCCAGAAGGTCATCCGGATAAAAGAGTGGCATTTAAAAATGGAAATGGAAGACAGCAACAATATTAAATGAAATAATCACAGTAGCCACAGAGTCTCCAAACAAATAAATAAATTGGTGATTAAATGCCAAAAACCTGAGACGATAATAGTTGTTTTGAATAAAAAGAAAAGAGATATTTCTAAGCAGTTCCACCAGAGATATGATGTTCTTTCATATAACGAATGTCAAGATACGTTAATGTTCATTTTGACAAAAGGAAATATGAATGGAAACTACATTCACAAAGGCTAAAAATGCTAATTTTGGAAAAGTTTTCAAGTCTAAGCTCTGTTTAAAAATGTATTTCCCCACCCCAAAATGCAGGCCAACTGCAGCACACAGATCTTGTGTGTCTGTTGGTACAATCAAAAGATAAATGCATCAGTTGTTCTATGATGAACCCACAAGATCTGTCAACATCTCACAATTCATTCACTCCAGCAAGTTGAGCGTTGGTGCCCTTGGACAGCCTGGACAGGTCACTGGTCCATCACAAGGTTAATACAGAGAATAGCTGAACGTGGATGCTGCTGGACGATGGCTAACTGGAGTATGTGAAAAAACCTCACCTACATCCAACCAACCAGCAGGTTTGAAAGAAAAATCTTTTAATTATAAAGAAATCGTGCCAATCACTATCACTGAAATATAGAGATGCACAACATCATTGACCAGATATCTGTATCGGACGATATTGGCTTTAAAACTGTATCGTATCAGCCAATATCGATATTGAAATACCTTTATTTGATAGGGACAACACATACTGATGAACATCTGCGAGAACAAGTGTAAGCATGTCGGATTATAGCTAAAAAGCTAATTTACATCCGTAGTCCCCCGGCAAGTAAAAAGATACACAATACAATAAAACAATAACACAATAGAACAGCAACAGTAAGACGATAAACTATGTATACAATATAAGAGACTAAAAATATAAATATATTGACTGATATAATTAACCTATATAACAGGTGCTGTTTGGTGACAAACCTGCTTGTTTGTTTTTACTTTTTTTTAATCATGGGGCAGGGAACAACATAAATCCGTGCCCACTGTGCAACATTATGACGTCTCCGGCAACTGCCGGATCTGCAACAGATGCAGCAGAATGGTTTTTTATACATATATTTTGCACAAGGAACCAATATTACTTCATTTTCAGCTTCAATATTGCTATCGGTTATCGGGCAAATGAGTTGCAAAATATCAGCATATCGGATATCAGCCAAAAATCAAATGTCATGCATCCCTACTGAAATACTTCAAATAGAAATAACAATCAACTCATGGAGGTCTTTAAAACTTTCTCCACTTTAATGGGCTATACAGTACGTGCAACTCCACTACTTCCTGAACTTAAGCCAGCTAATACTTCATCTCCTGTCTTTCATTACTGGACAAACCAGATTAAACCAGGTGTGTGTGACCTCAGTAACCACAATGACAATGGCCAGACACACCTGGATTCCTCAGATTCCTTTTTTTCTCATTTAAGAGAACAACTGGTTATAACCTGGGCCAGTGGGAGCATGTAGATGTTGCTGGTCTATAAAGCTCTGAATGGTTTAGGTCCAAAATACATCAGTGACCCCTTGTCCCAGTATGAACCTACTAGACCCCTCATGTCATCTGGATCCGGTCTTTTATCAGTTTCCAGAGTCAGAACGCAAACATGTCTGAAACAAACTCCCAGAAAGTCTCAGATCAGCTAAAACAGTTTATTTAAATCCAGGTTAAAGACCCACCTGTTCTCAGCTGCATTTACGTAGATTTTACTCAAAAGTTAAAATCCGCACGGCTCTATATTCTCTCTTTTTAATCTTAAATGTTTTTCATTTTAAATCATGCTTCTACTTTTTGTTCTTTTTTTTCCCCTTTTGCACCCAATGCTTATAATATTTTATGTAAAGTACTTTGAATTGTCCTGTACATGAAATGTGTTATACAAATAAACTTGCCTTGCCTTACAGGCAAGTCTCAAGATACTATAAAAGAAAATTGGTCCTAATCTGCATGAATGAAAAAAAAAATCTAAATCAAATGCACAAAGCTGCAAAAAACAACAACAAAAACAATGTGATGTTCATTTCTGCAGATGTGAGTATTTGGTTTATGAGGTAGCTGTAGTTTAGGAGGTGGTGTTTGTCCTTTAAATGTAAAGTTTCTTGTTCGATCCCCAGATAAGCCAGTCTCCAGGTTGGACAAAATAGTGACTTTTTCCTCAATCAGAAATCCCTTTATCCCTTTGGATAAAGGTGTCTACCAAATTAATGTAACTGTAACAGTCCAAAGCAAATTAACTGGAATGAATAAACAGTGAACACTATTCCCATCCAGCATTTTGACATGTAATGGTGGGGGTTTCTGCTGTTATTGCACGCTGATTCCTTATCAGGGCTTTCTAATCACTGAACTCCACCTTTCATTAAACGAGTGCTTTTTATGCTTTGACAAGTCAAAATGTTGGCTAAGAAAACGGTGTATTACTGCTGAGGATTTTTCAGCAGCCGTAAGATGAAGCTAATCACATGCAGAGTGCATTGTTAGCCGTTGCAAGATAAACACATGTAGACACAGAGAGATCAACATATAAACAGGTTTACAGGTGGAAGAAACAGAAATACTGTATTGCATACTGTAGGTATTGACAAATTACTGTGCGGCAAACATGCTCACCAGAAGGAATAGTTGGAGAAACATAACTGCCTTTTTTACTGGCTTTTTTAATGTGATATTTAATGATGCTGTTTGTTTAAAATCAAGTGCAATCATATACCACATCACATGCACTCACCACATCAGCAAGTGTTGTTTCAAGTAAACATAAATAAGGCTTAAATGGACTGGAAGTGAAGATGCGTTTCCATAGAAATACATTTCGCTAATACAGCAAACAGGGCACCTCAAAGTGTGATGATGAGGACAGCTTCACAGGAGACTTTACGTTATTAAAGTTGTTGACAGTATAACTGTGTTACACTGTGAAAAGGCAGATTAAATAAAACACACAGCCTGCGCATAATCTTCAGCCACCCCTCGTCTTTTTTTCTTCGACTTCTCGACACTGAATAATAAATCATGGACAGTGTTGTGTAGACACAATACAGACAATTAAGTAGAGAGCAACGTTTTTCTGGCACTCTGAGAAGAAATGAGGGGTGTCTCTAGACTTCTGCACATAACTGGATTTATCACAAAAACAAACTAAACTGCCTTTGTGAACACCCGCACACACATCAGCTATTAGCTGCACTACAAATCCACATCAAGCAGGAAACCATCCCATCCAAGAGAAAAACAAACTCAAACAAAACAAGCCGACAGGGCAACTACATGCTTATTATAGGTTAAAATGGCCCTGATGGCTTCTAACATGTAGTTTCTATAATCTAGCTGATACAACCCACACAAACCATGATTAAGAACACTAAAAATCTTATGTGCTTTGGTCTGTATGAGTACATGAACAGTAAACAACTACTTATGGCTGACACTGCTCTCATCTTCTCATTCACATCACCACCAGGAGACTCTGGTTTTATGTGCAGTTTGCTGCAGTTTAATGAATCTGACCTTCAAATGTATTTTCCACCTGTTTTGGCAACACCAGCCTGATCCCAACTAATATATCTAATGTAACGTATGTTCCAAGGAGTAAGACCCGACTAAGGAGAGATAAATGCAAGTCAGAGCTCATTCTTTGTGTCTGGATTTAAAATTCATACAGTAATCCTTGAATCTGTCACTTTAACAAAAAAAATTCTAAAACTGAGTTTTTGAAATCTGAATAAAGCTGATAAGATGAATGACCATAAGCGGCTAAAGCAAAACTATTTTCTTGATTTACACATCTGTACCAGCTGATATTGTAAATAAGAGCATGAGGCCTCGCAGACAAACTTTACTTTGCAAGTAGAACTGGCAGATGAGAGATTTTCTACAAACTGACTAAAAATGAAAACTTACAGTTTTACAGTAATTTCCCATTACATGTTTTCCACACAGCAGTTTTATTTCACAGTAATAGATGAGGTCATGTTTGGTTTTAACTTACTACTAAATGCCAGACTGAAGCACTTACATACATCCGTGGTTGTTGCCCATTCTCACCATACTGTGCCTGACCAGGCCAAACAGGTTTATTACTGGTCGTGGACTCATACAGTATGATTTGTCAGCTATGCTATTTACAGTAGAGCAAACCAACCAACCAACCAACCAACCAACCAACCAACCAACCAACCTGTCTCATTGAGGGAGGGGTGTGGCTGTGACCCTGCATCAGACAGAGAGCCATTTAGCCCTCGCTGTTGGTCCTCCCAAGTCACCTCTAAAGTAAAAAAACACACACACATATATACATATATATATAGATAGTCACTCACTGGTTTGGATAATTCAAAAGTGATGAGAACCTAGGATCATATTTTGGTATATCTAACATCAAATGTGGCAAAAAATAGCCTTGTTTTTGAAAAAGACATTTCTTCAACCAGTGAAAAATGTTATTTATATCATTGTAGACTGTGTCTTTCATAGCAACTGTATACAATACAGGGACAAACAGCATCAAACAAGAGAGAGAGCCGTATAAGCACTGAAAACAAGGATAGTTCCTCATCAAAGATTATGAACTTTGCTCCATCTGCTGGCCAACAGCAGTAACTGTCGCTCAGACTCTGTAAAAACCTAAGATTATGCACTGCCGTACATCTGCAGCACAGAATAATGACTAAAATTCATATAATACTGTTAAATTAATATATCTATTCACTCATGCCATACAATATCACTGTCACATTACAGCTAGTTGAATTTTGTACTGAAATGCCCTAAAAATGACACAAGTATAAAAGAGACTGCCAAGCTTAGACTGTGTGTGTGTGTGTGTGTGTGTGTGTGTTCAATAATCCATGTCTAATTGAAATGATTGGCAATTTCACAATGGAAATGGAGAGCTCTGTCTTTGTGAGGTGGAGCTGGGCAGAATTAATTAGTGTGAAAGTAAAGGGTAGATTAGAGCTTTGAGGCCTTGTTGGAGGTAAGGAAAGACAGACCAGCTCAAATCTCAGCCACAGCGATCTGTATGCGTTATCATCAGATGTAGCCACATACAGATCTTTAATTTGATCAGTCTATACAACTTAGACAAGAATTAACCTTGTTCGGTCTATGTACTGTATGCGACGAAATGTGGGGAAAAAGTAAGATTAAAATGAAGAACTTTTTCAGCGTGCTACATGTACATCAAATAAGACCAAGTTAAGTCAGAGCAGCTAAGCAGCACAGAACCATAGCTGCTAGTTAGTCACAACAGAACCACAAGAGGCTTACACAGCAAATTCACAGCATCACTTCATTCAGACTTGCCTTTCCTTCCATTTAATGGTGGACCTTGGGGTTTTTCTTCACTTTCTGCTGCTAATATAAAGAAAGATGGAGGCTTGTGAAATGTTGAGGCTCTGAAATCTTAAGTTACTGTATGCCACTTTACAACCACACTGCAAGTTCTTGCAGACAAATGTCCAACTACAGATCTGCACACAAATACAACACTATACCCAACATCTGATGCTGACGACTTGTTTGCATGATATGCTGCATAGAACTGTTATAAACTCCTAGTTAACTGTATTGCACAGCACACTGTCAATGTATAATAAAATCACAGTACAACAGCTAGACTGCTAACTAGTACAGTATCACTAAAGGAGAACTGACTATAGATGCATAATGTTGTTTTTTGGAGATTTTATAACATAGGGTCTATTCAAAACTAAAGTGATAAAACCTGTTTGTTACATTTATCAATTCTGCTTATAATGTTGGTGTAAGCATTTTAAAACTGTGGTTTGCAGGTCATTTTCTGGACAAAGCGACTGTTCACGCGTCTACTGGTTCAGTTTACACTACAGTTATGACAGTGTTGAGTAATACTCCCACAGAGTCAAAGGACACATGCATGCCACATAAACAGATGGGACAGTAGGAAGTACAAACTGTGGGGAACTCCGTTTTTTTGCCAACAGTATCTCCGTTCATTCAAGCTGGTTGTTGAATGTACAGTACATCAACACATACTGTGCAATACTCTTGTCTAAAGCAGAAAGCAGCTCCTTAACTACAGGGCTTATTTTCATTGTAAATCACTGCATAAACAAGGACACACCTGACTGACCAGTGTGAGTTTCAGGTGTCCCGCACTCCTCCCCTGTCCCCTCTTAGTGGTTGCCACATACACAGAAATAAATTAAAACAGTTAGTTTTTTCAAAATGGGAATTGTAGCTAATGCAGAATATCCACATGTCACCTCCTCTTTGTCACCAGCAAGGAACAATAGTATAGATCTCGGTCATATACAGCTTTGCACACACACATTCGCCTTCTCACACACATTTGCACTGTGTAAGTTGAGTTTCACACAAACTACTACAACACAAGGTCAGATCAATCCCAACCCATCCCCACCCACATGCTGCCATTGTCCTGAAAGATACGGTAGAGAGGAAGAAAGTGACATCAGCAAGGAAGAAAGACGTGACAGAAGAAAGATAGATGAGGTCAGAAATAATGAGGAAGACAGATTAAAGGCGGCCCAAAGTAACAACAACAAGATCCAAACAGAGGGCTTTAGAATGATCGAAAGATAGCACCGGGACAGAGGAAGGGTGGAACTGAGACAGAACAAAGAGAGAAAGTGAAAAAGATGAGAGAGAGAGAGAGTGTAGGGCTGGCTGGAGGCTCTGCAGGCACACAGGGAAAGCCCTTATGAGCTCTGACAATGATGAAACAGCTGTATGACTGCTTTGACAAGTTCCCAAAAACTCCACAAGCCCCCACCCTCCATTTCTCTCTACAGCTTTTTCTCAGTCCTTCCTCACAGGGACTCCATGGCTACAACAGTCTGCATCTATCCTCCGAACCAAAAACATAAGTAAAATAATCACTCAACTCATTACAGCGCACGTCACATGTTTTTACAACATCACAAAACATTTGCTAAAGGAGTGCTGAGGAACAACGACTTCTGCATCACTTTGTTAGAATTTATGCCTTAATGATGATCAAAAGTCTGTTTAGCTCCCATTAAATAATTTAAGTGAAGTATCTCAGCAGTCCAAACAGGTAAAATGAATCAGTCACTTGCAAAAAAATAAGAATATCTGGAGTTCAAACTCAAAGCAAAGACACAGGAAGGCTAACTGGAACATGGTGATGGTAGGATCCAGACAGAACTACAGGGATTTATGACCTGATGACACAGAGCACCTCAACAGTACATTAAACACAACTGCAACAGAGGGCAGGTTCAGGGTGAGGTGATCAAGTCTAGCCTCCGCTGCACCCGGCCACCTGCCGTTGCAGACCGGGTTTGGCCTTCAGAGTGAGGTGCGGCCCAACCAACACTCCCCCGTCTGAAAGACTAAACCCACACATTCAGGTACAGACCTTCACAAGGCTCTGTTCCTTCGTCTCCATCTTCTGAGAGAGAAATGGAAAAAGGAACCGAGTGGAAATGTTATGAACAGCAAAAGTAGACACCTGTGAGGCTTTTTAAAAATGATCTACGGCGCATTTCTCATCAGCAGATGATAATCTTTCCCTTTTCTCTCATGTATACTCAGCAGCTGCTATAAACCAAAACCCCATCCTGAGACCTAAACAGTGTCTAAAAACACCCATCACTAAACATTCATTTAGGTTTATCCGTGTAATTTAATAGGAAACGTCAAGGCGACTTACTTCTCTCCTTCCCTGTGGGTGGAAGCTGTGGGAGTTGTCGCCCTCGTCTACTGGACATAGGTGTACTGGTGGGACTGGTCTGGACGGATCCACTACGAGGATGTGCCCTACATAACAAAAAGCAGTGGATATTGCATGAGGTGCACAGTAAAGCCAAACACTGATGGTGAATGCAAGGCCAGGCCATGTTGCACTCACATAACAGTGTTGTAAGAAATGTTCAACTAAAGGACCCTATTTCATTTCATCATACACATATTTGTTATCACCAAAATAAAGTCAATGCACTAGAAAACATCCAATATATGATTTTAAGTGATTATTCTGAGTCAGTTATTAATTTAACATCTATAGTATATAGTTTATATACAATCAGTGACACCAACTGTGTAAATGGGAGATCTTTGGAAACTTTACAAAGTGATTTATATTCAAATATAAAATCACTGCATAAATCAATGACTTTTGGCACATGGCATGGAGGTGGAGGGTTACATCAACTGTTGGGAACTGAGCTGCAATAAAAGATGCCAGGTGTGAATCGCATGTACAGTCGACTCATCAAGCTGCAGGGAGAAAAGAGTTCAATGCGGAAACAGCAGACCAGTGCGACCATGCGTTCAGACTGTCCCCAGAAGGGCTTGAACTCAAAAGAAAACAAATAAAACAGAAAAACAAAAACAGAATGCATCACAAGAAAAACAGCATCAGTTGATGTTAGTGATGAAATCAAAGCAAAATGTTGGCCCATCACTGCTATACTCACACACATGTATGAGCAGTGTGGTTCGATCCAAATAAAAAAGAATTAAACCCAGTCAGCAAGCTATCCACGGTGTCAGGATCGTTGTGCCTGGGATACGTGTGGAGAAAACGGAGCACCACCGGTGCTTTAGGGACAAAACAGAAAGTGGCTAGGTGGGTGGGGAAGGGGGTTCTTGTGAGGGAAGCAGTTAATGGGGTGAGAGAAGGTGAGGTGAGGCAGGGTTGCAGGGTACTGGGTGATGCTGGGTGTGTTTCTCGTTTCTTTTTTCTGGTGTGTGTTAATCAGGCACAGGCTGGGTGGGAGCTCACGGGGCTGAGTTTGTTTGGGTTCTGTTAGCTCTCTAAAGGTTTTAGCTGCACAGTCATTTAACAGATGCATAGCAACGCTGGAGGCTGAAATAATTTTCTGGATTGATTTAAATCGAGTGATGGTAAAAGACACATAAGTTACATAGTTAGCTGGTAGGCAGAAATCCAGTGGTCACGACATAAAAGAGCAGACTTATGGACATTAGCTTGTTCTTAGGGCTATAAGCAAAGCAAATACGCTAGTTAACATATCTAGATACCAAGTTACAGGCTGTGAGTTGCAATTTTATTGCAAGAAGCTCAATAACAACTATAACGAATTACATGGGCTTCTATTTATTCTTCTTGTGGTTATTTGCAGATTCTTTTGTTTTTTTAAGCTAACGTTTGAATTATTTCTTCCTCCAGTGTAGCTAGTATTCAAAGAAACAACTGTGCAACTAAAGCTGCAATCTGCTGCTAGATGGTTAGCCTCTCCAATCTGGGTCACACCTCGTCATGGCAGGTGAGGGGGGTGCAGACCTCCCAGACGGCAGAGACGGCATCGACCTCATGAGCGAAGAGTCGTGGGGGCGTTCAGTAGAGCGCGAGCGGGATGAAAGGCGCTCTATAGTAGGCCGCTGGTCTGCAGAGCGGGACCTGCTGTGATACTCGTGTCTATCCATGGCTCCGTGGTTCCTACAGAGGTTGTTGAGAGACAGGTAGGCACTCAGTGGGACTCCAGCAGGGCAGGGACATTACGGCTGGTAGGGTGGACAGCATGGAGGGCAAAGAGTCAAGCCCTCAAACTCCAAAAAGTCTGTGTTTTGTTGTTGTTGTTGTTGTTTTATACTGGCATAAAATACCAACCACATATATGCCACATTTGATGGATTTACTTCAACAACAAAAAGTAACGGTATGGCTCTTGCAACAGCAGATGACACTTGTATTTAAATTTCAAACAAGTGCAGAACTGCATGGAAATCAATAAAAGAGCATCTAAAGGCTCTTAGGTTTTCACAACTTGCTTTTTTCTGCAGAATCTGCATTTAACATTAAAACTTTGCCTCTTATTTTCCACCTAGGTGAGAATTCATGTGTGTGTTTGAGGTGGAGAGACGTGAGGAAAAGCTGATGTGCATTTTTAAATTGCTTTTATGGGTTTTTGTATCTGTTTTCTGAAAAATGCCCTTCTATTCTAGTTTTTGGCACTGTGGAGATTAGGGCATATCTTGATGACCTGTAGAGCTGGAGGAGAAAAAGCAGGTGAAGTTTCTAGAACAAGAAAAACACTGACAGTGCAAAGGTTCATTAATGTAAGGAAAATTAAAACAAGAAAAGGGGGCTAATTAAACACACACACACACACACACAAATAAAGTGCACAAATTATTCAACTCTTTTTGAAAACAATTATTTGGCAGGTGAAAGGGATTAAGGCATGCACATTGTTTGATGCTTTGCATGTGATTCACTGTCACAAATCATCAACCTTCAAATTTTAAGTTTATTTTTGTTGTAGTTGTTTTGTTCTATCATAATCAAACATCAAACTAAAGCAATACACTCATCTGTTTTTTTTTTTGTTTGTTTTTTAAATAAAAATGCAGAAAGAATGTCGATTGAGCTTGTTGATCAAAGTGAAGTTTTTTGGAGGCAAATCAACTCCAAAAAAAGGAACTTTCATCAAGATGAAATAATAAACTAGTTTAAAATAGCCAAAAACAGCAAAGAAATACTGTAATTCCTTTTCTCCAGATATGTTAAAACCTTTTAGAGATTGTTGCCTTTTGCTGTATGAAAAATTGTCCAGTAGAGGAGAAATAATAATAATGATAAAGTAGATTCACAATGGTTTACATGACCCACATTATTTGCAGCAGTTGTCAACATAATCATAATTAAGGATGAAGATGATGTCCATCAAAATTAATTATAACTTTTGGTGTCATTTGATAGATGCAGCAAATAGTCACCAGATTCCAGCGATCTAAAATATTAGTTTTCTGTGCAAGTAGAAGTTTCTGCTTTCATGCAAACATGAATGCTTTGTCCTACTCATGCTACACTGTGGGCCAATGCACTTAACCTAAACTAAGACACTTGCCAAGAGGCTAAAACTCCTTTTAAATTCTCTCTTGCTCATCTCTGTTTTGTTTTTTTTCTTCCAAGTCCCCTTTTCTTTCCGGTACTTTCTTTTGCTGGATGCACACAGATGGAAAAGATTTATATAATGTGCAAAGAAAATTCTTGAAAAATTCTGAGATGATCACTGCCTTTGTGATGAATTAACTAGTACTTCATTTTAATGTTAAATACAGTCGTCCTCAGAATTTTACCCTTCCATTGAAGAAAAGGCTATATTCACCATCGTAATTCAAATAACAAGAAACTAAATAAAGTAACAATAAATAAATATTTACAAAAATATAATTTAGTGAAACAAATTATTGCATTATTGAAAATAATCATTTTTAAAACATGAAAAAACCAGGACACTGGGCCAAAATACCTGTCAACAGATGCAGAAACATTAGAGAAAACACCTGATTGCAGTGATTGTCTCAAAGTGTTGCTCATCAAAAGTTTAGCCTCAGAGCCCCATTATGCTTGTTTACTTGTTTTATTTTTCTGTGTGTTTGTTTTTAATATTTCTGTTGAACCACCATTCAAAGCTAATGTCATCAATTTCATAAAATTTTTCCTTATTACTTTTGTCAGTTTAGACTTATTTTACTGAGGGCTGATTTCCCCCCCCCCTTCTTTAAAGGGAGGGTATGAATAATTTTGAGGACGACTGTAAGTAATTACATCTGGGCTTGACTCGGCAATTCAAGTGACTTGTACAAATTCAAAATTAGGATTTTTGTGTCAACACACCAAGTATGTGTTGGCGGTGCACTGAGTGGATGGCACCTGTAAAGCAACGAAGCAACATTTTGTCTGGCTGACCCACATTTCAACCTACCTCTTTGCTCGTGAAGTGAAAATGGTAATCTACATTTCCAACAGCTGAAAGTGACATGATTAAAACAATCAATCTATTGTCTGGAATTCATTTGGGAATAACAGATGTCTGACATTGGACAAAAGTATGACAGATCTGAAACCTCAGCTGCTGAAAGGTAAAGGGGAATCCTTTTATGCTAATACAGCTAAGAGAAGAACAACATAAAAGATACATACAATAAATACATGGATATTTTAGCCTTTTCAAGCACATCTTAGAAAGGTTAAATATAATTACAGTATTTGTTGTAACAGATTTACAAACTCATTGTGGTTGAGAATGCCATGTTACATTCACAGAAACCAACTAGACAGGACTTGACTGTCCGTCTTATACAGTACCAGATTTGTGCCACAAAGTAAATATATATATTTTTTTAGTGCTAGGATATACCGTGTCATTCATTAGATATGTCTAATTAATGTAGTTAAACTTTAATAAAGTGATTTGTTTTTATTTTGACTGTATTTAAGAGAAAACTAAAATCCTTTCTCAAGTCAAGTCAGGTGTGTAATTATATGTAATCTGTAACTTTATGAGTGATTTAATTTGAACTTTACTTTTTTTTTTAACTTATTTTATTGAATGTGAGATGCATTTTATAATAGTGAATGTGCAATAATAGGGATGAAACATAAATTATATTACTGTATGTATTTATGCTGTATTTTTTAATATGACACATTTACACAAAAGTGTTCATTAATATACAGTCTCTATTCAAATAAATAAGATTTTATGAATTAAAACAGGAAAAATTAATGTAATGTTAAGATTTGTGTCATACTGACTGAATTTGCTTCTAAAAAAATGGAGGCAATCAATGTCGCCTTTTAATCATACCCTTCCCCGTGTGCTGTATGTAAACGTGTATTACAGGGGATGATACATCCCTTTATCAGGTGCATTTGTGGCTATGTCAGTTTAGGCAAAAAGAGAGGGGGAGAAAAAAAGGAGGTGGACAGCTCTCGTTAACAGCGATCTAGGCCACAGGTTAAACCTGAGGTCCAGATTAAGTGGACCTTAGGGAAAGTTTGTGACATTGTAGTAATGTCAGTCAGCTTGAGTTCTGAAGATTCATCACTTTCCCCTCTAGGAAAAGAGACAAATGGCACAAACTTCTTGTACTTTCTGTCTCAAAGCCAGATGGCAGAAGGAAGGAGACTGAAGCTATTTTCAGCATTTCTGTCGGGGGGGCAGGTGATGTGAATTCTTTCTTGTTATTGGTGCACCAGGATGCTGCCATAAGCCTTGGAAATGGTTTCCTGTCAGCATGCCTTTCTTTGTATGGCTGCTAAAAACAGCACAGACGCTTATTCTGACCAGACAGACGAAGCCAAAGGCCAAACACAGAATTAACAGTCAATATGCAGCCCAGACTAATTATGCATCAAGATCCCTTACAATGAACGAGCAAAATGCAGCTTTAAATAGTAAAGAGGAGGTAACACTAATAATCACACATTACTGGTTAACAAATAATTATTGAAATAATGTGCATGTGTAGATAAACATCAACAAAGGGACAGTCAAGTGCTTGACAGCACTTTACTCCATGAACAGTAACACAGATACTGTAGCTCTGAGCCTCAACATAGAGGCAGTTGTGTACCAGCAGGATACATCTACACAACTTCAGAGCTGTGATGACCTCTGGACAAAAACCGATATCAGACGGATATCATTTTCTGTCATCACAAGCATGGTCACGGATAAATTAAGACGAAACGAGGGACACCTTCAGAAGACCACAAGATGGCAGATGCACAAATGCTACAGCAGTGCATTTTAATACCTCTCATAGTCATAGTCGGAGGAGTAGGCGCCCTCTGAATGGGCACGGGCCATCCGAGTGGAACGCAGTAACCTGACTGCTTCCTCTCTGCAGATTGGGTACACACGATGGTTGCGGCTGGCAAAAGAATATCACAGCTGGTCAACATTTATCTCTTTTTCACCACAAGAGGAGGCAATATCAACAAGAACAATATGCAAAGGAGGCTGGAACCAATTTCTGGATTTCTATCATAAGCTGAGGGTTCAAAATGAGCCTTATGCACTGAATGTGCCCCCATGATTAAAACATAAACCCCCTCTGCTGGACAAAACTTCACATCTGTAAAACACTTGTCAGTTTACAGAAAGGCCATTCACTCTTCTGGTGGAGAAAATGTCAAATCGAAAGGCAGCTTTAGGTGTCTGAGGATTACATTTGTACACATGGGAAATAATGGAGCAAATGAAGAGAGAAAAAGGTGATAATGATGTGGTAAAAGGCTGCAGTGCTGAGTGGGTAAAGTGTGTGGTCAGTTCAACATCCTGCACTCCTGAAAAGTGATGTGCTGTGAACATATTCAGTCTTCTGCAGAAGAAATTAATGCTGTCACACATCAACACAACACTCATGGCACTGACACTGGAAATCTGAAATTACATCGATAACACATGCAAAAACCCTCAAGATAACTTGATTCTTAATTCTCTTAGATTTGAAATCTCTGAGGTCTTAATTTAGTCAAACAGCATCAGCGTCAGCGCCATGTGTTCAGTGCTTAAATAGAAGCTTTCCTCCACAACAGCAGAGATTTGTGGGTTGTGACACAGGGGTGGAAATGCAGAGATGAGGCTTCATGCAAACTCAGGTAAAAGTCTACCTGGGGTCCTTTAGAGGATCATCAATAGGCTGAGTATGTCTGGTTCGAGGTAGGGTGAGAAAATGGCTGTAAACACATGGAGGGAGGAGAAAAGACAGAGATGGTTCTGAGATGGAAGAGGAAAAGGGAGAGGAAAGCAGATAGAGAGAGGGGGAAGATCGGAGACAGACAAAATCATAAGCAGACAGATGGAGACTGGAGAGGTGAGGAAACCGAGCGAGCGGAAGATTTCTCAAAGAAACAGGATACAAAAAGTTTGAAAGAGCTCAAAGGGAAGGTTCGTGTAACGCTTTCAAAGAGGAATACAAGTCAAGAAAAGATAAAAGAAAAGAGAGAGTTGAGAAAACAGATAGCAAGGAGGATTCCTTCTCAGCTTTGCCACATAGATATAAGTAGTCTGACTACCAAACTTACCTGGTGTCACCTCTGATCACAGAACTTGAGATCAAAATGTTAAAATCACGACTTTGTCTTTTAAATCAAAACTTCAAGAACATCAAAAGGTAAGAAAATAAAGTGTGAAACCTTGTAAACAAAATGAAGCCTCATAAAAAGCTGTAAAATTCCAAATGGGGATTTTTATACTAAGGGAGGTGTTCTGGGACAAGGCCAACTTCCCTCTAACTCATTTCCTGTGTCGTTTTCAACGGTTTTCAATAAATAACCAGATATTGTTAATTAAAGCAGATGAAATACACTCAAGTAAGTACTGTCCCAGACAATTTAGATAAGTGCATTTTCTGCATCTGACACTGATTTAAGCTGAGCCTCAGAAATATCAAATAAAGTTAATTGGACAGGGGGAGAGTGGCTGCGGCCTGGCAGTGCCAAGGCTATGATTGGACTCTTAGAGCAACATTTTCCAACCCTCCCAGAAAATAAGTGCTGATGGAGGATAACTGACCACTTCCCCTTGACCACCTCTTCCATAAAGATAGCAAAATACAAGTCAATACTCTATGCTTTCCTCAGCATTAATAGCATTGGCTCCAAATGTTTTGTGCATAATTTCAGTCGCCTGATTTTAAGATTAAAAAGAAGAATTAATTATTTCTTGTCAGGCAGAACTGTTTTACCAAGCACTTATTTTCCAAAAACCTCACCGATGGCACATCTTTAAGAGTCATACCTTTCTGCTATAACATACATTCTTCTAAGTAAATTTGCTTTAGAAAAAAGGGTGAAGAAAATTAGTTTTAACACAGGAATCCACATCACTGTGTGAGACTTCAAATAGAGGAGAAAGATGCTCTGTTGGCACATCAGAAAGAGAAAAAAAACAAACATGAACAGGTTACAGATTTCAAGGCTTCATCCATTTCTAAAGCTTCACTTCAGTACCTTCTTCTGTTCAGCATCTGTTCCCCTTGTATAAGGATGCATTTATTGTACACAAGCATGAGCTGAATGTGTGTACTTGTCAGGTGAGTAATTGTCTTCAGACAAACCGTTTCCACTCGTGTAAAGGAGCGGCACTGAGGGAATAATTTATGGTACTGTAGAAGTGGACTGGATCACCCAACTTAAATTACCCCTGTTGTTCAGGAGAAGTGTGGCCTGTTTAACTTTAAGAGTAACTGCTAGATAAGCTTCATACACTGAAAAAAATATTTGACCCAACTTTGTATTTCAGTTAATGTAGGTTAAAAAAAAATTCCATCCAACTGAATTATGTGTCTGTAACCTCAACCAGAAAATCAAACTTATGTAATTCAATCAAATTCACATTGTTGCGACAGGTGACATTGCTGAATAATACAGCCCTTTATAGCCTTGTGCTGTTACTGCTTGGTTCTACTACATGACCACGACATACAGCTTCACTCCTGGCGTCATTTTTGAGTGTATTTCTATTTAAAAAATCGGAGAAAAAAAGGTTTGAACCCCGACACCAGCTGTCTGCTCGTGCACTTGCAGAGCACGGCAGAGCAAAGTGAGAGAGGAGAGAGAAAAGGTAGAAGCAGGACCGTGTTGGAAAGAGTGAGAGACAGATAGCGACTTCTATAATAAAAAACAAAATGTCCAGAGACCTTTACAATGCGGACAAGGTGCTGCAAACTCCAACACACTAACTCCAGCCATACTGGTATGGGGCATAGCTAGGCCATCGCCTGGGGCGCCAAATGCGTGAGGGCGCCCACTCTGGTGTGTTTAAGTTATTTGGATGGAGAGAAGTAACGTGAGATAATACTCCCCTCCCTCTCACCGGGAGAGGGGGGGAGAGGGAAAGAGAGAAAGAGAAAGGGAAAGAGAGAGATGGGTGGGGGGGTTGCTGGCGACCGCAACATTACCATGTTGGTGGAAATGTAGGAAAGACAGAGCGCGCAGTGTTGAGGCAAGTCATCTCAGTCATTGTACTGTATAATATTAAATAGCATTGTGTATAAAATGCGGCTGCCGGCTGCCCAGCTGTTGCTGCTAGCTACCTTCCACTGTTAGCCTGCTTCAGCTTAGTTCATGAGCGCAGATGGCGCTAGAGATGGAGGGAACGTGCCTCTCTCTTCATAGTGAAACCAATCAGACCCTCACCGTCCCAGCACAAGGTTTCAAACATCGCTGGTAAAACAAGGCATTAATGTCACTGCAGGAGCCTTGTGAGACCAGTGTTTGTGTGTTTCGGCTAATGGTGCATTTACATTAACACAAAAGTCGGAATTTCTGGCTTCAAGTCAGAAGTTTGGGGGTTCTTTTTTTGGTTTGCTTCTAGACACTA